>OU565299.1:2895000-3462303 GCA_913789915.3 Sphecodes monilicornis | reverse complement strand
TAAAGTGTCCAAAGAGACATTGCTTTATTATACAATATGTAGAAAAACAATATATTTGACTGAAGAGATATAAATTTTTGTTTTAATGACGTGCGTCATTAACGTGCGAAAATTTTATCAACGTGATTTATTATTTCTATTTATTATTTCTTGTGTGCAACAACAAATACCGTGAGCAACAGTGGTCATGTACAAGCACTACCGCATTTATCGAGCTCGAGACGTTTTAAATTCCGTCAGCTTCTGTAGACAGATTCTGTGGTCGGAAATGTTTTGCACGTTGTTTTCAGTGCAATGTACGCTATATATGCATGATTTATGCCGTGTTTGGGCTTACTTTGATCAGAAAAACATTTTCAATCGATAGGTGTTTTTCCATTATGATAATGTTAATAATAAATAAAATTGGATTTATTTATAATACAATGTGCGTTACAATGTTGCCTCTGATGCTGAATCACGTCCATATCGTACGTCGCCGCTACGTGTTCCTCCTAAAGACAACAATGTAAAGGTTTCACGAACGCGTATTAATAACAATAAAATGTTTATTATGGTTCATAAAGCTGCCATGGAAACATTATGAGTCGATTGCAAATGTTTTTTTGATGAAAATAAGTCTAAACATGCCACAAATCGGATAAGTTAAACTGTACTTGTAGGGAAAAGTTTTCTTCGAAGTTCAGGAAAGAATTTTATTTGAGGCTTCCGACGACGTATTCTAATCTGCATAATTTTTAATATTTGAATATTAGTTTACACATGCTCGTGTACACTGCAACAATTATCATGCCGCGAATGTTTATACATTTCTTAATATTTTCATATCGAAAACAATACCTTTCGTGTTAAAATTTAAATTAGTTATGTAGATAAGTTAACATTTGCTAATAATATAAAAATGATGAAAATAATATTAAAAATACACGTGTGTTCTGCGAATTGCTTTGGTGAACATGGTTTTTATCCATATAATCAGGCGTACATATATGTATTAAAAAAACCAAGAATTGAAAATTGCAAACGAACGTCTCGTTCTACGTGAACTGCATCATCCTCTCGACGATCCAGGAGTTCAAATGATATGTGACTGTAACTGAAACATCACAAAATATATTATTGAAATGTGACAAAACTGCTATGTACTTGAAAATATAAAAAGTAAAGTATCTTACATTATCAGCTCATGCTCGTTCCGCTGTCGAAGACGAAGCAGTACAGATGATATGTGGCTGTAACACAACGCAGATTTCGAGTGGACAGTAAAGTCTGTCCGGTATAGAAGAAAGGGTATGATAATTTCCGGCGGCGTAAATTACGACAGCGCAAAAATAATACAGTTTGTTTATTTCTTGAACATATCGAGGTGCGGTTTTCAATATTCGAATGCTGCCGAATATCCCAAAGTACGCCTCAATATGGCAATTGTAGGCTGTCTCTATAGTCAAGCGCACTAGATTTATCTTTCATTTAGTGGACGTGTATACTCAAAACTCCTACTTTTGCGTTTTTTCGCCGTCAAAAGCGGCGCCCCGGAACCTTGAAATAGCTTGAAATCTCGTACGAGTTCCTCTCTGCTCGTATACGTATAGGCTAATCTAGCGGAATGTGTGTGTGTCACACATTCTCATTCGAGCTTCCCCTAGCGACCGCTTGGAACGCTGCGATCAGGAGTCCGCCCCCTTAAGTCGAATATTCTAAGTCGAGTAATCGGTTAGAAGAGTGTAGAACGTTCAAGTGCTACAAATCAATAAAGTAATTGTTAACACAGTATTGAGACTGATGTTAAATTATCTTTTGACTACAATTGAAAAAAGTAGTGTCCACTTGTTGAAACGCTGTAAGTGTGGGATAACCGTTACATTAATTGTAAAAGAATTCTTATAATAATTTAATTGTACTTTAAATTTAATCAAAGTAAATTGTGTCTTCCTTGTAGTAACCTTTGTCCTCAACACGTTAAAATGTTGAGAACAAACAGAGATCTGCTTGAAGTTTTTAAAAAACCCTTGGACCCTAACAATAGGAAAATCTTAAAAGCGGTTATTTTGGAAAAAACCTTGGTTACAGAAAGGCATCACAGAATTCTGGATAGGAAATTAGTAACTTTCTGCTCTCATGTAAAAACTAAATGGACGGAAAGCTGTAGTAACAAAGAGCGCTTTTTGAGGAAGAATGAGAAATGGCTGTCGCAAATGTTTCCGTACCCTAAGAAGTTTTTTGTTGGTTCGGAAAATAAAGCAGCACCCAAGACATTTGGCGAGTGCTCCATGAGACACAAAATGCGTCGAGTGGAGGAATTAAGAAATTTTTCGACCGAAGAACTCCTTTTTGCGGCTAAACTAAATTTAAGGAACGGAGGTCAAACGCTTAAGGCAAAAATAATTGAAAAAATTCTTAACAACCCTGAAGATTCTGACATCCCCTCTCGAGTGAATCGAAGGAGGTCGATGCAGGCGATCGAGCCGGCACTCTGCGTTTGGAATCGGTCGAGAATAGACGTTCGGTGAGTGGTCCGGCGGCGAAACACGGTAGATTGTTCGAGCAGGCAAACCGTCCTGGGTAGACTTGGCAAACCGTCCAAGCTATCCTCGCGATCTACGCGCCTCAAACCGAGGAGTCGATAGTCCGCTTTCCGACTGTTTCCACGTAGAGTCACGTATATTAAATTCTAAATATAAATTTCACAAAGCCGTTCAGACCACTCACGAATGTAGTTCGTGTTTACCGTCCTTCTGACGACATTCCGAGGCAGCATAGAACAAAGGTTGTATATATATATTTAAATTAGAGAAGGAATAAGCACCATCTCGTGTTATATTTCAACAATTCTTCGCCGTACTTAGTGTCCATCGTATAAACTCACATCCTCGTACAGATATCGGAGGTGAGGACCAGGGCTACGCACTGCCTGATCCGAAGATGTTTCTGTACGTGTTTGTGAGGTTCTGACGGGTAGACAGAGGTCGTTGCCATCCGGAGCACTCCGGCCGGAACGTTCGTCTGTTCCTACACTGTTGGTCGTCGCGTCGCAAGAGATCGAAACATCACGATCCAATATAACTCACACGCACGTTTGGATATCGGAGGCGAGGTCCAGGGCTACGCACTGCCTGACCCAAAGATGTTTCCTAACATGTGTTTGAGCATCTAGCGGCAGACAGTGGTTGTTCTCATCCGGAGTGATCCGGGCGTGCCAACTGTCTGTTCCTGTCGTTAGCGCGCCGTACATATAAACGATCGGATTAAGTACGATCGAGGCTGGTCTACCGAACATCGGAGATCTCTCCGAATCCACTTCGGTGCTGAGGTTTGAACTCTTGGGTGTCGCGGGTCAGTTGAGGTCTAGTACGGGTCTCCATTCACGCAAGTTATCCGAAACTCGGCCGATTGCGTGGGTGCTGCGGCCGGTCCTCAATCGTTCGCGACGGGTTGCGAAGCGAGACAGATTAACAGCTGTCGGATTTAATCAAGAAGGTGCCTATCTCACACTATCAAGTTAGATTTCACGAATCGACAGAATAACAAACAAAGCCGCCCAAACGTAGGGTCATTCCTTGACATATAAACAAGGAACGCGTCCGTCGTACACGCAAATCCCGACCGTCGAAGGATTTGCCGTGTTTACCGTGCGACCGGGTTCTCTGCGCAGTCCAAGCGTTGGCCGTCGCATGCGGAATTGGTAGTGGTCGCTGCGACTCAAAATATCTTTTCTTTTGCGGATTCTCTCTCAACGAGAAATAGATACATACATATATATGTATGTATATATGTATAGATCCGCACCTACTTCAAATTGCGTCGTTTTCTCAGGAGGTCACTCCAACAAGGCAAAGTCCTAGCTTGCGTTGCCGTGCAATGACGTGCTCCGTCTAGCCGTTGCAAACATCATCGTCGCGTTTATCGTACCTATCAAAGTTTATTGTACAAAACCTGCATCTAATTGCAGTCTTTCGCTCTGTCGAAGGGTGAATCAATGTAAGCGTTGCGGTGTAACGTTCGCGTTCCGTCGGGCCGTCGCAAGCGGTATCGTAGCGTTTACCGTATCCATCAGAGTTTATTATACAAAATCTGCATCTAACTGCAGTCCTTCGCTCTGTCGAAGGGTGCACCAATGTAAAACTCAGCATTGAATATACTCTCCTTCTACCAGACTCCACTGTTCAATCATTAGAACGCCGCTCCAAATATCTCCGCTTTCCAGTGCCTGGAGGCACCAACCGCGTCTCGCGAACAGATTACCTCACGAGACCACGGGGGGTAGTAACCGGCCCCATAACATCAATTCTAGAGTCTTTTGCCACCAAATTGATAACGGCGATAAGAAACGCCCGAACGAGCGGTTACAAACGTATACGAGCAGAGAGGAACTCGTACGAGATTTCAAGCTATTTCAAGGTTCCGCGGCGCCACTTTTGACGGCGAAAAAACGCAAAAGTAGGAGTTTTGAGTATACTCGTCCACTAAATGAAAGATAAATCTAGTGCGCCCGACTATAGGGACAGCCTACTTTTGCGATATTGCTGCCGAATATCCCAAAGTACGCCTCAATATCGCAAAAGTAGGCTGTCTCTATAGTCGGGCGCACTAGATTTATCTTTCATTTAGTGGACGTGTATACTCAAAACTCCTACTTTTGCGTTTTTTCGCCGTCAAAAGTGGCGCTGCGGAACCTTGAAATAGCTTGAAATCTCGTACGAGTTCCTCTCTGCTCGTATACGTATAGGCTAATCTAGCGGAGTGTGTGTGCCACACATTCTCATTCGAGCTTCCCCTAGCGGCCGCTTGGAACGCTTCGATGAGGAGTCCGCACCCTTAAGACTACTACAGACATTGCATCTTATGGGCTTTTCTGTCTAGGCCTCTGGGGGCCACAGTGGCCCCCGTACCATTTCGGTTTCGCTCTCAATATTACCGATAGTTCACGAATTTAGCCGTGTTAGCAAGAACTGAATATTCCGTATGCTTTATTTTTACTACGGGTGTTTTAGAGGCTACAAATGCATACGGCGCGTGTATTTGAACGGTGAAAACAATATTTATGAAGAATGAATTACAAAAATACGAATTGTATTAAAATTAATTTGGTTTCTATACGTTGTAACGTTGCAGATTTTGCGACGTCACTTCTCCGTTAAATTTCGCGGCCAGAAAGGCAGTTCGTATGGACTGGACCGCCACCTAGCGTACCGAACCAACACTCACGAATCTAGAGAGCGTTCCCCGAGGAAATTCCGCGTAAAACGAAAGAGCAGCGGGTAATTTGAATTGCGCGTGCCGAGTACGGCCAAATTTCAGGACGTGCCCCGTGTACCACCAGTCCCTTTAGAGGTTCCAACGGCGGCTCGCTCCGTGGGATTCTATTGTCGCGACCTGCTGGCTCACCAAAACGTCCCGTCGACGGGTTAATAAAAGGGCTGCCGACGCACACGGGTTGAAAGACCCGGAGACGACACAGGCCTCGATCCTCCACAACACTGGACTTTCTTCATAGAAGAACTCCACCATGGAGGCCCTGCTGCCGTCTCACCCCGCGGGAAGGGGTTCCAAATGCGAGGGTGGTGTGGACGCGCCCTGGGATCGTCTTGGACGCCCCATTTGCCGCGAGGCAATCGTTAACGGAAATTCGGATGTCGTCCAGAGCCAGGGAACATCCGTGGGAGCCCACCAATTATCGATTTCGCGTGCGTAATCCGCCAATAACAAATTTCGCGTGCGAGATACGCCAATTAGGGAAACCCCAATAATAAGTAGGGTGGGGATTGCCGGGTAGATCGTCGTTAGAATCACCGCGAAGGAGCACTGTCGTGCCGACTTCCTTAGCGAAAACGAATAATCTGTCGAAGTGCGTTACCGTTAGTGCCCGAACGTTACGGAGGGCTGAGACCAGGATTACGTCACCTACGAAACGGTAAGTCGATTCAGTAATCCTTCCCGTGATATTTCGCGTAATTGTTCATATTGTTTCGCGCGAGGACGAAACGCTTCTTGTCTCGCCCTCGATTTCGTACGCGCCGAAGCGCTTCTCGCCTCGTGTTCGCGT
Organism: Sphecodes monilicornis; assembly: GCA_913789915.3. Taxonomy (NCBI): domain Eukaryota; kingdom Metazoa; phylum Arthropoda; class Insecta; order Hymenoptera; family Halictidae; genus Sphecodes; species Sphecodes monilicornis. Next base: position 3,456,260 of record OU565299.1, on the reverse strand, counting down.
CTCACGCCAATTGCCGGCGTTTTGAGGGAAGATAGTATTTTGCGTTCTGGTAAAAAAGGAGTTTTCCTCGGAGGTATTGCGTCGAGAGGAGTGAGTGCGGTTCTCTGCGTCGTATCGTGTTCGTTTGTAGATCGCGAACGTAGATCTAGCGTCACCGGGTATAGCGTGCGCGTAAGAGCGAGCGAGATCGAACATCGCGTGCCGTCGCATGCTCGCCGCGTTCCGTTTCGGGAATCCACGACAGTCATACCGAAATTGCGCCGAACATCTGCGTTGCGAATTATTAGAAAAGTCCGTGCGTATCGAATACCGTCCACCCGTCTTTTCCGGATTTGCGAGAAACTACCAAACCCGCGTAACGAACTTCCACCTGTTCCGTTATTCTGTATAAAGAGCGCGGGCTCTCGGGTCGCGGCCACGTGGCCGCCACTTTGTAAACTCTACCACCTAGTCAATTATATCTCGAGAATTATAAACTGTCGTTTCTTATCCTACGACATCCGTCCTGCCGTAAGGGCCGTCCCCGTCCTTCCTGCGTCCGGACCTCTGACCCTTCGCGAGTCGCGTAACTCGCTCGTTTCGATTCTACGCGTAAGCGAATCTTTTCGTTTCGCGCGGTATCTTTGCGATACCTGGCGCCCGAACCTCGTCCGTGAGTATTTTTATCGAGCCTTCGAGTCGCGTTTTTTTTTGTGCCGGGTGGACCTCGTCCGTACGGCCGGCCGAGGCCCAGTCTACGCGCCTATAAAATCCCGGAGTTGACCCTTTTCTCGTCCGCGAAAAAGAGGCAACGTCACAACGTAATATTATTTTTATTACTCGTGTCACTAATGAATGTATATTATAATAGTTTTATACACTTTAAACCAATAGTTTACTTTCTTTACACTCAAAATCAATACAAATTCTATGCAGTTGATGAGTGCGTACACATTACACATATATTAACTATGCTTGTGTTTTCTTGTTCTTAAAGTAAGTACTTTGTTAAAAAGGTGGACTGTATAATACAATCCAACGACTTTTCAACGGTGGCTCAAATATGAGGAGATAGCAGTTTTTGCGGGAAAGTAAATTGTTGTACAGCGAGGTTATATTGATAGTGACCCACCTAATGGTGGGCCGTTTATTGAATCAAAATAATCCCCGTGGAAGGTGGCGGTTCGCGACTCCTCCGTCTCCTGCGGTGGTCCCTTGGACGTCTAGCGACGTTAGCGTCTGAAAATTAATAAATACGAACGAAGGTGTGAAACCACCTATTCGATACGATACGTATCCGTTCGTGACGCTGTTTCCCATACGCTCCTGACTGCGATAATCGCTATCGAAGGAGGGGGAGTATAGCCAAACTGCTCAGAACGCAGAGCTAGTGGACTGTATATTTTTGACGTATCTCAATAATCGAGGATCCGTCCGCTCCCACTGGTGTAGTCACGGTTAAACCGATTCTACTGCGTGGACGTCAGCGTAAGGGTGGCGGTTAATCTTACAAGGAAGTTGTAAGGCTCCAAGTTCGATAATCCAGCCGAATTAACCCGTGCTCCAACAACCTTGATTCGAAGCTCGCGAGTGACTCAATACGTCACGCGACTACAGAAATCTCGATGGAAGACGTGGTCCAACTCACCACTTACTTGCACAAAAGCGACTATATATAGAGATATATAGAGGGGGCGTATTGTAAGCGTGTTCAACCAGTCGGAATACTATCTCCGTCGTATTGACGGTGCGACTATATCGGTTGAACCGGGTCAAGCCTGTCTAGTTGTGCCGCGCTCGCTCACTCAGAGAAGGGGGGGGGGGGCGCGCTAGGCCTTACCTGCAGGACCTGTGGTTGGACCGGCAAATTCCGACACCGTATAATATGCGATTTCCGTAGAAAAGGCAATGGCGTAAGGGAAATTGACCTTCACAATCCGAGTCTCGGTATCTGCTGCGCTGGGACGTCAAAGCGTATGCCAGGGCGAATTGCAAGAACAGAAATCGGAAAGAGTGTCCTCCGTGTTACACGGGTGGCCGTACGGAATCGGAAACACGATTCCTTCCAAGAGTTTCTCTTGAACACTTACACGCACAAGATCGTCTATCTGCGCACAATAGAAGTGGCGTATAACGTAAGTGTGTTAATAAAGAGTTTCTTTTGAACGGCGGGCAGTGAATTCGGGGAACGAACACGAATCTCGCGGCAATCACACCGAAATACACTTGTGCGCGGTGAAACAACAACCATGCACTTTTTAATTGATCGAAGCACGGTCAATACCGGTGCTCGATCGTCGTCACTTTTGCCTGTACGTCTGTAGTCGAATATCCTGTCGCGAGGTCGTAAAGGAAGCGTCGCTCGGGCCGAAAGATTGTACGGCAGTGAATATATCACGTTCGATTATAGAAAACTCGGAAAATCCGGAGTTCGATATCTCGTTCGTGTTTGTCAATTCTCTTGTAACGGGTGGAACGATCTCGAGCACGAGACCAGTTCCGTTCGTACAGTCGTTGCCAATAGCGTCGCCGTCAAAGACTTGTAACAAGTATCCGACAGCGCGACTGAAGAGTACGTGACAGGTTATGGTGATCGAAGCTCGGAAAATCCAGAGCTCGATCTATAAATATTGCTATTGTTTTATGGCTCTCTTACAGCGTGTGGAACGATCACGTAAGCGAGATCGGTTCCGTTCGCACAGTCGTGCCAAAGCTCGCCGTTAAATACTTGATACAAGTATCCGACAGCTCGACTGGAGAGTGGATTACGAATTAATTGTTGCAAAAAACTCAATAGATCCAGAGTTTAATAACTCTTGGGTGGTCTTGGTTCTCTGGGAGCGAGGAGAACGATCTCGTAACGAGTTCAGTTCAGGTCGCACAGTCGTGCCAAAGCTCGCCGTCAAATACTTGATACAAGTATCCAACAGCTCGACTGGAGAACTATGATAGCTGCGAAAACTAGTAAGTGAGTGTTCGCTAGCGTGCCTCAATAGCAAGTGCTCGCCAGCACGATTCCGTGAGCGAGTTACTCCTCGCACGTCTCGTGAGCAAGTGACTACGCGAACTGGCAGTCACTAAAACATCCTATTTTCCGTTTTCAAGAAACAGTTAGCAATATTCGCCAGCCTGTTGCCCGTCGAGAAGCTATGCAAGAAAGCGAGTCGCTGGCGTAATTTCTCTCTCGGCCAGCCTAGCCGTGCCGCGGTACACTCACACCACTCGGCCGGCGTGTACGTGTGCCAACGGCGATTGCAAGGGTCCGCGAGGATCCTAACTACGCCTGAATAAAGCAAAAGAATGATCTGTTTGCAGTCAAACGCGCTGGATAAAGGGTAAATCTAGTGCGCCTGACTAGAGAGAAGTCATACTTTTGCGTTCTTTAGCCGCAGTTTCGGATATTCGAAAACATGTTGCTCGCACTCACACATCGCTCGGTCGGCGTGTACGTGTGCCAACGGCGATTACAAGGGTGGAAGATTTTGCAAGGATGTGGTTAACAAATAATGTAGACTAATTACATTCTAATAATAAAATATTAAATTTTTATTAAAAATTGTAGAATAATATAGAAAAATATATAAATTTAATATATGTAAAATACATTATGGGCCTGTCCGCCGCCGCCCCTGCGGTTATCGCGGCGGCCGCTGTCGCCCTTCCTCCGTTTCGCGTCGCGGCTGCTTCTCCACTGTTCCGCGTCGCGGCCGTCCACTCTGCGCCTGCGATGATCGCGGCCGCCCACTCTCCGCCTGCGATCATCGCGGCCGCCCTCTGTCCATCGGCGGTCGCCGCGATTGCCATCTCTGCGGCCACGGTGACGGTTTATCCGACCACCGCGGCCGTAAATTATGCGGCGCACCGCCTGCAGGATTCTCGAGTTCTAGAATACATAAATAAGAAATAGGTAAAGCACGCACCAAAAATGACAATTATTTTATAAATGTTCCGAACAATTTTTAGTAAAATCGATATAACTCACCATTGACGCGCCAGAGTGGGCCTCTGCCGGTACCGCCTCTAATGCTCTTGGTGACGTCTGAGAAAATAACATAAAAAATATTTACAATTTGTTTAGAGTACTTGGTACGCGAAAACATGCTACAGTAAATCTTCTATAAACGGGATAGTTATGCGTTTATCTGTGATGGGTAGCTGTTTTTTGAGCTTCTAAGGCCGAGCCGAACGTAGAGTAGGACAGCGCGTGTAAAGCGAGACCATGCGCGGTCCTTTGAACTGGACCCGCGACTGCGACACTTCGCGTCTCTTTGCGCCCGAAACGTTCATAGCCATTTAAACCACTAAATACTACAACAGTATTTACACAGTTGAAATCATATCGTGTTTGGTCTTTTTTTAATCAAAAAAATGCCACGAATATTTCGATGAAAGTTTCATAAAAAAATAAGTAATAATAAAAAAAATTAAACATTGGTGTTAAACAATTATTTTAATAGTAAATTATTTAAATAACCATACAAATAATGAATATGGAAACAAATTATGAAAATTTAACTTTTTAAATAATTATTTCAACATTAAATTATCGAAATAATAATTCAAATAGTGAATATAGAACCAAATTATGAAAATTTATTTATTTAAACAATTATTTTAACAATAAATTATCGAAATAATAATTCAAATAATGAATATAGAAACAAATTATGAAAATTGATTAATTAAAAATTGGTTAAATTATAAATAACAATAAGGAACTACTTAAATAATAAATGTAGAAGGCCGAGCGCCGAACACAATACAGAATAGAATACAGAATGACAGAACCGAAATCGGAACCGAAACCCAAAACCAAAATCCAGAACCGATATTCTCGTAACAGTTATAACATCATTTCGGTTCTTCAATCCCTGGTTTATACATATTAACAGTTTTCAATCCCTGGTTTATACATATTTACGCGTCATCAATGCTGCCGTCTTCAAATTGCATGCTTACGTCTATCTATACTATGTAATCGTATCTTTTTCTTTGTATTGTCCTCTTTCACGTGAATATCGCTCCTTATTTCGTAATAAGAATCCGCAAATATGAAGACGTCAACGTAAAGAAGATTTGCGTGGCGGGCGCGCGGTTTCCACCGTGTCTGAACTAGCCCTAATATAAACATTTCGTGGTCCTACAATTATAGCAGTTTCGCGAACATTTCACAATGGATCGATACGGTAGATGGTGTGGATCGATACTGTAGGTGGTGGCGGTCGATACTGTAGGTGGTGGCGATCGATACTGTAGGTGGTGGGGATCGATACTGTAGGTGGTGGGGATCGATGCGTTGATCGTGCGAAGAGAGGAGTCAACTCATTCTAGCTGGAAACTTCGCGCGATGGCTACGTAAGTATCATCGTATATTATATGTATGAATATTTTTCAATTTGTCGGTGAAAGTGATAGTCATTGTGAGGTAACGTGTGAATCGTTTTTTAATTGCAGTAATAACGTAAACGAAATAAATGTTCGCCGGCACCGGCCCACTCGGTGACAGGCAATGCGCCTTGGTGGGCATCAACACCGTCGTCGTCGCCGTTGTCGGCAACGGCGACGACGACGGCCGCGAAGGATTCGACGACAACGCCGCGGCCATCTCGGAGACCCGGGAGAGTATTCGCAAGGAGACTTGTCGAGGGGTTGGCCGACCACTCGCTGGTCAACCAGCAATCAGCGGTAAGTAAGTGCCTTTAGGCGATCTTTTCCTATTATTCCATTCTATTTTGTTTACATGCACGTGCACGTACGTTTCTCATTCGACGAGTATCGAATAAATAGCTTTCTTCGACGAGAATTTATCCGACGTATAAAAATAATTTATTTATTCAAAGCGCGTTTATTCTTAGCATCAAAAAAATTTTCATCTTTTATCTATAAAATATTGAATAATTTTTGCCAGCTCGATGAAACGCGCTGCTGAGAACCGAACACCGAACATTGTAGCCCCAGATACTGGCCACTGCACCGATATACAATGTAAGTGGACGGAGATTGACTCACGAATGAAACTTTAAACTTTTACATTTTTCAATATACCTTCATAAAAGTATTACGAATGGATTGAGGACATTTCCCAAAAATGAGTGCAAACACATCATTCGGATTATCTTCGATAATATTACAATTTTTATCATAACATTACATATCAACAAAAATTCTTCAATTACACACGAGTGTGGACTAGTGCTGTTACGTTTCCGATGCTTCGACTCTTCGAAGCTTCGAAGGATTCGAAGGAACGAAGGGACCTTCGAAGGTGATGAAAATCGAAGGTTCGAAGGTTCGAAGGTGCGAAGGTTCCACACTTCGAAATTTCGAACCTTCGATTCGTTTCTGTTGGTATTCCTGATCGCACACATAGGTTAGAGGTTGGTATCAATAGAGCGCGTGCGCAAAACGATTGATTATCGATAGAGATCGAAACTGTCCGGAGGAGACATGTGGGCGTTAAATCTTTTCTCAGTATATGTATATCATAGTGTTTTATATTATTAATAAATTATTATATAATAATAAACAAGTGTTCCCACAATTCCTTTCCAACAAATGGTAGCAGAGCGTGGTTACTCCAAATGAAGAATAAATAAAGTGAGATTAGAGGAAGTTTTTTGAGGTTAAGTAATCCGCTGACCACGTGGCGAGTAAAATTAGAAAGAAAGCTAATAGAAATACCAAGGAAGGAAGGATTACAGAAATGACGGACAATCTTGGGATAAATAAAATAGAACTACTGAATAATAATAATTATCCAGTTTGGGCGTTAAAAGTAAGTACCATTCTTAGACATAAAGGACTATATAATGATGTTATAGAAAATGATGAACCGAGGTACATTGGAGAACTACCATCGAGTTCAGCCACAGCGGAACATAAGCAAAGAATAGAATGGGAAAGAAAGAATGAAGAAGCATTTGCAATTATTATATTAGCGTTAACTGATGAACAAGCAGGACAATTTTTGAACGAACGAAGAGCAAAGGCAGTATGGAATACCCTGAAGGAGAGACACACAGGTAACATAAGTGCTAGAAGAATCGATCTGGGATTAGAATTAAGAACCTTGAAAATGAAGGATAGGGAATCTATCAAAGAGTATATTACAAGAACGCAAGGTATCGTAGCACGTAATGCAGCGTTAGGCCAAACGTTCGAGCAAAGAGAAATAACCTATCACGAAACATATGGAAAGGATTGCAGGAATTTTAAGGACACAAACAGATAAGACCCTAAATGAAATAGAACAGTTATTGTTAGAAGAAGAAGCGTTCGCAGGTAACAGAGCAGAGGAAACTCATGATCCTATACAACGAGGAGAAACTGCATTTGGAACATCACGAGGCAGAAATAGACCCCAAAATAGTAAATCCTGTTACATATGTGGTCGAAACAATCATTTGGCAAGAGACTGTTTCCACAACGCCAGTAAGCAATCAAATTATAATAATTATAGAAGTAATAATAATAATAATAATAACTACAGTAGAAACTCTAGAACGGGTCGTGGAAGTTATCAAGGCAGACAAACAAATCATGAGATAAAATCCAGAACTAGGACAGAGAATACACACTTGGTAAGAAAGGGAAAAGAAACACACTCATTCAGAGCCAGTATTAATCGTGATTTCCAGGATGATAACGAAAGGATGAAAGAAGTATGGACAGTGGATTCAGGTGCGACCTCACATATGACAAGAAATGAAGACTGGATGATGAATTTGCAAGACTGTGACACCATTATTGAATTAGCTGGAGAGAACAAATCAGTAATGGCCAGAGGAATAGGAGATGTGGAAATAAATGTGGTAACAGATGAAACGACAGAGCTTATTAATATTAATGAGGTGTTTTACGTGCCACAATTGCGTGCTAATTTACTATCAGTTAGCGAACTAAACAAGGATGGGTACCAAGTAATATTCGATAAAGGAGTTGAAATAAAAAGAGGTGGTAGAACAGTAGCTCGAGGAGAAGAAGTGGATGGAACGTATTTACTATCGTCTCAACCGCAAAGACATAAGCTAAACTTGGCGGTGACATATGAAACTGACAAAGAAATAAAATACGACAAAATGGATAAGATGCTATGGCATAAGAGACTGGGTCATATTTGCGAAAATTATCTAGACAATATGGAAAGAAGGAAAATTGTAAGAGACTTAAAATATACAACAGAGAAACTAGATCAGTGCGAAGCATGCATAAGAGGAAAACTTGCCCAACGACCACATAAACCAGTTGATGTACGTATGAAAGAACCTCTAGAATTAATACATATGGATGTGTGTGGGCCAATGCCTGTTAAATCTTTGGCCGGAAATAGATACATGTACGTACTTATAGATGATTTTAGCAGATTTACATTTGTATACTTTATGAAAACTAAAGACGAAGTGTACGACAAGTTCCTAGAATTTATGAATAGATACGAAAATGAATCTGGGAAACGAATAAAAAGGGTAAGATCTGACAATGGTACGGAATTCATAAATAAGAGGTTTCAGGAATTATTTATACAAAAGGGAATTCATCACCAAAGAACGGTTCCATATAATCCGCAAAGTGACGGAGTGGCAGAAAGGGCCAACAGGACGTTGTTAGACAAAGCAAGAACGATACTGTTAGATGCAAAACTTCCACCTAGATTCTGGGCGGAAGCAGTGGCAACGGCAACATACTTAAAGAACATCAGGATAACTAAATCAGAATTAGACATTACACCAATGGAAAAGTGGAACGGAAGAAAGCCAACGGTATCTTTCACGAAGGTATTCGGATGTGTGGCGTACTATTACGTGCCAAAAACGGTACGAAATAAATTAGAGCCCAGAGCAAATACGGGCATATTTGTAGGATATAGTCAAGACTGTAAAGCCTACAGGATTTATAACCCGGAAAATACGACGAAAATAGAAAAGGAGGGACATTGTTAGAAAACAGTAAGGAAAAGAACAGTATTGATGTATCCAGTTTAATATACATGAATGTTGAAGAAGGCAATGCAGAAGATGAGAGAAATGAAATAGGACCGGAACAAATAGAAGAACAACGAAGAGACGAGGAGGAAGATGAAGAACCTCGAACAATAGAAATAAAGAAACGAGGTAGAAAAACTGGTATAACAAACGAAGACGTGCGGGAGTTACATATAAATAAACTAAGACTTAGAGAAAATAAACTGAAGGAAGAAGGAGTAAGGAGATCGTTGAGATTAGAAAACAAAGAATGACATCGAACGAATCAGGCGATAGATAGGAAGGAAGCCATACCAAAGAATTTCAAAGAAGCGATGCGAACACCAGAAGAAGAATACTGGAAACGAGCCATGGAAGAAGAATTAAATTCTATGAAGAAACACAAAGTGTGGGAATTAGTACCTCGAAGGGAAGACATGAGAATTATAAAAAGTAAATGGGTTTATACTCAAAAAGAAACTGAGGATGGGAGCATGAAGAAATTCAAGGCGAGATTAGTAGCTGTAGGGTGCATGCAAAGAGAAGGCATAGATTTTAACGACTCATTCGCACCAGTATTAAGATTAGACAGCCTCCGTACACTGATATCGTTAGCGGTAACACAAGGACTGAAGATTAGACAGTATGACGTAAAAACGGCTTACTTGCACGGAATTTTGACCAAACCAGTAAACATGGAACAGCCAGAGGGATACAAAGACAAACAAAATTCGGACATGGTATGCGAACTACAGAAAAGTATCTATGGTCTTCCACAATCCGGACGACATTGGAACGAGAAGTTAGACAAAACTTTAAGAGAACTTGGATTAGACCAATACCCGAAGAACCTTGTATATATAAGTTAAGGAAAGGTAAGAAACTGTTAATAATAGGTGTATATGTGGATGATTGTTTAGTTCTAGGTACAGATGACGAAACAATAGATGAAACAATGGATAAATTAAAACAACATTTTGAAATGATTCAAAAGGGCAGTAACATGAAGTTCTTAAACATAAAAATAGAAGTCGGTCCTGAAGGTATCGAGATGTCACAAGAGGCGTATATTGATACGATATTGCACAGATTCAAGATGAACGAATGTAATGCGGTAAAAACACCCATAGAATATCAAAGTAACTTAGATCAATACGAAGAATCACAGCCGACAGATAACACGGAGTATCAAACTATGTTGGGGGCCCTAATGTATGTAGCAACGGGAACCAGGCCAGACATATCGTATGCTGTCTCAAAATTGTCGCAGTACAGTAAGGACCCGAGGAAAATACATTTCAATGCAGTTAAACGTGTATTTAGATATTTAAGAGGAACAGCACACTATAAACTGAAATATACCAAAGGCAACCCTAGGTTAAGCGTATCCACCGATGCGAGCTGGGATTCGGATAAAGATTCCAGATCTTACAGCGGATATGTAGTAAGATTAGGTGATAATGTAGTAGGGTGGAAAAGTCAGAAACAGAGATTAGTAGCATTATCTACGTGCGAATCGGAAATAATATCCATATGCGAAGGCGTGAAAGAATTAAAATGGATGAGCGGACTATTGTCAAGTCTACAAATGGACGAAGCGGTAGCTCCTCCACTTATATTGAAAACCGATAGCAAATCGGCAATAGACTGGGTTCATAAGAACAACGTTACTAATAGGACGAAACATATAAATCGGAAGTATAATTTTATTAGAGATGAGGTAAGAGACGGCAATATAAAACTAGTCCACGTAAATTCCAAAGATATGGAAGCAGATATGTTAACGAAAGGACTGACACCCGACAAACATTTAAGAAATTTAAGTTTACTTAATATATATAATTAAAGGTATGCGATCAGAGGGGGGATTTGTTGGTATTCCTGATCGCACACATAGGTTAGAGGTTGGTAACAATAGAGCGCGTGCGCAAAACGATTGATTATCGATAGAGATCGAAACTGTCCGGAGGAGACATGTGGGCGTTAAATCTTTTCTCAGTATATGTATATCATAGTGTTTTCTATTATTAATAAATTATTATATAATAATAAACAAGTGTTCCCACAATTACTTTCCAACAGTTTCCAGTTAACGGATAAAAGGAATAAATTTTCATAATTTGTTCCTATATTCACCACCTAAATTATTTCAATAATTTATTGTTAAGGTAATATATTTATAACTTGAATTATCCTTTCGATAGCACATCGTGAAAATAATTGTTTAAATAAATAAATTTTCACAATTTGTTTCTATATTTATTATTTTAATTATTTCAATAATTTATTGTTAAAATAATATATTTATTATTTGAATTATCATTTCGATAGTTCACTGATAAAATAATTGTTTAAATAAATAAATGTTTACAATTTGTTTCCATATTCATTATTTGAATTGTTATTTCAATTATTTATTGTTAAAATAATGGTTTAAATGAATAAATTTTCATATTTTATTATTTTTATTATAGAATTATTTCATTATTTCATTGTTAAAATAATTATTTAAAGAATGTACAAGTATTTACATAATGAATATAGAAACACATTTCTATAGATTATAAATTTTTGTACTCTATAGAAATGTGTTCCTATATTAATTATGTAAATACGTGTACATTGTCTAAACAGTTATTTGAACAATAAATTATTGAAATGATTCAAATAATAAATATAGAAACATATTGTGAAAATTTATTTATTTAATAAATTATTTTAACAATAAATAATTGAAATAACAATTCAAATAAGGAATATAGAAACAAATTATAAACTTTATTTATTTAAACAATTATTTTAACAATGTGCTATCGAAAGGATAATTCAAATTATAAATATATTATCTTAACAATAAATTATGGAAATAATTCAGATGGTGAATATACAAACAAATTATGAAAATTTATTCCTTTTATCTGTTAACTGGAAACGAATCGAAGGTTCGAAGTTTCGAAGCTTCGAAGGATCGAAATCTTCGACCTTCGAAGCAAAGTAACAGCCCTAGTGTGGACCCATTTTCATCCGAAAAAGTTCCTCAATTCATTTGTAATACTTTTATGAAGGTGTATTTAAAAACGTGAAAGTTAAAATTTTCATTAGCACGTGATTCCCCATCTGCTTACATTGTATGCCTTTGGCCAGTATCTGGGTCTCCAACGTTCGGCGTTCGGTTCTCTGCAGCGCGTTTATTCCAGCTGGTTAAAATTATTCCAAGGTTTATTCGAACCCTTCGAATAAAGATACAGACAAAAGACGAAGATTTTATTCAAAAGATTTAATCTTTTATTCGTTATTCGAAATCTTTATTTGGATAAACATTTTGCCCAAGTCTGGCTGGGGCATACGCACACCATGAACATGTACGTATGAACAAAATTCAATTTACATAGTACAGTAAATCCTCTATAAACGCATAGAAGCTGTAGCAGATAAACGCAGAAAATATATCCGAACCACTACTAATGCGACGCAGTCATCGGCACAATCCAAAGGCCCGTACGCCATGACAATTTAACACCAATGTTTAATTTTTTTTATTATTACTTATTTTTTTATGAAACTTTCATCGAAATATTCGTGGCATTTTTTTTATTAAAAAAAGACCAAACACGATATGATTTCAACTGTGTAAATACTGTTGTAGTATTTAGTGGTTTAAATGGCTATGAACGTTTCGGGCGCAAAGAGACGCGAAGAGTCGCAGTCGCGGGTCCAGTTCGAAGGACCGCGCATGGTCTCGCTTTACACGCGCTGTCCTACTCTACGTTCGGCTCGGCCTTAGAAGCTCAAAAAACAGCTACCCATCACAGATAAACGCATAACTATCCCGTTTATAGAAGATTTACTGTAGCATGTTTTCGCGTACCAAGTACTCTAAACAAATTGTAAATATTTTTTATGTTATTTTCTCAGACGTCACCAAGAGCATTAGAGGCGGTACCGGCAGAGGCCCACTCTGGCGCGTCAATGGTGAGTTATATCGATTTTACTAAAAATTGTTCGGAACATTTATAAAATAATTGTCATTTTTGGTGCGTGCTTTACCTATTTCTTATTTATGTATTCTAGAACTCGAGAATCCTGCAGGCGGTGGGCCGCATAATTTACGGCCGCGGTGGTCGGATAAACCGTCACCGTGGCCGCAGAGATGGCGATCACGGCGACCGCCGATGGACAGAGGGCGGCCGCGATGATCGCAGGCGGAGAGTGGGCGGCCGCGATCATCGCAGGCGCAGAGTGGGCGGCCGCGACGCCGAACAGTGGAGGAGCAGTTGCGACGCGGAACAGTGGAGAAGCAGCCGCGACGCGGAACGGAGGAAGGGCGACGGCGGCCGCCGTGATAACCGCAGGGGCGGCGGCGGACAGGCCCATAATGTATTTTACATATATTAAATTTATATATTTTTCTATATTATTCTACAATTTTTAATAAAAATTTAATATTTTATTATTAAAATGTAACTAGTCTACATTATTTGTTAACCACATCCTTGCAAAATCTTCCACCCTTGCAATCGCCGTTGGCACACGTACACGCCGACCGAGCGATGTGTGAGTGCGAGCAACATGCTTTCGAATATCCGAAACTGCGGCTAAAGAACGCAAAAGTATGACTTCTCTCTAGTCAGGCGCACTAGATTTACCCTTTATCCAGCGCGTTTGACTGCAAACAGATCATTCTTTTGCTTTATTCAGGCGTAGTTAGGATCCTCGCGGACCCTTGCAATCGCCGTTGGCACACGTACACGCCGGCCGAGTGGTGTGAGTGTACCGCGGCACGGCTAGGCTGGCCGAGAGAGAAGCTACGCCAGCGACTCGCTTTCTTGCATAGCTTCTCGACGGGCAACAGGCTGGCGAATATTGCTAACTGTTTCTTGAAAACGGAAAATAGGATGTTTTAGGAATCCTGTCCGCTAGATTAATGTTTTATCCATCACGTGTATTGTCTAAAGATTCACATCTTTGCGTTGTCGATGTGTGGTATCTAATTTCCGAGACCCTTGCGATCCTTGTAGGTACACGTATGTTACCTGCGTTATCGACTGCGTCGCTATGTTGATCTGTCGCGTCGTTGTGCCGACGACGGCAGCAGCATCGACAAGAGTATCACTGGTCGGTGGCAGCACTCATCGAATACAGATATCAGCGCTCGTAGCGACAAATGCCGGAACTATGTCTTTCTCAAAGTCTACTTTTTACGCCTAAAATACGTAAATAAATAACATAATAGACGTTTCATCAACATTGTATGTGCCCTTGCTACCGGGCATGCATCCAGGTGTCTCTATAAGAACCCTAAATCTCCAGATACTTAAAGATTCAACATGTCGTGACGTCACGCGGCCTACAACGATTTCTGATGGGCAACATGCTGCCGAATATCCCAAAGTACGCCTCAATATCGCAAAAGTAGGCTGTCTCTATAGTCAAGCGCACTAGATTTATCTTTCATTTAGTGGACGTGTATACTCAAAACTCCTACTTTTGCGTTTTTTCGCCGTCAAAAGCGGCGCCCCGGAACCTTGAAATAGCTTGAAATCTCGTACGAGTTCCTCTCTGCTCGTATACGTATAGGCTATTCTAGCGGAATGTGTGGGTGCCACACATTCTCATTCGAGCTTCCCCTAGCGGCCGCTTGGAACGCTTCGATCAGGAGTCCGCACCCTTAACAAACCGTAATAGAGCAGACAGTATTTCTTTTCATTCATTTCGAACGAGAGATGATCATCGGTGCATAACGTGGCTGATTAACTGTGGTTTAGTTGATTGGGTGGACATGGAATTGTTTGATAAAGAATTACAAAAAAAATATGTATGTAGTCAACATTATTCTAAAAATTTTTTTCACGGGTCGGGTAGACTGCGTAAAGATGCCGTACCGATCATTTTTTATTCGTCCGATATAAATAATAATAATTTCAGCACTGAATCAGACACTATGTCTGTACAAGATGACGTGTTTGATCAATACAAAGCTGCAACGTTTTGGGACAGCAGCTAATGGAAGCTCAAATGCAATTAGAGCAAGAGAAGAAAAAATATAATATTCTTCGCTTGAATTGGCCGGAAAAATGTAAGGCAATGAATCGGTTGCAAAATAAGCTTTCTTCAGGCAATATAGGTGATACATGTTTGAAGAAAGCAATTTCTAAAAGAATATCCGGTTATTTATTATCAATTGTTATTCTTATTTTATTTAAACCCAAATCGCAGCGTGATATTTTTGGTTTCATTTGCCAAGTCCAGCCACAATTATTCGATGGCTCGGGAAAATTGACATTTGGCCAAGAATTTTTTAAAATTTATTTAATGCATTGAAACTAAAATCTGCATATATGGAAATAGCAGATCGTAATTGCATTCTTGTATTTTATGAAATGGCTATCAAAAAGTGCCTCGATTTCCACCCAGAAAGACAGGTCTAGCTGTGGGTACACAGGTTCTTGTATTTATGATACACGAGCTGTTCAGTAATTGGAAACATCCATTGGCTTTCTTTGTATCAAAAACTAGTGTTAAAAAACATGATATCAATTATTTTAGATGAAATATTAGATGCATTACATGAAACAAGTTTGAAGTGTTTCTGTTGAAAATCCATTTTTTATAAGAAATGGTGAACAAATTTATTACATTTTTGATTATCTGCATTTATTCAAGAGCATTAGAAATAATTTATTAAACTATGATTTTTCTATTAGTGATTGTATAGTTTCGTGGCGGGACGTAGTATTTCTCTTGAATTTAGAGAAAGACAAAAGTACGCGAGCAACTTACAAATTATCCGAAAAACATGTTTTTCCAAATTTTATTGATAAAATGAAGTGTAAGATTGCTCTTCAAGTTTTTAGCAAAAGAATGTCATCTGCTATGTCTACCGCTTCACTTACTGGTACATAGCATTAATACAAATACTGTACAACACACAGCTAGTTTCTTTGAAACGCTTAATGATTTGTTTGACAATTTAAATAGTCGATCTGTCAGTGATCTAAATCCATGAAGCGTGCTATTTCGCGTTTTAATGATATTCAACAGCATTTAATTGATCATGTTACCAACATGAGCAATTAGTTTTTACTTACATCTGACGGTCGTAAATCACCTCCATGTTTTTTGGGATTAAGGCAATTTATAAATACCACCTTGCAGTTGTGGAACGATTTAAAAGAAAGAGGTATGTACCATGTTCCTTCTAACATCACGCTTAAATAGCGATTGTATAGAAAAATTTTTTTCCGTTCTTCGAATGTTCCATTCTATGAACCAGCCACGTTGGAATAAGATACTTCATTGTCTGCTGTCCAAGAGAACACAGATGATAGTTTTGATGACACTATTCATATCGAACACATATATTAAATTTTTATTGCGGATTGAAATAAAAAATTTTTAAAACGTTTCTTTTCTTTTTTTTCTGTGGAACAGAAATATCCAAACTGGTCGAATGCGCTGCACATAAGAAAGATATTGTATATTTTACATTAACTGTAAAAATTCATAAGGATACAGTATGGCTCGGAAAGAAATTTAGATGTATAAAAAGTTCCGTGAAAACATCTTCCAAATTATCGCATTTCAGACATTGTCCAATATTTAATCCCATGTAGCATTGTATTCAGTACAATAGGTTTCTTATACCGCTCGAGCCTGGTTCTTATGTCGATTTCTTACCCGCGCCCAACGTGGGGCTTAGACATAAGAACCTCGCGTTTCGGCAGTTTTTCTGTACCTCGTCGAGCTCAGCTGACGAGCTCGACTCGTGCATCGCGGTGAACGACCGCGATTGTAAACGCCTTCGGCGCCGACTGTTCACGTTTCCCGCTGTACTTGTCTCGTGGGCCATCCTTCCGATATTCCATATTTTAAATCCAACGCCTATTTTCCATTGTCTCCCTCGCCGCACCGGTCGTTAGGGCAATGCCCCGATTGCCAACGAACGTTAGGTGCTGGCGGATCCTTGCAATTTCAAAAATCCCACTCCTCAATCCTTCCTAACCGATGGTCCCGGACAAGTATAAATAGGCGCGCCGAAACCGCGCTCGCTCTCATCGCTTCCGACTGTCTCGATCGCTTGATCACTTCGCTGTTCTGTTTTCCTTTTGTGCGCGGCACACAGTTACATCGTTTCCACTGCAATTCTCGTGAGCTTCACAAGAATTCATCTATTCATCCAAACCGTGAGCTTCACGGTTTGTATCATCCGTTCATCATACCACTGTATCATATTTCATACCCCTTTTCTGTATAATTTTCGTTACATTATAATTCTTTCTATCTACACTCTCTACACTGCATTTACCTCTTCATCTCCGTTTCCTAATAGCTAGAGTTTCAACATTGGTCCTTCGAGCCGGATTCCGATCCTACGTTTATCCTTCCTTCATATTACACAGTCATTTCATTTCATACTCATCATCATGGACGCCCTCATCGCGAGTCAACACGTGCTCTTCGGCCGCATGTCGCGCACCGGCGACAATTTAAAGAAGATGGGCAAAGCTAACATCAACGAGGGCCTCCTTCAGTCCACCTTGGCAAATCTGGAGGCGCGATGGCAGCAGTTCCAAAACCAGGACGACACCATCCTGGCCACCGCGACGGACGAGGACAGGATGGGGGAGTACTTCACCCTCGATCTGTTTTCCCGTGGTGAGGAGGCAT
This sequence comes from Sphecodes monilicornis, assembly GCA_913789915.3. NCBI lineage: Eukaryota > Metazoa > Arthropoda > Insecta > Hymenoptera > Halictidae > Sphecodes > Sphecodes monilicornis. The sequence continues at coordinate 3,438,654 of OU565299.1, read as the reverse complement.
TCTGCGTACAGAAAGGACAGCTATTGGACGCACTGAAGAAGCTCGGTACTTCTCCACAACCTCAAGCATCCAGGGCACGATCGTCGCTGCCACGTATCGAGCTGCCAACGTTCTCCGGATCTTACACGGAGTGGACGAGATTCAGGGACTTGTTCACTTCCTTGATTCTCAGTGACTCATCGTGGAGTGACGCCGAAAAATTCCATTACCTGTCGGCCAGCCTGTCAGGGGAAGCTGCTCAGCTTATTCGGCGCATTCCTCTCGCATCGGACAACTTTCATCGGGCCTGGGAACTCCTTGAAAACCGATACGACAACCGAAGACTGCTCGTCGACGCCCAGTTCGACATTCTCTACACGACCAGGGCCTGCCAGGCTCATACATCCGGAGATCTGAAGCGACTCCTTGACTCCACCAGCACGGTCGCCTCCGTTCTCAACAGCCTGGACGTCCCCGTCGACGATAAGTCACACTGGATGAACCAGCACATCGTTCGACGCCTCGACGAACAGACCCTCAAGGATTGGGAAACCTCCTTGGGCAGCAGCACCGATCCGCCCACGTACTCCGAGCTGATCGAATTCATGGAGACGACCATCCGGACCCTCGAAGCTTTCGAGGCGCGGCACGGACAGCGGCAAGTCACGAGCCGTCCCTCCGCTCGACAAGTCAAGACCGCACATCTGACCACCGACGTTTCCACCAGGAAGCGCTGCATCCTGTGTGAGGGGAGTCATTTATTATGCTTCTGTGAAGCTTTCAGGTCCCGGACACCGCACGAACGACTACAATTGGTGACAGCCCGTCACCTCTGTCAAAACTGCTTGAGCCAGCATGATGCGTCAGCCTGCACCTCCACCAGGACCTGCCACAGGTGCGCCCAGAAACATCACACCTCGATTCACGATGCTCTCGTGAAGGCCCACCGTCATTCTCCCGCTGTCGCTCACCATGTCTCGGGTGGAGCAACGAAGGTGGACCATCAGGGCACTAATTGATCCCTGCTCCGAGGTGTCACTTGTCAGCGAGTCCTTGGTGCAACACCTCCGTCTTCCACGAACCTCCTGCACTCAGGTCATTGTGGGGGCGGGGGCCAAGGAGACTGCGACCTCAAGGGGCAAAGTGCGGATGTCCATCGCATCGCTCCACCAGCCACAAGATGTCTGCGTAGCGGAGGCGCTCATACTGCCGCGACTGACATCGTATCGTCCCCGCGGCCGTCAGTTCCCACCATCATGGCCTCACATCACGGGTCTCACCCTCGCAGACCCATCCTTCACTTCCTCCACGCCCATCGACCTGCTGCTGGGAGCCGACGTCTACCCACGCATCATCCGAGACGGCATTCGGCGTGGAGAGCCCCATGGTCCGGTGGCACAAGAGACAGTATTCGGGTGGATACTGTCCGGTCCATCCACCAACGCAGGGCAGTGCGCATCGACAGTATCCAGTCATTCCTGCATCGTCGAGGACCTGTCCACCCTCGTCCGACGTTTCTGGGAGCAGGAAGAGGTGGCTTCCCCAGATCGACGATGGACAGCGGAGGAAAAAGCCTGCGACCAGTGGTTCAGCTCCACCCACTCTCGAGATGCCGACGGGCGATATCAGGTACGGCTATGCTTTAACGGGCCAGTTCCAGATTTGGGGGAGACGCACGGCATCGCTCGACGCAACCTCATCTCCAACGAACGACGGTTTCGTGACAACCCCCTCCTGCGAACGTCATACAGCAACTTCATGGAGGAATATCGCAGCCTCGGCCATATGCAGCCGGTTCCGCATGAAGAATACACGCCTCGACATCCCCACTTTTACCTGCCTCACCACGGCGTGCTGAAGTCATCCGGCGTCTCCACCAAAATAAGGGTCGTGTTCAACGGATCACGCGGCTCGTCCACGGGATCTTCCCTGAACGAGCATCTCTCCGCTGGACCTAAGCTACAGCGCGACCTTATGGACATCCTGCTCCGGTGGAGGCGCCATAAGGTCGCGTTCATTGCGGACATTGAGAAAATGTACCGCCAGATCCGGGTGCATCCTGCCGACTGGGACTTTCAGCGCATCGTATGGAGGGACTGTCCGGACCAGAAGATTGACATCTACCACCTGACCACTGTAACGTACGGCCTAACCTGCGCACCGTACCTTGCCCTCCGCACGCTGCTGCAGCTTGCAGATGACGAAGAAGCGACCTTCCCAAGAGGTGCGGAGGTGCTTCGGACATCGACCTACGTGGACGACGTCCTGTCGGGAGCTGAGTCCTTAGCGGAAGCGAGGCAAACTCAGGAGGAACTCCGGGGAATCTGCAGGGCGGGAGGCTTCACCTTAAAAAAGTGGAGCTCGAATCACGCCGATCTGCTGTCGGGAATGCCCTTGGACTTCTTGACGGACTTCTCCACCTCCATTCCATGGGGCCCAGAGTCGGGTTGCAGTGCATTAGGACTGATGTGGCACCCAGCCACCGACTGCTTGTCATTCTCCACCCACATCGCACTGGACCCATCGGCGACTCCACTTACGAAACGTCGAGTGCTATCACAGATAGCCAAATTATTCGACCCTCTCGGCTAGCTGGCACCGTTCGTCATCAAGGGCAAGATCTTCCTCCAGGACCTTTGGAGGATGCAACTGGACTGGGATAACCATCTACCCTCCACCACAGCAGCACTATGGACCGAACTGATCCAGGAGATGCCGGCGCTGTCCGCCCTCCGGATCCCACGATGGCTTGGAGTGGACAACACCACGTCTGCACGCCAAGTGCATATCTTCGTCGATGCATCAGAAAAGGCCTACGCCGCAGTTGCATACCTCCGTGTAGCCGGTCCACCAGGAAGAGTCACGGTCAACCTCCTTGCAGCAAAAACCAAGGCAGCTCCGTTGAAGACCGTGTCACTCCCACGACTGGAGCTGTGCGCCGCCACCCTTGGGGCACGCCTCCTGGTGCGTCTCCGCCGAGAGCTGCATCTGGTCATCGACTCCGTCCATCTCTGGTCCGATTCCACGGTAGCCCTTGCCTGGCTCCGCGGCGAACCCTCACGGTGGCATACCTTTGTCGCAAATCGTGTTTCAGAGGTCCAGACGACGGTTCCCGACATCCACCTACACCATGTGGGGACGAGCGACAACCCTGCGGATTGTGCATCACGTGGCATCACCGCAATCCATCTCACCAACCATCCGCTTTGGTGGCACCGTCCAGACTGGCTCACCGACCCACCTACATTGTGGAACAATGCACCTGCTCCATGCACCACTACCGAGGAAGAGCGGACGCCATCCAGCTGTCTCCACTGCAGCATCCTAGAGGATCCAGATCTGTTGCTGAGATTCTCAACGTTGAGCCGCTTGGTTCGAGTCACCGCGTGGTGTCTCCGCTGGAAATATCCACGCCGATCTCTGTCACCACCGACCCAGCTGCATCTTCAACCCGACGAGCTACGCCGGGCAGAGGAGTGTTGGATCAAGCTCGTCCAGCACCTCCACTTCGCCGACGACATCGCCTCAATTCACCGTCAGGCCCCATTGCCGCGATCCAGTCGGCTCGCAACCATGACGCCCCTCCTTGACGACCGCAGCATCCTGCGCGTGGGAGGGCGCCTCACTCATTCTCTCCTCAACTTTGATGAGCGACATCCCATTATCCTGCCTGCAGGATGTCATCTGACGCGACTCGTCATCGACCAGGCCCACCTTCGGACGCTGCACGGCGGGGTACAACTTACCCTGGCCTCCATCCGCCAACGCTACTGGATCCCTCAAGGTCGACGGCAAGTTAAGACCTCCATCTCGCAGTGCCTCCGCTGCATCCGATGGCGGGCGGCTCCTGTCACCCAGGTGATGGGCGACCTCCCTCGACAAAGGGTCACTCCGTCACGTCCCTTCCATCATTCAGGGCTCGACTATGCTGGGCCCTTCAAACTAAAGACCGCCCCTGGACGCGGCTTCAAGACCACCAAAGGCTACGTAGCGATATTTATCTGTTTTAGCACCAGAGCAGTCCATATCGAAGCGGTGACGGACTACTCCACCACCGCGTTCATGGCCGCATTTCGTCGCTTTACGGGTCGCCGAGGGTTATGTTCCACCCTCACCAGTGACTGCGGCACGAACTTTGTCGGAGCCGACAACGAGCTAAGGAGGATGTTCGCTGCCTCCTCAGCAGAAGCAGCAGTGATCTCCCGCCACCTCGGTCAGGACAAAGTCGTCTGGAAGTTCATTCCACCAGGCGCCCCTCACTTCGGAGGACTGTGGGAGGCTGCTGTCCGCTCGGTCAAACACCACCTGCGACGAGTCATTGGCGACGATCCCCTGACCTACGAGGAACTCTCCACCCTCCTCTGCCAGGTGGAGGCGTGCCTCAACTCAAGGCCACTGCAAGCCTTCACGGACGACCCTCAGGACCTCTCGCCTCTCACTCCCGGTCATTTTTTGATCGAGGGACCCCTCACCGCCGTGCCAGAACCAACCCTTCTGGATATCTCCACGACGAGGCTCTCCCGTTGGCAACTGGTCCAGCAGCGTCTCGAGCACTTCTGGCGACGGTGGTCAGCAGAGTACCTGCACCAGCTGCAACCGAGAGGGAAGTGGACCTCTCCTCAGCCATCGCTGCGCATCGGGGACCTGGTCCTCGTACGATCGGAGCTCACCCCCCCTTCTAAATGGCCATTGGGACGCATCGTGGAGGTCCATCCAGGAGCCGACCAACGCGTCCGAGTCGTCACAGTCCGAACAGCCACCAGCAACGTAAAAAGACCGGTGACAAAAATAATTTCCCTCGACCGCGCTGCGGCACCATAAATCGTCCCCGGTCCGCGTTACCCATATTAGCAGTACACGTATTAAAGCTATTCACATTATATTCTCATACTTTCTTTTCGACGGCGGTCGAAGGCGGGCGGAATGTCCAATATTTAATCCCATGTAGCATTGTATTCAGTACAATAGGTTTCTTATACCGCTCGAGCCTGGTTCTTATGTCGATTTCTTACCCGCGCCCAACGTGGGGCTTAGACATAAGAACCTCGCGTTTCGGCAGTTTTTCTGTACCTCGTCGAGCTCAGCTGACGAGCTCGACTCGTGCATCGCGGTGAACGACCGCGATTGTAAACGCCTTCGGCGCCGACTGTTTACGTTTCCCGCTGTACTTGTCTCGTGGGCCATCCTTCCGATATTCCATATTTTAAATCCAACGCCTATTTTCCATTGTCTCCCTCGCCGCACCGGTCGTTAGGGCAATGCCCCGATTGCCAACGAACGTTAGGTGCTGGCGGATCCTTGCAATTTCAAAAATCCCACTCCTCAATCCTTCCTAACCGATGGTCCCGGACAAGTATAAATAGGCGCGCCGAAACCGCGCTCGCTCTCGTCGCTTCCGACTGTCTCGATCGCTTGATCACTTCGCTGTTCTGTTTTCCTTTTGTGCGCGGCACACAGTTACATCGTTTCCACTGCAATTCTCGTGAGCTTCACAAGAATTCATCTATTCATCCAAACCGTGAGCTTCACGGTTTGTATCATCCGTTCATCATACCACTGTATCATATTTCATACCCCTTTTCTGTATAATTTTCGTTACATTATAATTCTTTCTATCTACACTCTCTACACTGCATTTACCTCTTCATCTCCGTTTCCTAATAGCTAGAGTTTCAACAGACATGTTTAAATGTTTTCATTTTTATCAATAATCCGGTTGGTATTTCTATATACTTTTCAAATGTGTGTATAATAAATTCATAAAAATCAGTTATTAATCATATTTCCGGAATTCCGTGCATAGAGATTTGTGTATACGTCGTGGATATGAAACTCTGAAAACTAGGTTAATATAAACAGTTTGTAAATGAATTTTTTGTAGAAGCATTTAAGAAATATGTATATACACAGTTGCTTTGTAATTTGTAGTTGCTTTGTCTAAAAAAATATGGTAGCTTTAGTAGTTTAGTACTTCATTTATTCTTTTTTTCACGATTCAGAGTACACTCAATGTTCTTTTACTTAATAAAATGTGTAGATATATATTTTGCATATTTTATTGTGATGTTTATGTTTATATACATATGCTGATGTTGGTAAACATTGACTGTACCCTAGGGTGGATAAGACCTTCTTTCACGCCTTCACGTGGCCCACCCTTCTGTTAATTTTATTACTTTGACCAATGCATGTATTTACTATCTGACTGGCGTGCTAAATATATGTAATGGTATATTTGGTTGCAAGAAATGTGTTGCGAATTATTAAATTGCCTAGTAACGTTCTGAAGAAAGGAGGTGGCTGGAGTGTTTCCAGTCCATTCCGTGCTATGCCAATCGGGAGCGGAAAACACAACGTGGGTTTGGAAAACGTGAGGCCGGAGGATCAGCCGTAAATTGAACGGTAGTTTAATTTTCCCTTACGGGACGTCCGTACACACGATACATTTCGCGGCTTCTCCCGCGGCGTTATACTTGCCGAAAACCGGTCTGGAAGAAAACTGCACGTGAACACGTGGCGATAAACGGCGATAGACAGCGCCCGGAAATCTTCCTCGTCGCGAGAAATGAAAGAGTGGGGAGGGCGGATGACGGCTCGCGACACCACAGGTGAGCACGTTACAGGTCCCGCACTCATAGATAGCGCGACAGGTACTAACTGGACGTCTCCCTTAGTTAGCTCATGTAGTGTTTTGGGGGGAACCGTCATTCGCCTCCTTGCCGGAATTCGTGCAGAATTCCGAACAAAATGCATGTTTTATAAACGTCGCTTTACACGGGATGGGTGTCCAGCACACTTTTCCCATATTGCAACACGTATCCTCAACGAAAAATTCCCAAATCGTTGGATTGGACGCAATGGACCTGTATCATAGCCGGCTCGTTCACCCGATCTCACACCAGTTGATTTTTTCTTATGGGTCACATTAAAGTGTACGGTTTATCAAGAGCAGCCCACGACGCCAGAAAATATGAAGGAACGAATAATTGCTGCATGTGCTGATATGAAACCTGAAATTATCGAAAGAGCTGTACAATCTGTCGTTTTTCGCCTCACGAAATGTATCAAAACGGAAGGACATCATTTCGAACATTCATTGCAGTAATAAATGTGATTATTTACAAGTTCAAGTTCATGGTCGAATTTCTGTTACCATTGATATCTGAAATGTCGCTGAAAGTAAGTTCTGCATTAATTAGCAAATTTTAGAGTTCACGGTCATTTCAAGGTCGTGCTATTAAACATGGATGAATGCACAATAATGTTTGCTATAACATACAACAACAAAAAATGTGTGTATATATGTAAAGAAACACGAGTGACCTTGAAAAAACGATTAAAAAATTACAATTTATAAAAAACGATTCTTCCATCTGATTCGTCTTTTGAAACCAGATTACGTTGGAGACATTTTTTGTATTTTCAGAGGTAGAGGAGATATTTAGGTGTCCTGTTTTAGACGAAACACCCTGTATATACCGTCCTAAGCCGTCCTTACGAAACACGCTTTATTTTCTTTTCCTCCTTACCCACACATTTCAGCCGCCGCCAAAGTGGAGACCCCGACGACTAGAGTACAACGCAACAACCGTAGCAGACGACAAAACTATAACCAGCAAGGCCTCTGGCAGGAGCCAACAACTACTACCGATCTTACACGTCCAGGTCGCCGCCGTCGATATGATCTTTTTTAAAAATTCCGAAACGGACGTCTTTTAGGCGCCTTTTGTATGTCTTTCAAGGACACCCAAAAAACGCCTGAGGGACGCCTGAGAGATGCCTCAGGGACGCCTGAAAGACGCCTGACAAACGCCTGGAAGGCGCCTGAAAGACGACTCTAAGACGTCTGAACGGCATCTAACGGGCGCCTCAAAGGCGTCTTTGGGGCGTACCGTTTTGTAACAAAGCAGACGATGCCGGCGTACCGTTTTGTAACAAACGAGCTTCGAACGACGCTCCAGAGTCGTTTTTAAGACGTCTGAGTTCCACGGACGCCCGCAACGGACGTAGGACGTGTGGATGTAAAACGGACGTCCTATGGACGTACGGTACTATCTAGGAATGACTTTAAATTTTTGGCTATTATTAGTACTTTTGGCTATTATTAATACTTTTGGCTATTAATTTCGCCTAATTCTGATAAATGATAACTTTTTTTACTATTTAGTAAATCTCATAAAAGTACGTATGTTTTGTGTTAAAATTTTTGTTCCATTTCTTAAAAGCAAGTTACGAGATAAAATCGAAAACAGCTGCATTTCAAGGATTGATTTTAACACTACGGAAGTTTGGAGTCAGTTTGGGCAGCAATAAAAAATTGCTTATTACATGCTTCAATGTTTCGTAACTCTCAACTTTACTTAATTTTATAAATTTCTGGATTGGAAATCGTCCCTTGTCATTGTAAAATATTAACAATAGTAAATAAAAATTGTACACACCGTGTACATCACCATAGTAATGAAACAAAAACCATGTTTATATACTGGAGTAAGACAAGCTACAATATATAACTCTCGTGAAGTAAGGACTTCTTTTGTATTTAATTTATCACAATACACGGTAACGGGTACATGGTTTTCTCTCTAAGCGTTTCGTCAAATACACTTCTATCATTACCTCAACACTAAGTGGTTATTTAATGTTAAAATACATAAAAATATCTGTACTAGTTATAATAAGTTAATGTTTAAACTTTTGTGTTTCTTACCGAACTAAAATCTAAACATATCTCGATCCACGAACTGTTCAAACCCAAATATAGACAACATGAAAACTGTAATTTGTTTATATATACTTTTAATTTCGTTACATTATGTTTTATTAAGCCACGTTATAACAACGGAAACAACAATAGAAAACGAAGGTACTTAAAGATTTTTCTATTATAATTTAAATTAATATGTGCATATAATACTAAATATTCAATAAAACAGTGAAATTATATTTCTTAGAAAAATGCTTTTATTAATTAATTTTTTTGCAGTCCACGCTTCTCTTGAAGATAAAAGAATATGCACCTGTAGCAAGTCCTACTGTGTATGTTGTGGATACTTAAATTGGAAACCTATTCATGTAAATGGATTAAGTAAGAACTACATTGAAATAAATATTTATGATATCATTAAATGATTGCTGCAACGATGTTTATAATGATTTATTAATGATATTTCATTGCAGTATGTGTAAAGGTTAAATATATGGAAGAGAGTGTTGGTGCCATTCTCTCAGTAACATATAATAACACAGTTATTATTCAACAGAATCTTTCGTGTAAGTTTTTATCAGCCAAATATGTCTAATTTTCACACTAAGATTATAGCTAATTGAAAATAAAAATATTAAATTTTTAGTTCAAAAACTATTCCCGATATGTGTCAAGGAAAATATAGTTGGAATATTACCTGGCAGTATATGTATACAAATGAATGATGTTATCATAACTTCTGAAAATGTTCATGCTTGTTTTCAAGTTGAAGGACATTTGTTTACTATTAATTTACCTACTATGAAATTAGGTTGTGTTAATATTACAAAAAATACAATTGACCCACATTATGTAAAGAGTATGTATCAATCGTTAATTGATTGGTACAAACGTAAAAGTAATAATGTATCTCCGATTTTGTAATATTTAATTCTCATGTGTTGACTACCACAAAAATATACACGTAAAAGCTGATGGTTGGAAGTACAATAAAAATACACATTTATTTATATTAAATATACTCTTTATTTATAAACTTACATCACGTGTCTATAATTATGTACAATATATTTACTTACATAATAAATATACACTATTCTGCATAGCCAGAGTCAATTATATTACATGATTTATTTGTCTATCACTTTTTCAATCATTATCACCTTTAAATGAAATGATAATAACTGTAATATCAGATTTTTAAGAATTTTAAAATTAAAACGTATTTGTATATTCCCTAAATTACACTCAATTCATATTTATCTATTTTTACTACAATTTTTACAAACGTTCAGGCTAATTAAACAGAGAAACTTTCTCCGCATCCACACGTTCCTTTAATATTTGGATTGTTAAAAATGAATTCGGAGCTTAATTTAGATTCTACATAGTCCATTTCTGTACCTAGTAAGGATAGTTGTGCTTTTTTATCAATTATAATTCTAACGCCATCTTGAACAACTTCTTCGTCAAGCTTAGACTTCTCTTTAGCGTAATCGAGAGTGTAACTAAGACCATTACATCCTCGTTGTTTTACACCAACTTTTAGACCTATCTAAAAAATCAAATACTTTTTTTATACAAAATATATAATTATATAACATGTCTAAAAAATTATTTCTACGAATTGCATCAATTTTGTTGTTTTCATTTTAATTGTAATTTAGTTTTCTTTAAATCAATCTTGTATCAACTATTTTTATAACTAATACATGTACATTACCCTAATGAGTAGATTATAGTTCAAATTGGAGGATATCAATATATTATTTGATATGATTATGATTATGATTCTGATTATGATTATTGAAAAAATATTCTTATTTTACTGCCATTTGTAACAATTGGTACAGAAAATTTTTATTTTGCATTACAATGAACAGTCTATTATTAGAATATCTTCATAGAGCAAAAAATTAAAATGTATGCAAAAAATGTAATAGATTTACTTACATATTCCTCTTTATTTTTCAACAGCTCCTTAATTTTTTTCACCGCATTTGATGTCTATAACAAAAAGAATTATAATAAACATGTTAAATATGAATAGAAGCATGATCAAATTCCGATAAAATTATGAACTTCATAGAATACTATAGGTAGACTGTGGATCTTTAAATAAATTAAAAATTGTTGGGATAAATTGCAAGAAACAGTAACCATATAGGTCTGCCTTTTCCTCTTTAACAGTCTTAATAAGTCGAAGCCAATACATTGATATTTTTAAATATTGTTAATGTTTTTATTGTAACATTGTTGTTTATTATTGTGTTTTAAATTTCCCGAACTCGTTTCTGTCATAAATGCATAAAATCCGCAACCTAACTATAAGAAACCTATAATGTAATATACAAATACAAAAGTTTTAGAAAATAATTCATCCTACATCGTCTTATAATTTCATCACATTTTCAGTGTTCAAGATCATCTCAAAGTCATGATTCAGGCATATTCAAATGTTTTTTTCCATTCATTAAAAGTGTAATTGTTGATTTACTGATTTTAACTGAAAATGATTAATTCAATGGCTCAATCTTGTACATTATTTGTAGCAGTACTTGCACGGAAAAATCGAGAAACCATTACAGATATCGAACCACGTATTAGGAAATAGTTTCCGATTTAATGATTGTAAATTGTAGAAAATGAGTAATATAAAAAGATTTGAAAAAGTATAGATTTTTTCTTGCTAAATATATTTGACTGACGATCTCTTTGCAAAACATTTATAAACTTTCATCTTTTAATACAAACAAAAATATGTGAATACTATTTTAAATAAACTCGCTACTTTTGCGAAAAGTATGATAATGTGTTTAAGTTTATAATTATTCAAAGCATTATATAATATGCACAAGGCCACTGCAGCCACAGAATACTGACTATGGAAATAAGCTACGACCACAAAAAATGATTGGAAATAGCAAACAATTGAATCCTGTATTATGCACAAAATAGAAATATCGTTTATTGAGTGCAATTATAAATAACATCAAAAATTATTGAATGAATATGACATGACAATAATGAAAGGTGTTAAATGAAATAACAATCATTAAGTCGAATAATAATTAGGAATATGAAATTGACAAATGTTAATTATTAACTATTCTATACTAACATTATGTTTTAGTGATTATACAAAGTGAGTTAGAACATATGCAAAATGTAATAGGCACTATATAGATCATGACACTAAAATAAGATAGTATCAGAAATACAGAATACTTTTCCTTTATTGAACGTAGCTTTCATATTGCTCTAATCACTTCATAATACTTTGTAATGTTAGTTTTATATATATATATATATATATATATATATATATATATATATATATATATATGGTTTAATTTTAATTTTTTAATATATATGCCAAAGCCAAAATTAAACCATACAGAGTAGCTGTTGCAACACAGAGATTATTACAGCACAAAATAAGCTATAATTCGAAAACAAGGTCATCTCTTGTATGTTTATATGAACTTCTATTATTTTAGTGTCTTGAATAGATCCCTGCAGCACTTGCCACATGCTCCGACTCACCCAGCCAATTATTTTGGGCCTCATACATGGTCATGAAATGTAATCGTAAAACAAGATTCATAATGAATTTATTATGAACCTAGGAAAACATTTTAGAAACTAGGAAAACACTTATTGCATTAACTTTTTCCCATCAAAGTAGAAAAATATCCTGGCAAGGCATTTTTACCATTGTGGTTGTGAGTTGATATATCCTGGCTCGAGAGGTCAACTACTTATTTCCAAATACATATCGCTGTGTTTTGAAGGGAAAGCGTTAAAAAATATCACTCTCTTATTATTACAGCATTGAGCATTGTGAGTCTCTATTCTGTTCTAGCTCATTCGACAGTAGATAAACATATATGGTGTGCAAAAAATGAAATTAAATTACAAATGTTCTGTCATATTCTCTGTATTTTAATCTGTTTCCCTATAATGCTATTTTCCTAACTGTATTATATGAATTTTAAGCACTCCATACGTACAAAAAAAGAAAATGTCAGTTTGAGATTGTTTAAAATTATCATTTGATTAATGTTGTATCAATTCAATGGATTATAAGGTTTTAGAGGCTAGGGCATATACAAAATGTTACCAAAACTTGAAGTTACTAAAACAATCCTTGGGCTGAAAATGGGATATAATATCCATGGAGGAACTGTGGTGTACAGCTGAAATTTTAGAAACAATTGATGTTTTGTTTCAAAGCAAAGCACAGCTAGTTTGAAAATTTATACCCATATCTGCATGTCATAGCCTTGTTTTGTTAGTTTCTTTTTATTTGTTTTTTCGCAAAAAAAATTAAATTAAAAATACGTAATTCTGTTATTTTGATACACCCATTAAAATTCAAAAACAATCAAACATGTTCTAAATAAGTTCACAGTATATCTAACCTATAATATAAGAAATTTCAAACGGAGCTGGATTATGATAAAATACGATCATTTAACATAAATCTGTATCTCTTGCGACCATCATTTGTGTATTATATCAAACAAAATTGTAAAAGTTATCGTACAACAAATTGTAATGTGAATGAATACTTTTAAAATTTTATAAGAATTAAAAATAGATAATTGTAACAATAGTGATCAATATTATAATTTTTAATAGTTAGTTAAAGTAATTGTTTCATGTGTCAAGTATGCAGCTAATATAACTAAATATAAAATATTTAATATTAGAAATGAAAGTAATGATTTTGTTTGCCTCAACTTCTAAAATCCACCAATTTTATTCATTTTGATAGTAATATTGACAAAAACTAAATACGTAATGTACGTATATAACAACCTAAATTACCAGATATTATTATATACTCACTAAAGTAAGCGCTGCTCTTGTAGGAAAAATTTTCCTGCTTTTGACAGCACGGACTGTCGCTGTAGCGACCACATTAGAAGCCATCTTGATTGCAACATTAATACTGCGCATAGCACGCTTTTATAGATGAGAAACTCTGACCCTGAAATATGGAAACCGTCGCGTGCAATTCTAATCATTTCAGAACATTACCATTCTCTGTCTTTACTTTCTAAATGTAATTTAAAATTAAATAATAGATGCATGCAAAAATATTCTTGGCAAATGATAGTGATTGGCTTGGAATAGTTGTGCTCATCATATTATCAGCGGAGAGGAATGAGAGCAGTGCTGGTGTTGCGTGACCACGCGAACATAGTTACGATAGCGCTACTGCGCCATAGGTTGATTAATGGCGATGAGAGGGAAATTTGAATATAAAAGTAATGTCTAGGCCAAAATCGCGGATTCGTTGTATCACCGACCAGGTATAGGATAGACCTAACATCCAATGCATTTTTCTGTCACACGTTTTTGGGGTCACGTAACCCCATTACCATTTTCGTGTCACATCCTGTATTACCAACTGGAACTAAAATAAACTGACAGCGTCCTTACTGGTCGGAATTAATATTAAAAATAGTTATAGTCACTGTCACTGCAGTCTCGCAAATAAATACAATATTGTTTTCTAAAATGCAAAAAGAAATTTACAACCAAAGATATCGGCAATTTAAATTATCTGGAAAAGTACTAAAGAAGTAACAAGTAAACAATTTTTAATTTTATTTTAAGACAATAAAATTTAAACAATTCATTCAAAAATGATTACAACAAATATATATTCACTACGATAATTATCAGTAGACAGGAATAATGTTTTAATGGATTTTAGTGGAACCTTCATTCTGATATCTCGTATGGTTTAAGAGATACAATAAAATGTCGCCTTTCTCGATCCGGCCCACCCGAGCTGAGCAATATTTAGATAAAAAATTATTTAAATTAACGATTCGAATAAAAAATACTTTATCTTTATTCGTTATTAGAAGATTCGAATAAAAGTATATCGGTGTGAAACCACTACATTACTAATTCAATTGTAAAACTTTTTCATTTTTTATAATTTTTTTATGGAACTTGCGCCAACTTATTTGTAAAAAGTTTTCGATTAAAGTGTTTAGTGTCATTTCAACCGGAAAAATGCCACAAATCAGTTGGCGCAAGTCCCATTAAAAAATTATGAAAAATAAAGAAGTTTTGCAATTGTATTGTTAGTGGTTTCACACCGACATACCTGAGTCGGTGTCGGGTCGATCGGTCCCCTTTATTTCACTACAAAACCACGGCTATCGAGGCAGCCGGAACTCGAGGGCCTGGGCGTTTAGCGCTCGTCGTCGTCTATTCGACGAGCCGACAATAAATTATTTGACCGCACAGTGGTCAAAACGAGCTCGCTAGCCCGACAAAACTGTTTTTGCAATGTTTTAAGACCTAAAGCCTTAGTAAAGTAGATCATTGGATTCGTCTTGACATCAGCTACAGCAACATGTAATAAAAAATACTTAGTGTTTTAGACTTATGGGATTTAAAAAAATGAAATCTAGTCTACATTAGTCAGTCTAATGTACATTCGATAGCAAATGGATCAACGAAACTCTTACTGAAACTCGAACTGTCGTTGTGTTGTCAAGAGACGAACTGATCGATCAGCTGATCGCGTCGATCCGCCCGCGATTCACGAGCTGCTCGATCCACCCTGGGCGCTCGCGGGGAACGAGGGGCATGGTGCATCGAAGTTGTTCGATAGATTGTTGTCGATATCGTAATCGTCATGCAAACGTAAATTCTGTAAACTAATACATGTGAATACTTAGTGTAATATGCACAATGCTGAATAAAATAAAATCAAATGTCTAACACTTAGTGGCATTTAAATAAATAAGGGGACCATTTTTTTTATCAAAAAAGTTAATTTTTTTATTGAGATTTATAGATAACTGAGTAAGTGATTAACGTTTGTTGGAAACATATTTTTGCCAGATTATCCGAAATGTTCAAAACATCCCCAGAGGGCTACTTTTGGGCCGCTGGTGATGGGCACAATGCCCTATTGTGCTGAAGTGCATTGATTACTGTATTGCTGGATATACCGACGGCAATGATTTCAGGTCTCTAATCTCCTAGATGCGAAGACCCAGTCTTAATAACGGCGCATCGTCCGCGTCCATTTAAAGAATGGACATTGCCTTGCACTAAAAAGATTATTTCGTATATGAAAAATTAAATGACTTAATTATAAAAATAACAGTGCAACTAAGCTGAAGGAAAGGCACGTATTTTAGGGTACAGCAATCATATTAATGAAAGAATTTTAATTATTTTTTGATCTCCTCTTCTTTGTAATAATAATAATTTAAAGCTCAAAACTGTAAAATACACGAAGAAAATGATTTAAAATAATTTAAAATCGTATTTCATACCAGAAGGTTCAACGAAACCAACAACTGTTTATATTAATCCATTCCAAGATAAAAATAGCGTTAAATAGGTATTTCAATTTTCAACAACAATTATTATTTTGTTTACTATCAATAAATAAAAGTTTATTTATATGAATCGAAAAAGCATTTATTAGGCTTTAAAATGAGTATAGAAACACGGAGCCTTGTATTTAAACAGAGATTAAATATTCAGTTACTTTTCCAAAATTGTGACAATAACGTGGAAAATAGCCGAAATACGCGCTGCGCATTGCACGACAGTAAAAATTGACAACTATGTGACGAATATTCTCGGATATTCGTTACCTCCGGTACGATTCCTTCGATACCTTAAATTCAATATAATCCCAGGTAGCACCGTACGTCCATAGGACGTCCATTTTACGTCCGATTCGTCCAATGTCTGTCGCGTACGTCCGTGGGACGTCCCTTGGACCAAAATTTCGGACGTCCCACGGACGTCCCAAATATACGTCCGTGGGACGTCCCTCGGACATAAATTTTGGACGTAACACGGACATACGTTTCTTATGTCCGTGGGACGTCCCTCGGACATAAATTTCGGACATACCACGGACGTGGGACTTAGATTATTTCGTACTTGCCAGGGACGTGGGACTTAGATTCTTTCGTACGTTTTCGGATGCTATATATTGTTTCTATTATTATACTCAAAATATAGGTTTGTCACGCAAAAACTTCGAGCAGCGAAGCCGCGAGGCGACGCACAGTGGCCAAAAAGCGAAAGAACTATAAAAAAATATTTAATAATAATTTTTTTATGTTAAAATGCAGCAGGCATTTTTCTGACAGCGGTTCAATGAGTGCAATAACAATAATTTATTTAACATAAAAAAATTGTTATTAAATATTTTTTTATGATTTTTTGTCGCTTTTTGGCCATTGCCTCATTGCATGAGTGCAATAACAATAATTTATTTAACATAAAAAAATTGTTATTAAATATTTTTTTATGATTTTTTGTCGCTTTGTGGCCACTGTGGGGTGCCTCGCGGCTTTGATGCTCGAAGTTTTTGCGTGACAAACCTATATTTTGAGTATAATAATAGAAACACAATATATAGCATCCGAAAACGTACGAAATAATCTAAGTACTGGCAAGTACGAATAATGTACGGTGGCCAAAGAGCGACAAAAAATCATAGAAAAATATTTAATAACAATTTTTTTATGTTAAATAAATTATTGTTATTGCGATCATTGAGCCGCTGTCAGAAAAAATCTTCCCGACAAAAAGTGATCAGTACTCAGTCTTCTACAAACCACAATACAAGAAAATTCGGAAAATTTTTATTTTTATTGAAAAAGCGAAGTCATCTTGATTATTTATATATCACTGCATACTTTTTATTCAATAACGTTTCAGCTGACACCAGAATGAATCCAACGACCTATTCAACATGGTCTTTAAAGAATTAGGTCTTAACAGAATGCCGAAATAAAGGATCAAAAGTATAATACTACATAGTTAAAAAAATGTGCTATCCTTATTCTTTGCGTCTGAAACATTCGTCATTCATTTTACAAGTAAATATCGTAAATAGTTGTCCTATTTTGCATGTAATGATTCATGTGCATTAATTGTGATAGAAAATCAGTAAGGCCAGATATTTGAGACGGGCCATGTGCTTTTCGTCGACGCGCTTTCTCTCTCTCTCTCACAAGGAGCGTTCCTCGAGGGTCAGGAAGTCGTAAATTATAGAACAGGCCATGGTGAAAAGAAGGACGCCCTCAGGACTAGGACTGGTGAAAACTCACTTTGATATCGACGGTCGACGTGGCTACATGTAGTACGGTTCGTGAAAATATGACTTTCCAATTATCTTACAATTGTTTGTAGATTACCGCTCATGGGACTATCAGTTCTTTTTAAAAAGTGTGTGTGATTTTACGGTGTTGTCCACAGTCCACACGTGTGTACGTGAAATCCGTAACGTGAAAACGTAAGTTTTTATTTTATATTTATTTATTTGTATTAGATTACAAACATGGCAGGCATGCGGAAAATGGAAAAATATTATATACGTGCTAAAAGATCTTTTCCTTTATCTTACGATGCTTCTCATCAAGAAGCTTCTGCTTCATCGAATACGAGTGAAAGCAATGTAGTTTATTCAGATCGGTTTAAAAAGTGCAATTTCAAGTTTTTGCCAATTCATAGACATTTCTACTCTTAATAATAATAAAATTCAAATTAACGTAAATATTGACGGTCTTCCATTGTCAGAGATCTAGCAGCCAAGCATATCCAATTCTTTTCAGTATAACAGGATATACATATATGGAAATGATCGGCATTTATCATGGTTATGAAAAACCAAAAGATATCAATAGTTTTTTATTCGATTTTGTTGAAGAGGCAATAGTCCTTTGTAATAGTGAATTGTTAATTAATGAACATTTGTACCATTTACAAATAAAATCTTTTATTTGTGATGCCCCCGCAAAATCGTTTATCAAATGCATAAAAGTTCATGCGGGATATAATTCTTGTACAAAATGCCATATTGAAGGAGATTTTATTGTTAATAGGGTATGTTTTCCAGATTTAAATAATATTAGACTCCGATTATTAATTATTAATTTGCAGGCCAAAGAATTAGCAGTTACCGGCGGTACCAATGCCGCTAATTTTGTAAAACCTGCGATGGAGGCCTTGATGACATTTGCCATGGAGTACAGCTGGCTGGGCAAGAAAAGATTTGACGCAACGCTATTAGCCAAAATACTAATAGGTAACTATTCGCGTCCACTTTATTATTAGTATATTTCGTTGCATACAGGCAAATATACAATATTATTCAACTGAAATTCTAATTTTTAGATGCAGCAAAAATTGCAAACACTTCAGCGAACCATAAAGACGCGGAAGTGTCTATACAGACGTGGCTCAGGAGGACCGCGGAACGGACCAGAGGAGTGCAAAAATTTGTTTACGTGCTTATGATCATAATATATTGTTTACGTTAAACTAACCTATCTTGCGTCACACAAAGCACGAATCATTTGTACCATTAATCTAAAAGCCATTTTAATAATTAATGTAAAATATGAACTATTTATATTTATTTATTTAATACTGTTTAAATATCGCGTTAGTTTGAAACGTGCTTGAATTTCGCGATTATCGCGATCTATATTCGTTGGTGACCTCATCGATGTTATTCTTCCGAGGAGCCGAATAACCAACAATATTTCAAGTAAAAACGGCGTGACTTTCTGGCTACCAGCTAATGTCAGCTGATAAACACGGCGATCGGTGGACCAACGTACAAAACGTTCA
The DNA here is from genome assembly GCA_913789915.3 of Sphecodes monilicornis. Lineage (NCBI taxonomy): Eukaryota > Metazoa > Arthropoda > Insecta > Hymenoptera > Halictidae > Sphecodes > Sphecodes monilicornis. The sequence goes on along the minus strand of OU565299.1, from coordinate 3,419,327 downwards.
AATCAAACTCGTGTCGCGAAGCTATAGAGAGACAAAGAGAACAACATACAGACATACGTTGAACAGAGACAGGCGAATAAGAGAGAGACAGCGCCGCCTAGCGGGTCAGCTGACACTCTCGCGACGCTTCGTCGCCGCTGCCAGTTCGCGTAGTCACTTGCTCACGAGACGCGCGAGGAGTAACTCGCTCACGAATCGTGCTAGCGAGCACTTGCTATCGAGGCGCGCACGCGAACACTTCTTCTGAGTCTTCGCTGCTGTCAAAACTCTCCAGTCGCGCTATCAGATACTTGTACCAAGTATCTGCCAGCGAGCTTTTGCACGACTGTGCGACCGGAACTGAGATCGGTTTCGAAATCGTTCCACACGCTTTAAGAGAGCTGACAAGCCCAAGCAAGAGTTATTAAACTCTGGATTTACTGCGTTTTTTGGAACAATTAACTCGTAGTCCACTCTCCAGTCGAGCTGTTGGATACTTGTATCAAGTATTTAACGGCGAGCTTTGGCACGACTGTGCGAACGGAATCGATCTCGTTTACGTTGTTACAAGTCTTTGACGGCGACGCTATTGGCAACGACTGTACGAACGGAACTGATCTCGTGCTCGAGATCGTTCCACCCGTTACAAGAGAGTTGACAAACACGAACGAGATATCGAACTCCGGATTTTCCGAGTTCTCGATAATCAAATGTTGTTTAGGATCGCGCGAGCGAGACCTCTCAAGGAAGAGCGGAAAGGGGAGAGAGGCGGCGGTGTCACCATAATAATGACTCGCGAAAAATAGAGCTCATCGTCGCTCACCTCCCCCCGCTTTGTTTTGTCTGTCGAACACCTGCTGATCGGCGAGTCGGCAGTCGCGTTTAGCCCATGCTTGCTTCAGCTAACGACACGTGCTTAAAACATAACTATTGCCATTTTTTTAACACATAGTTACCGTGTAAACTGCGGGCTTCCTGCTTAGTTGCCTTTGTCTATTCTAATGTTAGTGGTTTCGGGTAGTGTTTAAGTTAGTTTTTAAGTGAAATATTGACGCTGACAAAATAAAGTGCAAGAGTGACTTTGTTCCTAATCCTTGGACGCTGCGTTATTAATCGTACTTCCTCTCTCCATCTATTCTTCTACAAACATGATACATTCACTGCCGTACGACCTTTCGGACCGAGCGACGCTCCCTTTACGAGCTCGCGACAGGATATTCGACTAGAGACGTACAGGCAAAAGTGACTAAGATCGAGCACCGGTATTGACCGTGCTTCGATCAATTAAAAAGTGCATGGTTGTTGTTTCACCGCACAAGTGTATTTCGGTGTGGTTGACGCGAGTTTCGTGTTCGTTCCCCGAATTCACTGCCCGCCGTTATAGAGAAACTCTTGATTAACAAGCTTACGTATACGCCGCTTCTATTTTGCGCAGATAGTTGATCTTGTGCGTGTAAGTGTTCAAGAGAAGCTCTTGGAAGAAATCGTGTTTTCCGATTCCGTACGGCTACCCGTGTAACACGGAGGACACTCTTTCCGAGTCCTGTTCTTGCAATAAGCCCTGGCATACGCATTGACGTCCCAGCGCAGCAGAAACCGAGACTCGGATTGTGAAGGTCAATTTCCCTTACGCCCTTGCCTTTCCTACGGGATTCGCATATTATTCGGTGTCGGAATTGGCTGGTCCAGCCACAGTTCTCGCAGGTAAGGCCTAGTCTGCCCCCCCCCCCCCTCCTGTGAGTGAGCGAGCGCGGCACAGCTAGGCAGGCTTGACCCGGTTGAACCGATATAGTCGCACCTGCCATATACGCCGTCGTCAATACGACGGAGATAGTATTCCGAGTGGGGATAGCGACTGGTCTGAACACGCTTACAATACGCCCCCTCTATATATCTCTATATATAGTCGCTTTTGTGCAAGTAAGTGGTGAGTTGGACCACGTCTTCCACCTAGATTTCTATAGCCGCGTGACGTATTGAGTCACTCGCGAACTTTGAATCAGGGTTGTTGAAGCACAGGTTAATTCGGCTAGATTATCGAACTTGGAGCCTTACAACCTCCCCGTAAGATTAACCGCCACCTTCACGCTGACGCCCACGCAGTAGAATCGGTTTAACCGTGACTACGCCCGTGCGAGCGGACGGATTCTCGATTATCGAGAAACGTCAACATATACGTCCACTAACTCTGCGTTTTGAGCAGATTGACTGTATTCCCCCTCCTTCGATAGCGATTATCGCAGTCAGGAGCGTACGGGAAACAGCGTCACGAACGGATACGTATCGTATCGAATAGGTGGTTTCACACCTTCGTTCGTAATTATTATCTTTCAGACGCCAACGTCGCAAGACGTCCAAGGGACAACCCGGAGGAGACGGAGGAGTCGCGAACCGCCATCTTCCACGGGGTTTATTTTGATTCAATAAACGGCCCACCATTAGGTGGGTCCATATCAATATAACCTCGCTGTACAAAAAATTTACTTTCCCTCACACTCCTATCTCCTCATATTCGAGCCACCGTTGAAAAGTCGTTGGATTGTTTTATACAGTCCACCTTTTTAACAAATACTGTAAAATAGGTTACTATAAGAAGATCATTAAATAATTATAACGTATTATCTCAAAAAATGTAAACATTATTATATTAACATTATCCTACCAAATTCTAAACAATGTATATACCTTATCCATTATTCATTAATTGATCCTCCCCAAAAATAAAAAATATATGTACACGCCTTAAGAAAACAAAGTTGATCGTTCTGTCCCTTTGCATTTTACCTTATAAATAAATATGTATAAATAAATAAATTGTTATAAATAAATACAAATATATGTATATATACTGTTATATATAAATATGTAAAAAATAAATATATTGTTTTAAATAAATAATTTGTTATTAAATAAATATGTATGAATAAATATATGTGAATAAAAATATTGTTATAAACAAATAAATATATTTCTATAAATTTTCATTACATTCCACCTTATATACGTATATACGAACGTTGTTTAATAGATTTAATAAATAGGGAAACATTTTATAAACACGATTTTATATGTCCGACAAACGTCCAATTAACTTCCAGAATATGTCCGGCCCGTACGTACATGTCAGAAATTCGGTATAGCAGCCTCGAGTCTACGACTGTGCCCTTTGACGGTTCTGGGGTAAGTCCTGAGCGGTCAATCACAGTGCTCTTACCAGAAGGCATCCTCGCCTTCCCCACTCCGTGGCCAGATCCTTCAAGGGAAAACTATCCTTGTTCCTTAAGCAAACGGTACGACCTCGGGTCGCCTGCAATACTTAAGGATCCCTAACTTTCTAAACAGATGTCAATGAATGCGCCCCATCAGACGTCTGCACAACTTCAAGTTGCCAGGCGTCATCTCGGGTTTCTTCGTCGACGGAAGTACGCCTTGAGAGGCCACCCTCAATCACTGACCCTACCATAAATTAACCGAAAGCGGAGTAGCGTCGGGCTATCTGCTTTCTATTATTCTCAAAAACAGGCTGTCGCTAACATATATACACTAAGCTTACGCTTGCGACCATTCACACTGATGTTACATACCGGAGTGAGTGTCTACATCGGTACTCGCTCCTTCGCATATCGCCTAAGGGCTAGTTCACATATAGAAGATAAAGGCATTATTCTCAACACCTTCTCTTAATGCCTCTTATCTTCATCAAGTCTTTACAATACTCTTCAAATAAATACAATGACAATCGTAACCAAAATTTGACCTTTTGTAATTTGTACCCTCTCTGGTTTTTACATTCTTAATTTTTACAAACCGCAGAAAATACGTTCTTTGACACTTACTCTCTCTTATTTTATGCGCTCAAACCAATGTAATATTTTAACGTATCGAAAGTGTGCATCGGTAAGCCTTTCATCAGTATATCCGCTTCCTGCTTTTCACTATATGTGTATTTAATAGTAATTACACTCTTTTTCAATCATTCGCTTATAAAATTATATTTAATGTCTATGTGTTTTACTCTACGATTATTTCCTGGATTTCTGATCAAAGCTATACAACCCAGATTCCTCGTTTGTAAGACGCGAATGCAGCTGACTGTGGCTCTTCTTTTGTATAACTTCCATCGTCTACTTTTCTTTTCTCTTCTGCAGCTCTCAGTTCCGATTTCACGAAATTAAATGTTACCTTTCCTTCCAGCATGTTCTCCAATACAGTTACTACGGTCTCGTAGGACTTCGGCAGTGACAACAGTAAATTACATACCGCATCCTGATCATTCATTTCAGCTCCAGATGCCTTTATCTGTCGCAATATCTCTTCAAATTTCGTAATGAATTCTTCTAAGCCTTCTCCTTCTTTCAGTTTCATACCCATCAATTTTCTCTTCAGAAACAATTGTCCAGGCAGTCCTTTCTTTTCGTATATTTCATTTAAACTTTCCCACATTGCAAATGCACTTCCTTTATCTTTAATGATATCGATTTGGTTATCGTCCACACACTGAATAATAAGCGACATACTGTGACGTGGCAAGTGTTGCCTACGTCCCTCCGAACGCTTTCCCGAGGACCGGACCGCCCTCTGGCTAGACCGATAAGAACTCGGTCATCGTGAGCGATTCTCCGGGAGACGATCCGCATCAGATTGGTCACCTATTTCACGATTTGAGCGTCGCGCCACTTCGGCGCGGCGTGATTCCACAGGACCGGAGCCCGGGTCCAAGGGCCCGGGTTCATCAACTCTCTCCCCGCTGACGGAGTCCCCGAGGGCACAGCCGCAAATAGGAAGGCCCGAAGAAAGCGGACCGAGACGAGGACTGCGAGGGATAGGGCGAACGCGGGCCGAACAACCCGGAGGCGCCAACGAGGGATTTGGCCAAGCAGGAGCGACCATCGTCTCCCCCTCGCTGCCGCCTCGCCCGGAGGAATGGCCAGAAGTCCGATCCGGAGCGGCTCGCACCGTCCCGCACCTCGTCCGCAAGACCCGCGGAAAATGCGTCGATCCCGATCAAAAACCGTAGGGTCGGGAACCGATCCTTAAGGATCCGCCCGTGCCGCGCGCTTAGCGTTAGGGGTGCCGCGGGGAAAACCGGGGAGGAGAGAGCGTAGGGAAGTGGGGGACGCCTTGCTCCCCCGTTACCGAATCGTCGACGATCGACCGTCGATCACTCTGTCGTTGGCCTTTGGCAAGAATTGTCGTCACGTCGAAAATCGTATCTTGTAATCGCGAGTGAATACCGCTGCTGCCGACCATGAGGGGCGGAGATTAGCGTTGCTGCCGGCGGTAAGCTATCCACGTTAATTGTTAGCGATTTCGTTTCGTGAGGCCTCGGTAACGATTTGGCGTGGTCCGGGATAGCGTCGCGTTTTTGGCGAATCGTACGCGCCGCCGGAAAATCGCGCCGAGAATAGGGACGCGTGTACGATATATTTTGGCGACCGTACGCCGCTTAGATATCGCGATCGGGACGATCGCGAGGCCGCGTACGGGTTTTATTGGCGAGAAGTGACCGCGCGACAATAGAGACGTCTCCGCGTGGGACGCCGCGGTAGAATCGCGGAAGAAATGGTCGTGCCGTATCGCTCGTGCTACGCTGTCGGTAGTTCGTAGAATCAAGATCGCGGGCGGTTCGAATCCGCCGCAGATTTCTTTGCCGGTTTGCCGGACAGAGTCAGGGAGAGAAAACGCGTGCGTGCCGAATATCTGCCGTGATATCATTTTTGACGCGTTCGGCTATCATGACCGCCGCGGGTTGAACCCGCGCCTGTAGAATTTCGATGTTGTAATAAAAACCTGATAGCCGCTAAATTGCATCCGTAATTTTCCCGAGATCCATTCCCGCCGCGGGGAACGCCTCACGTCCCTCCGCGTGGAACCCTGTGCCCGCGCTCTCGAGCTATTCAACCAGGCCGGTCCTCTCAGGCTTATTTCGCGTTGCCGAACTACGGCTCGCGCGGCCGCCCGTAGCCCGGTCGAAAGGCCTGTAAAAACCCGGTGCCGTTGCCGAAGCCGATCGCGGCCGAAAGCAACGCGCGTGACAATACATAAATCGTTACGCTTCTTCTGTAATATTCTCGCTCTTTCATCAGTATAGTCTGTTTACCTGAATTCCTTATGAATCATTTCCGCCACGTCCTTTTCATTTAAATACGCGATCATTCTGAATTTCCACGTGTGATAATTATTCCCGTTCAGTGGTTCCATATTTAGATACGTTTTAACATTACCGTTTTCACCTGTTACTTCTTTTCCGACCACGTGTAGCTAACCTCACCTACAACAGTTATTTCCAATCCGCCTGCATCCAATTACCTGGGCCCATAACCTGATAAGTGTTAATGTTGGAAGCTTTGGATGTATATGCATATTGGTTTATTACACTGATGATGATGGAATACAGTAACACAACAATATATATTCGACAATTGAAATAGACTCTTTATCACACTCTCTGAACACGCCATATACAGGGTGGCCCATATAACTCTGAACAGCTCAATATCTCGAAAACTATGCCATCGATTTTAAAGTTCTTAGTCTTAAATTGCATGGAACTGAAGGGTCTTTCTGACTACATAAACGTGAAGTGGCCTCCCTTCCCCTTTAACGGGGGAGGGGAGGTACCTTTGTAATTTTAAATGGAACCCCCTATAAAATGTTACATATTTAGATTCTACCGGAAAAAACAAGTCAATTTTGTCTGAAACATTTTTTTGTCAGATACTTCCATGATGAGATATAACAGTTTGAAGTTTCGAGTTGTAGGTACTTGAAGCTCTCGGAAATAGCGTTATGGAATTATACGCGCTTGAGTCCATTGCTTATTCGTGAAGAAACACAAACAATAATATTTACAATTCTTGAGTTTGACTCACTTATCTATGAAAACGTTTTCAGTTTAGAGCTGTTATTCAAGCAGTAACATTGTGATTATGGCTACTTTTGACACAGAAGTGAATATGTTATTAACGTTAGGTGAATGCCAAAAAAATTATCGCCGTGCAGCAGTGATGTTTTTTGAACGTTATGGGATCACAAAATGTCATGCAACATTTCATAATTTAGAAAAGCGGCTTCGCGAGCACGGTGAATTGTGTAAAAAAACTCGCAATAAACCTAAAGCTGTCACGAATGAAAATAATAGTGCCAGTATTCTTGCTGCAATTACATTAAATCCTCATATTAGTCAACGAATTTTGAAACGGCAAAAGTATCATCCATATCACATGGTTTTATCACAAGAGCTTTCGATAGCAGATTACGATCACCGCGTAAGATTTTGTGAGTGGCTGCAGGGTGTTGTGGAAAATGACTTTTTGTGCAAAATACTTTTTTCCGATGAGGCCACTTTTATGAATTCAGGGCGTGTAAATAGACATAATCTGCATTATTGGCCCGTGGAAAACCCAAATTGGATGCGATGTGTTCCCTTTCAACATCGATGGTCTTTAAATGTTTGGTGTGGCCTAATAGGAGATTTCGTGAGTGGACCTTATTTTTTTCAAGAAACTGTAACATCTGCAAGTTATTGTGATTTATTAAAAAATCATTTGCCTGCGCTTTTGGAAGATGCGCCACTGCGCGTTAGAAGAGAAATGTGGTTCCAACAAGACGGCGCTCCTCCACATTTTACAATCATCACCGGGCAATTTTTGAACGAAAAATTTGGGAACAAATGGATAGGTCGTGGGGGACCTCGTCAATGGCCTCCTCGATCCCCCGATCTAACACCATTAGATTTTTTCTTATGGGGATATGTAAAGGACAAAGTTATGTTTGAACCACCGACGACAAAAGAGGATATGAAACAAAGAATACGTGACGATTGCGCTTCAGTGACTCCCGAAATGTTAAAAAATGTTAGAACAACTTTGATGTTTCGAGTAAATAAATGTTTACAAGCCCGTGGTGGACATTTTGAACATTTAATTTAAAGTACATTTTATTTCTTCACGAATAAGCAAAGGACTCGAGCGCGTATAATTCCATAACGCTATTTCCGAGCGCTTCAAGTACCTACAACTCGAAACTTCAAACTGTTATATCTCATCATGGAAGTATCTGACAAAAAAATGTTTCAGACAAAATTTACTTGTTTTTTCCGGTAGAATCTAAATATGTAACATTTTATAGGGGGTTCCATTTAAAATTACAAAGGTACCTCCTCTCCCCCGTTAAAGGGGAAGGGAGGCCACTTCACGTTTATGTAGTCAGAAAGGTCCTTCAGTTCCATGCAATTTAAGACTAAGAACTTTAAAATCGATGGCATAGTTTTCGAGATATTGAGCTGTTCAGAGTTATGTGGGCCACCCTGTATATCGCAGGCTTACGCTTGCGACCATTCACACTGATGTTACATACCGGAGTGAGTGTCTACATCGGTACTCGCTCCTTCGCATACCGCCTAAGGGCTAGTTCTAGTTCACATATAGAAGATAAAGGCATTATTCTCAACAGTGAAAACAAATATTTCGTGAAACTAAAAAGTGATTAGCGGTATGTCTCTAAACGGTGATGAAAGTAAGGTTAAGTCGGACCACGTGTCGCGTAGTTTCAACAATCTCAGCAGCATTCCAAAGCTGCACGTGGAACTCAATCAGGACAATGCTTTGGAATGGAAAAAGTGGTGGCAAGGCTTCGAATTGTTTTTATTGGCCACAAATCTCGAGGACGCACCCGAAAAGAGGAAAATCGCAATCATGTTGCATACGATGGGTGAAAAAGGGCTCGAAATTTACAACTCGTTCGACATGAATATGGACGGTAGCACGCTTACGATGGTTAAACAAAAATTTGGCAACCATTTCGAGCCACAAAAAAATTTAACAATAATACGGCATGCATTCTTCACTCGTCAACAAAAGGCTGACGAGAGTCTCGACTCATTCCTGACGGATTTGCAAAACTTAAGCAACAAATGCGAATTCGGCACGTTACGTGAGTCCCTAGTTCGCGATATTTTTATTGCCAACATGAGTTCCAATTTGATTCATGTTAGGCAAAGACTGTTGCAAGAGACGGATCCGTCATTCGAAAAAGCTATCACGATAGCCAGAACAGTCGTCCAGGTACAGGAGAATGCAAGGAAGATGGAGGCAGCGCAGAATGTGGACTCTGTACTGCGAATACAGAAGCAGACGTCAAAATTCCAGTCAGGATCGCCAAGGCCCACAGGAAGGACCCCGAGCAGCACACGAAACAAGACCGAGCAGCAGCACCGCCGTGACTTTACACCAACAAATAACATTTGTAGTCGCTGTGGACAACAACACCGATACAAGTGTCCAGCCAAGGGTGTGGAGTGCAAGGTTTGCCATAAAATAGGGCATTTTGCAAAATGCTGCTTTTCGAATATAGCAAACAAAAATAGCGTTAGAAACATAATGTCAGGTACAGTAAACGTTCAAGCCCCCGCTTCTGAGAATCTGTTTATTGGTATGGTTAATACTCATAATAGCAATTGCAATTCACAGTCAAAAGCATGGCACTTAAATGTATGGATTAACAATGTCGCAGTTAAATGCATACTTGATACGGGAGCTGACGTAAACATAATGTCACTGCGGTGGCGATATCACCACGTACGCCAATGCATATATTTCTTCTAAGAATTCCTCTTTCCTTTCCAACTCTGTTACGCTATTATTCTCTATTTCCTGTCTGCTAGTCGCACATTTGGTGACCAGCCCTTCACGTATGTCCAATGTATCCTTGAGAACGTCGCCAGAGTTCTGGTTTTCGTTAGTCTCAGTCCTTCGCCTACCTCTTAGCTTTCTCTGTTTATGACTCTTTTCCGCTGTCCCTATCGCTGTCACTGTCTTCTCAAGTTTTCCTTTTCTATTCTCTTTTCTTTTTCTCTCCTATCTTTTTGCCTTTTCTAACTCCGACTTGTTTAAGAATGCAACGAGAGCCGCCAGTCGATTGCAAGCCTTCGAAACTACAACACCAGCACTGCACTGACATTCGCACTTACCGATATTGTAATAAACGAAGTGAGGACAATCTTTATTATTTTATACCACCTCATCCACTTCATCACTATCAACATTCAACAGTATTAACATGCCAAAATTCAGCATAAAGAATAAGCCTAACATATTAGTCAACAGTCCTCCAAGGAAGGTACCGTTTGCACTTTACGAGAAGCTACACAAGGAGCTTGTGCGTATGACAAAGATGCTGGTGATCGAAAGAGTTACTAAACCAACAGAGTGGGAAAATTCTGTCGTGGTCACGGTGAAGAAGTCAGGTGAGTTAAGAATCTGTTTGGATCCAAGAAACTTAAATAAGGTAATAGTTAGAGAACACTATCCGATGAAAAACATAGACGAAATTCGGTCCAAGCTTTTCGGTACTTCATGGTTCTCGCATCTCGACGCATATTCGGGATTTTGGATGATACCGCTAGATGATGAGAGTTCGGATTTGTGTACTTTTCAGACACCGTTTGGTCGGTATAGGTATTTGAGATTACCGTTTGGTCTAAGTGTAGCATCGGAAATTTTTCAAAGAACAATAACGGATATTTTCGGTGACTGACAGGGTGTTCTTATTTTTGTCGATGACATATTGGTGTATGGAGAAAGTCGTAAAATTCACAACCAAAGATTACAATTAGTACTTGAAAGAGCCAGAAAAGTCAATATGAAATTAAATTTGTCAAAATGTCAGTTTCTCGTACAAGAAGTCAAATTTCTGGGTTACGTTTTCAATAAAGAAGGTGCAAAGGTAGACAATGATAAGGTCAAAGCCATACTCGATATGCCATCTCCTACAAACGTCAAAGAACTGCAATGAATTTTAGGGATAATAAATTATCTAGGGCCTTTCATAAACAATCTCTCAGAGAAAACATCAATTCTTAGAAACCTTCTAAAAAAAGATACGCCTTGGATATGGGACGAGAATCATGAGAAAAGTTTACAGTCATTAAAAAAGAACATCACAACGTCACCGGTCTTATCGAACTACTGTCCCAAAAAGCCTTTAATATTGTCAGTCGACGCGTCAAAATCAGCCGTGGGAGCGGTCGCCATGCAGGGGAGCTCACCGATCGCATATGCATCCAAAACTTTAACTCCTACTCAAGAAAGGTATGTACAAATAGAAAAAGAACTGTTTGCGATACAATTTGGTTGCCAAAAATTCCACCAGTACACGTACGGTAGTCAGGTAACAGTTCACACAGATCATAAGTCGCTGGTGTACCTTTTTAAGAAACCCTTGCATGACGTACCGGCCCGTCTTCAAAGAATGATGCTCTCGTTACAAGCATACGACTTAAATCTTATCCATGTACCCGGAAAGGAAATGTACATATCCGATGCGCTATCTAGAGCCGCCTTAAAGGAACACTTTATTCCTGACTATGAATCTGACTTGCCATTCCACGCCCAGTCGTTATATTCGAGCCTAGCTATCAGTTAGGAGCAGAAAAGCAGAATTCAACAGATCACAATGCAGGATAAAGACCTAGAGTCACTGAAAAGTTATTGCCTAGTCGGGTGGACCGACAGTAAAAATAAAGTCATTCAACTCTTAAAAGTGTATTGGAACATTCGTGGCGACATTCACGTCGTCAACGACATAGTCTTTAAAAATGATAAGTTAGTCGTCCCTAAAGCATTGCAAAAAGAAATACTAACAAAAATCCACCAAGGTCACCAAGGTATTAATACATGTTTAAGAATGGCTAGAGAAATTCTATACTGGCCAATCATGAGTAGCGAAATAAAAAACACTAAAGAACAATGTAGTATTTGTGACAAATTCAGACCAAATAATCCTGGAGAACCCTTACAGAGTCACGAGATATCCAAATATCCATGGCAGCGAGTTGGAATTGATCTGATGTATTTCGATAGCAAAAATTATTTGGTAGTTACAGACTATTATTCAAAATACATAGAAATGGCAGTTATAAACAGTCAATACAATGCAGCGAACATTATCCTACATTTAAAATCTATTTTTGCTCGCCATGGCATTCCCATGACACTAGTATCAGACGGTGGTCCGCCATTTAATTCCATAAAATTCAAGTCATTTCTGTACGATTGGGATATTGAACACGACATTACTAGTCCGTATCATCCAAAGTCAAACGGTCAAGCAGAGAGTGATGTCAAAATAGCAAAGAACATTTTAAAACAGAGTCTTGAATCCAACACGGATCCGTACCTGGCATTGCTTCACTATAGGAATACCCCAAAGCAGTATTTCTCCTCACCCGCTCAGCTGCTAGTGTCAAGAAACTTGAGAATGAATCTACCTATCGTCGATGAAAAGTTAAAGCCCCAAGTAGTAAAATTTTCCGACTACAAGAGTCAATATAAGGAAAATTGCAAGCGCAGCGAATACTATTATAATAGAAACAAAACGGCACTATCAATTCTACAACCTGGAGATCACATCATATTTAAAAAAAACACCGACATCCCACTGGATGCCCGCAGTAGTCAAACAAAGACTGAAATGTCAAAGGTCTTACATAATCGAAGATCTTAGAGGGAAGAGATACAGAAGAAATAGAGTACACATAAGATGCAAGTCCAATGACAGTTGTCACAATTATGATGTTCAGGATGTAGAATTAGAGAAAAACCAACCAGCACCGAATGATGATGCGAACCAGAATTATAGAACAAAGTCAGGAAGAGCGATAAAGCCACCACAAAGATTGGTCCATAAATGAACATTAAACAAACATTCCATGTTATCTGGCTAAGCTTTGTATATATGCATACTACTTGTAAATGATAATTAAGAAGGGGGATGTTGCATGAGTGTGTAACCTTGTGTGTGTGTGTGCGTGACGGATGGAAGAATGTGACGTGCGTGAGAGGGCGCGCGAGTGCCTGTCTGTGTATCGAGAGAGTAAGATTAAAATAAAGTCGTGGCACAGACGAGATATAAGAATAGACTGGACATGCAATGTATTCCGGTGGCCGTCGGTTTTGGGGTCCTAGGACCCCAGAGTGGCTCCATTACCATTCAGTGTCAACACCCAACGTTACCGATAAAACACACTTTCTGAGCATTGTTAACACGAAGAAAAAATATCATACTCCATTCGCATTGCATGTACTTAATATGATTCGGCGGCAGCAAACATACGTGATGCTTCGGCTTAAATGTTGAATATGACATTTATAAAGCCTTCTTTTAATTAATTCACTGTTCAGCTGCATATAATCGAATTAATACTTCATTTCGGAGCTATACGTATAAAAGTTATACCTAAAGACCACCACAGTGGGATTCTACAACTTTGGGCCGTTGGATATTTGTAAAAACGTATATGCATAATTGTTTATAACATTGATAATTAATGTTAATGTTTTTTACATTAACGCATTCTACGCATTGAGAACAGAAAAAGTTTGAGAAAAATTATATTCTGCAAACGAACCGTTTAGTCAGAAAAAATGGTTAAGGATTTTATAACGTTTTGATTGTGAAGAGTTACACGGAGAGGCATGTGCCTACCACTACTCTGCCGCTTGGGTAGAACCTACCTGAACGGTGAAGCGTGGCTCAATGGTGTGTATGCGTATCCTTACATGAACACAATACGACGTTTAAAGGGACAAAAAAATCTAACAATGTGCATTTTGACCTGAAAAAAGTATGAAATCTTTTACAATTTTTCCTAACCAAATGGTTCATTTGCGGCGTATGATTCCTCTCAAACATTTTCTGTTTCCAAAGCGTTGAATACATTCATGTGTAACATAAGAACATGAACAATAATTTACAATGCTACAAACAATTTTCCGGACGGATTTTTAATTTTAATTTGTTGCGAACGCAAAGTTCTGCTCTTGTGTATTTTGATACACAGGTTCTTGGCATAAATGTTTTCCGTCGTTGCGAAATCGAAAGGGTATGCCCGAGGGGTACGCTCGCGGGGTACCTGCTTGGGGTTGCGCGAGGCTACCTTAGCATGGTGGCGCATAGGGATTTCCAAATTACAGGTAAATCCGCTATTATTCTATTGAAATTGTATTTTCTAAAGACAATGGTACCATTGAACTACATCTGGCGGCGATCGGTGCAAAAATTTTACCTTTTTATAATTTTTTCCTTTCTACGGCACAGTTCTGGATTAAGACTCAACAGTGATTATCCTGTCGTACCGATTGTAGCGTTGGATTTATTTACTATTAGAAGTGCGAGGCTTTTAATTTTTCATAAGCATCTTTTTGTTTTTAATATAAACTGTGAGTGTAGTGTGCTGAACGGTGAACACAGGTAACCAAAGTAATACATTTTTTGTGTAAAAAATAGTAGTTAGAATAACGCTTTGAATACAATGGAGCATCATAAAGATAAAAGAGTTCGCTATAAAAAGTGTTCCCACAGTAACTGTTGTATTAACAGCAGACAACGTCCTGATGGTAGCACTTTTCATTCTTTTCCAGTTGATAATACCGAGAAATGTTTATATGTGTTTAATGAATTGTGGATTAGATCATTGGATGGAAATGCGCAACAATGAGTTGAAGAAGAAATATATATGCAGTCAACATTTTTCAAGAAATAGCTTTTACGCGTCGGGAGGTTACGGAAAGATGCAGTACCTAGTTTATATTCCGCGGGTGATGTTAATAAAAATGTAGTCGATTTATCTTCTGATGCAATTCCCATTTCTCGAATAAAAGAACAATCAGAACGGCAGAAACTTAAAGAGAAATTACAGCAAGTGAAGGATACGTCAAATATTCTTCGCGTGCAGTTAGCAGCGAAGTGTAAAGTATTAAAAAGAATAAATGAAAAACTTTCTTTGGGTGATATTAGTGACTCATGTCAGAAGAAAGCAATTGCGCGTAGAGTCCACGGTTTTATATTAACTTTCATTTTAATGTTAATGTTTCCGCAAAATAAGCTTGCATACAGTAAAAAACAGCGAAAGCTATGTTTGACAATGCATTATACTTCGCCCTCTTTATATAATAAAATGTGCAACGTCTTCAAGTTTCGCCTTCCAAATCCGCGCACAATTATTCGATGGTTTAGTAAACTTGACATTTGGCCAGGTATTTGTGAAAAATTGTTTAATGCTTTATGGATGAAAGCAGCGCATATGACTGATTATGAACGGAATTGTGTTCTTTCGTTCAATGAAGTGGCAATTAAAAAATGTTTTAATTTGCATTCAACTAAGTAGATTATTGAAGGTTTCGAAGACCTAGGATTTTTATGTAGACGCATGGCAGTGGGTACTGAGGCACTCGTTTTTATGTTGAGAGGCTTGTTCAGTAATTGGAAACAACCTATAGCATTCTTTATTACAAGTAATGGAATTATAACTCAAGAATTGTCATTGGTATGAGATGCTGTTTTAGATAGTTTGCATCGTACGGGTTTGAAAGTTAGAGTTGTTGTTTCCGATCAAGGAGCAAGTAATAGGAGCACAGCAGAAGGAGGAGTTACAGTAGATACCCCTTATTTTAAACGAAATGGCCATAAAATTTACTTTTTATTTGATTATTTACATTTGTTTAAGAGCATCAAAAATAACTTATTAAAATATGATTTTCTAATTAATGATTCGCGGGTTTCCTGGTCTGATGTTATTGCATAGTGGAATTTAGAACGCGATAGAAGTACAAGAGCGGCTTATAAATTTTGTTCACGCCTTCACGCAGCCAATCCTGTTAACATAACTAAATATATATGTTTATATAAATATATATGGTAGTAATGGAAGTAAGATGAAAAAAGGCACTTCCTCCATTTTGCTAACTCAATACGACTAATATTATGCATTTATATTGAAGTTCGATTTGTATTGTTTGAAAATAAATTTTAGATTAAATAAAAGTTAAGCATAACATTTTAAATAGTGCAATAAAAAAATTTACAATAGGTAGAAATAGAAACATTACAAATATTGTGCAATATTAAATGGAAAGAAATTAAGTTCAATATAAGCTAGCGGAAGGTTGTTAACGTAAAGAGATTTCTTTCCAATACGCTCTCTTTACGGCGAACGGGCAGAAGAGAGCCTCTTCGCGATCGCGCTCTCCGATGATTTTCGGATATGTTGAAAACTCATAATCTGACAACGTTGCGTACTTTAGATTTGACAACGCTGTAGAAGTTTGACGAGTCGAACTCGAGTCGCACTGGATTTCGCTCACGAATTCACCGTTCTCAAAGCGTAGAGGACGCTACAATCACTGCCATTTTAAGGTGACGGTACTACAGATTCCTATGGCCACCAAGTCCCATAAGATGTCCAGTCTATTCTTATATCTCGTCTGTGGTCGTGGTCGCCACGGTCGTAGTTGTATCTGATTAAATATATTCCATCCTCAATAAAGAAAGTCAAACACTGACGTCGGGATGAATTCAACGACTAAAATAGTTGTGAACAGCTAATTCTTCGATTGGGACCATTGTGCGACGCGCGACGCGGCGAAAATCGGGCAGTCGAACGCGAAGGCTTAAAAGTAGGACTTCTCCGCGTCTCTTTCTTTCCCATACGCTGTCCTTCCTTGCACCCGAACCTTTCGTCGTTCATTACATGAGTAAATATCATCGGAATGACATCATATCTCGTATCATTTTCATCAGAAAAATGCTACAAGTATGTTTGTGAAAATCTGATAAAAAAATAATGAAAAATAAAGAAGTTTTGTTGTTGGATTAGTAGTGGTCTCACTCCGATATACCCGACCCGTATTGTGTTACACTCCTCGGCGACCGAGACCCTCGAGCTTTACTCCGTCCTTTTCTCCGTTCGACATGGGATCGCGGAACAGTCTCTCTTGAACGCTGAATGTCCCTGGCCGGACCCGAATTTTGGACATTTATAGCGAGCTTACTATAATCTTATTTTATTTGTCAAAATTTATCTTCCTATTTAAAATATATCATTTTTTTAAATATTTTTTTATAATTAAATTTGAAATATTTTCTCTTTAAAGGACCTACCTAGAGCAGTCCCGTTTTAATGGTTTTCGGTCAATCACCCGTATTTAATATTGAAAATATTGAAAAATATTGAAAAAATCTGACGAATTGCGGTTATCGACATCTATATTTAAGAATTTTTTCCGATTTTTCGGTTGAAAATCTTATTTACAAAAAAGGAAAACATAAGAATTCGAAAATTTCAGGCTTCTTTGGAAATCGGAAAAGGACATCGAACAAATTTTTACGGTAGCAACATATCCGGAAAAAACTTCGATTTATGAGAGTTTACAGTTTATTCGACCCCTGCTCTGGTCATTGGGCGATACATTGTGTTACGTCCCACAGCGGGACTAGGGGAAAAATATATATATTTTCCCGCGCCACCCGTGGAGAAAACGTAAATTAAATCAGCCGATTTGATCCACGCGGCGCGTTCCGTCCGTCATCTGATCGGGATATCGCAGTACGCGTCTCGTCAACCGAATAACACTCGTTAATATGACTTACCGGGATGATCTTCTTTGCTTGCCCTGGTAACGGAGCGTCCAGGCTGGTCTCAGCGTCTCTAGACACGACGGCAGGAGTTGTCGGAGATTGTAAAGCTTCCTCTGGACCCGTTCAGGCGGCTGCGTGAGAAGCTCGTTCTTCGCCGGGATGCGCGAACACATTTAGGCCCCAACGAGATTAGAAAATGATCTAGGAACGATAACCGAATTTCCAGCCACGTATTCTCCGTTGAAAGTATTGCGATTTATATAGCGACTCCTAATGTAAGTGCGCGTAGAGGCAGAAATACGAATGACTCGCGAGGAACGAGATGGGAATGAAACACTGCATTTACTGTTAAAATAAAGCTTACTATATTTTGAGTAGTACTATAGTTACAAATACAAGGTTTAATTATACTCCTAATGTCTAACGCAAATGAATTAGCAAGACCGCTCGTGAGCGGATGGAATTAGAAGGAGAACGGATCTAGTCGGTACTAGAGAAGAAGATTGAATGCGGCGCGCTCTGCGCTGGACCGGTCTATTTTACATGGTGGTCGCGCGAGACGCTGGCGGCGGGGCCGCGTCGCTATTGGCCCGCAGGCCGGCCGCTCGATGGTGGAGGGGAGCGCGCTCGTATTGGCTCGTAGGCCCATCAGGCAGGAGCGTTGTATAGAGTTGAGGCGGATGGTTTTTCAGGTGAATGGCTGTGGTTATGGTAAGTATAGAGTGTAGGTACTGCAGGATAGCGGAAGGTAAGTAGGTAATGTAGGGCGTGATGCAGTGTAGCGGCACGGACTTAAGGGTGCGCAGGAGCCAGAGCAAAACTTCGAGCTGATTTCAGCGACAGTTGCGGAGAAATAAGGAAGCTCCCAGACAAGGATAGACAGATCCTTGTTTCTCCTATGGGGCTGTGACAAAGAGGGAGATATGTCACTCGCAGGAGAGACAAAGACAGATAGATAACCAAGCAGCTTAATTTTCGAGAACTTTACTACAATTTCCTGAAGCGAAGAAGCAATATTTTTTCATGGGACTTTTTTTAAAAAATTCGTTGTTCTATTCCACGTCCCCGTACAGAGCCCTTTTTTGGAAAAACTGCACAGAAAAAAATTTATTCTATAAAAACGTACACGTTTATTTTTTATAAAGTTTCAAGAGCCAAATTGCCAAAAAGGGCTCTGTACGGGGACGCGGAGTAGAACAAAGAATTTTTTAAAAAAAGTCCCGTGAGAAAATATTGCTTTTTCGCTTCAGGAAATTGTAGTAAAGTCATCGTTATGAAATTCGGGATTTATATACAAAATGGCTGGCTGACTTTCGCGCCGTCCACCGCAGCGCTGTTGTCGTCTCCTCTGCTGTTGTGTCGATTGTCTAAAAATGCTTTTCAGCATGGTTCGGTAGCGTAGTAAGACTAACGAGCCCCCGCGCTGGTACATACAATTACTCAAATAATTTTGATCAGTATAACTACTTTATGAATGGACCAAACGACTTCAGTTTCTCTGTAATGCTAGAAGGATTAGTTTAGTAATTGACGTCAAACAATAAACATGTTGAAAAAATGCATTTGATCGGAATTGTGAAAAAAAATAATAAAAGTGATTATTACAACTTTTTATCTGGGCCAATAACGAAAATTTAAAAAACGTGTTTTGTAGATCCATGTAAGTTATATACATGCTGCAAATTTCATCGAAACTGGTTTATTGGTTTACGAGTTATAAACAATCAATTGTGGTAAAAATGGCAATTATAGCCCGAAAATATTAACATTATATATTTCATAAGAACGCAGAGTTGAATCTCGAGTATCGCGATAACTCGCTCGCCCGAACTTGTCCGATTGTTGTCGAACTCTCCCGACGAAGCTGAGACATTCGGTCAGCCCGAAACTCTCGGGTAGCCCGAAACGCTCGGGCCGCCAGGTCTTGAAGTATCGCTCACCCCAATCGAGACCGCCCGACTTTCTGCGACCCGACCCGACGATACGGACGCGCGAACAATTTTATTCGTAGGATGCTTTCGTATAATCTTCGGATAACTTTTACCGAGACCCGAGCGCCGAACTTCAAAGACCAGCGACCGATCAACGGCATACAATGTAAGCAGATGGAGAATTGCGCAATAATGAAAATTTTAATCTTTACAATTCTCAATATACTTTCATAAAAATATTACGAATGAATCGAGGAGCTTCTCCCGATGAAAATGAGTCCAAACTCGAGTGTAATCGAACATTTTTTATTGATACGTAATGTAATGATAAAAATTATAATATTATTGAAAATAGTTCGAATGGTGTCGTGTTTGGACTCATTTTCATCGCGAGAAGCTCCTCAATTCATTCGCAATACTTTTATGTAAGTATATTGAAAAATGTAAAAGTTTAAATTTTCATTCTTGCGCAATTCTCCATCTGCTTACATTGTATGCCGTGGATCGGACACTGGTTCCAGACTAGACGCTCGGCGACGCGTATGTTTGAACTGGCAAACGTTATACGAAGATTTCTTCGAAGCCTCCGAATAAAGATGCAGATAAAAGTTGAAAAATTTGACGCTGCGAATAAATGCGTTTGGAATAAATAAAAAAGGATCTTTATTCGTCGGATAAATTCTCGCTGAATAAAATTATGTAGTCAATAATCGTGCGTAAAGGCATTGCTCCACCTACTAAAAAAAAAAGTTTTATCTTTATCAATTCTTTATTTCAAATTAGATATATTATTCCTCGTAATAATCCTTTTATCACAAAATGAACATTTTCCTGCATCTATCCCACCCTGTTATCTTGTAAAATTCCGCATATTCTGAAATAATGTAAATATAAAAATCAAATGAAAATGTAAAACAATCTTACAAATACATTTTATTTCCTATTATTATTGCCATTGCATATAATTATAGAATTTCAAAAGTTCACAAAGTATTTATAGTTTTTGCAATTATCATAAAGGTACACTTTGTTAATACAGTTATATCATCCTTTTTGTAAAATAAAATTTTTATTTTATTACCTCTATGCTTTTTTACAACTATCTTATTACTTTTGTGCTATTTTTTTTTTAATTTTCGCAATAGACAATCTTCTCAATTTATTGCAATTCATGCAAATCTCTCTAACACGTACATAATGTTTGCTAAGAATTGGTATATATATCCAAGTAGCACACGGATATCCTATGTACGTCCAGTTTATGTCCAAACGTCCTACGTCCATTCTGAACATTCGATGGATGTTCTTAGGACATAAATTCTGGACGTTCTAGGAATGTCCGTTTTTTTAGGTTTTACGAATGTCCCTAGGACATAAATTCTGGACGTTCTAGGAACATCCGTTTCTTAGGTTTTATGAATGTCCTTAGGACTTGAACTTTGGACGTTCCAGGAATGTCCGTTTCTTAGGTTTTACGAATGTCCTTAGGACTTGAATTTTGGACGTTCCACGAATGTCCGTTTCTTAGGTTTTACGAATGTCCTTATGTAAGAGGTTCGATGCTTTCTGTCTGGGTTTTATTGTGCGACTGCCGTTCTGTCACGCCAGGCCCAGCGCCGCTGCCGAAAACAAAACGCTATTGCCAATCGAGCGACATCGACGCGGCTCAGCGTCTCGCGTAGAGAAGCATAGCCGCTTACGCACACGTGCATCTCGTATCACAGTTCGGCCATCCTGACATAGTTCGGTCCCCGAACTCGCATTCCCCTAGATCGCGCCGCTCACGCTATATACAAAGCTATCGCACACACACAAACGTTCATACATACTCAATACAATATTCACACATGCATTCTCGCTCTCTTTCAAGTTCACATTTCACGCCAGGGCCGCATATTTTCAGCACTCCACGTTCCTTCATACGGTCTAACTGTGCCATCATACTCATCCAGAGATCTAATTACATATCTATCGTTACGCAATACTTTTACAACTTTATACGGTCCTTTCATATATGGAATTAACTTCTTTGGTGCTCCTGGCTTATTCTCAAAATTTCTAATCATGACATAACTACCTTCCTCATATTTGTGTGGTTCTTTATGGTGTTTATCAAAATAATTTTTATTATACTCCTGGGAGCGTTCTATATTCTGTGCCGCTTTAGTTCTATCCATCTCAAGATCACGCATTTCTATATTTACATCCGATTCTAAATATTCCGCAATTCCATCGATTATTTTTCCTTTTTGTTTCACGCCGAATAGCAATTTACTTGGTGTCTGACCTGAGCTCTTATTGATAGTATTATTTATTGCATATTCAACGTCACTAATAACTTTATACCAACATTTGTCTTTCTCACTATCCGTCAGCTTTCCTAGCATCGGACCTAGGGTTCGATTAATTCGTTCCACCTGCCCGTTCGCTTTGGGCGTTGCTGTCGCTACTAGAATATGTTCTATATTATTGTCTTTCAAAAAGTCCTTAAATTCTACCGAAGTAAAACATGTTCCTCTGTCTGAAATAATTACGCGTGGTCTACTGTAATTACAAAAGTATTGGCTTAAACAAACAATTGCTTCTTTACTGGTTGTGTTTTTAACCGGATATAATTTTACAAATTTTGTGAATCCATCCACGGCGAGCAGAACATATTGTTTCGACAAACACTTTTTATCTATCGGTCCATAATGATTTATGTGTAACTGTACGAATGGTTGTTCTCCCTTTGGTATACTGTGAAGTGTGCCTTCACCTTTACCTGTTTTCGGTGAATATGCGATACATGTTAAACAATTACTAATATATTCTTTCACCTTCTGATTTAATTGCGGTATGAAGTAGTTCTGCATATCAAATTACATGTTTTTTCCACGCCGATGTGACCAAACTCGTCATGGTATTTGTGCATAATTTGATTTTCCATTTCAGCGGGTACACAAAAACGTAGTTTGTCTCTTACTTTACGATACACAATCCCACCGCGCATTTCATATAATTTATCTTCCGATGACTGTAACTTACTTTGTAATTCTTTTATCGCACTGTCTTTTCCTTGGCTCAACGCAAGATTAGTTTCTAACGAATTCGCTTCAACAACATGCACACTTTGTGTCCTACTAAACGCGTCTACATGCTTCATTCGTACGCCTGGTCTATGTTCCGTTTCATAATCGTATGCTAATAGTTCCATAGCCCATCTTTCAATCTTAGGATTTACGTGTCTTTTTTCTAATGTTAATTTTAACGCATTGCAATCGGTTACTATTTTGAACTTTATTCCATACAGATAAATTCTAAATCTTTTTAAGGCATATATGATAGCCAAAGTTTCCAATTCGAAGCTATGGTATTTGCTTTCTGTTTCCGTCGTGCGTTTAGAGAAATAAAATACTGGATGAAATTTGTTATCAGTTTTACGTTGCAATAACACTGCGCCAAAACCTAGCGTACTAGCGTCAGTGTGTAATTCCGTTTCATCATTTGGATTATAAATGGCTAATACCGGTGATTCTATCAATTTTGCTTTAAGGGTCATGAATGCGTTTAGTTCTGCCTCACCAAAATTAAATTTGTTGTCCTTCTTTAGCAGTTTATACAGGGGAGCTGCTATTATTGCAAAACCTTCTATAAATTTACGAAAATACGAAGTTAGTCCAATAAAACTTTGTACATCTTTCTGATTTTGTGTTACCGGATAATCTCTGACTGCAGCAATTCCACTATCAAGGGGTCTTACGGTATTTCCTTTAATGAGATATCCTAAATATTCTATCTCAGTGGTCAAAAAATTACATTTATCAATCCGTAATTCAAGTTTGTTTTGAACCAGCAATTCAAATACACGACTCAATACTTTCAAGTGATCTTCTATTGAGTCCGTTGCTATTAAGAAGTCGTCTACGTACGTAAGCACGTGGCCTGTTTTAATCAATTCCTCCAGTACTGCATTCACAAATCGAGAAAATTTTGCAGTTGCTGTCTTTAAACCAAATGGCATTCCTAAATATTCATACTGTCCTACAGTTGTAGTGAATGCTGTATATTTAATTGCATCCTCATGTACTTGAATCTGATGAAAACCATCTTTTAAATCCAATTTCGAATAATATCTCTGTCCATACAATGCCGTAATATGATCTTCAATAACCGGTAAAGGATAGTTATCGCGAATTATATATTTATTTAATACTCTATAGTCTACACATAAACGAGCCTCACCATTTTTCTTTCGAACTATTACTATTGGAGATGCATATTCCGATTCACTAGCCCGTATTATGCCTTTTGTCATTAACTTATCAATTATGTCTTGCAATTGTATTTTTTCGCTAAATGACAATCTTCTTGGATTGAAATGAAATGGGGAGTGTGGATGCAAATTTATGGTTAATTTTATTTTAACTTTCGGTTCTTGCGGACGTTCGGCTAATAAGTATTCCGTTTTAAAAATCTTTCTAAATGTTACCTTTACACAGTCTGGTATCATTGAATTAATGGATAGTTTGTCCATTATTTCCTCTCCTGCACAAGAATTACTTATATCAATATTCATTATTTCACTCATCGCACTATTCAACGCAATTATTCCTTCCGGTTCTACTAATTTATACCCAAGTTCTTTCATTAAATCGCGACCTAAAATTACTTGAGAGCGCATTGTTTTATCAGGTACTACATAAAGTGTTACTTCGTTTCTTTTCATTGCACCGATTACAACATTCATTCGAACTGTGCCTACAATTTCTAACGTAGATTCGTTGATTCCCATAAACGCTTGTATATTGTTTTGTACATTCTCGATTACAATACTAGGTATCAATGATTCTTTGACAAAACTGATCGGACTTCCGGAATCTACTTGTGTCTCTAATTCAAACGCCGCGCTAATATCTTTATCATTCAGTTCATACCTAATTTTTCGTCGAAACTCGTCGTCTTTCTGAATTTCCTCAACCACGTTGGATACCTGTTCACTGGGCTTCTTATCTTTCCTTTCTCTGTTAGGACACTGTCTTACTTGATGCCCCATATTGCCGCATGTATAACAAGCTCCCTTCTCCCGCTTCGGCTTCGTGCAACTCGTGGCAATGTGGCCTATTTGACCACAATTATAACAGTGCGACACGTTCTGTTGTCCTCCGGCCTCCTGCTTCTGCATCCGATAGCTGGATACCCCTTCGTTTCTTCCACTTGTACCATGCTGCATTCGTCCATCCTTCCTTGTGTCCGACTTGAACGCAGATGGGAGTGATATATCCTCCATCGCTTCCATCAATTCCGTGTCCGTTGCAAATTTTTGCAAACGAACTTGATTTCTCAAATTCTCGTTTGGAATTCCACGTATGAGATAGCTGACTATTTCGGTCGAACTTATCGGCACTCGGTTTGCCAGAATTATTTTTTCATGATAATAGTCGGTAAAGCCTTCATCATACCTCCAAACTCTGTCTTCAAATTTCTTTCTTCTTACCAAGCAATCTGTTTCACGGTCATACATCTTTCTCATCATTCCAAGGAGATTTTCAACTGACTGCTTTAAGTGATCTGTGTCTGAGTGAAACCAACGTTGTGCCTTTCCTTTAATTTTTTCACTCATCATCACCTTAGTTTCCTCGTCAGTCAACTTGTATGTGTCCTTCAACAACTGCACTTGATTCTCCCAGGTTCTGAATGTTTCATGCGTTCCATCGAAATCATTCAACAAATTGAAGATATGGTTCAAGCTTAATTGTCGGACAGGGTTTCTCTCCCGCGGACCTTGATTGTCATTATTTCCATTCGAATTTGACATTCTCATTCTGGCTATTTCTTCTCTCGCTGCTTGCAGTTCTCGTTCCAATAGTTTTGCTTCACGTCTTGCGATTTCTACTTCCTGTTCTAAGATTTCCTTCTCTCGTTCTAAGATTTCCCTCTCTCGTTTCGTCAGGTTACTGCATTCGTCTTGCTCTTCATCTTCGTCAATGTTTGGGTGGCTTCCAGCAGCTTCCATCCACTTTCCTGACGGGTCACTTTCCATCAATCTGTTGATCAATTCTGTCTTTCGTCCACTGGTTGGTAAATTCATTTCTCGCAATATCTGCTTCAGGGTTTCGAGTTTAAAAGTATGCGGATCACTTACATTCATAGTGAAATCTTTCCGCAATTATGCACTTACACTTTCTTCTATTCTTGCTGCACTATTCTTTCAACGATCAACTGTATAATTCTTTCGTCTTTCACCAGCACGCACAATAAATGTATCTTTCGTTTGCACTAATCGTTCACAATGGCAAAAATCACAATTGCGAGGATCACAATGCCGATGGTCTCGAAGTTCACAATCTCGAAGGTTACTATCCCACTTCTGAAAATTGTAAGAGGTTCGATGCTTTCTGTCTGGGTTTTATTGTGCGACTGCCGTTCCGTCACGCCAGGCCCAGCGCCGCTGCCGAAAACAAAACGCTATCGCCAATCGAGCGACATCGACGCGGCTCAGCGTCTCGCGTAGAGAAGCATAGCCGCTTACGCACACGTGCATCTCGTATCACACTTAGGACTTGAATTTTGGACGTTCCAGGAATGTCCGTTTCTTAGGTTTCAGGTATGTTTTGGGAATGACTGTTTCTAAAGTATTTTTTTTTTAAAAAACCACGTAAAATTGTTTACAACAATTGTTATAAATATGTTAAATTTTTTATTGTATCAACATGTTTTACACAATGAGTGGAGAGGAAGTCTAACAGGAACCATGCGGTGAACGCACCGTTTAGCTGCAATTTTGTTACATTTTATGGCAAATTGTGAGCATGTAGTGCAGCATGCACACAACGAATATTACAAGCGTGCTAAAAAATCTTTGTGTCAGGAAGCCTCTACCTAATTAGTAGACTGCGGATTTTATGCATTTATGACAAAAATGAGTATCCAGATAGCACCGGATGTCCAGTGGACGTCTGTTTTATGTCCAATTTACGTCCATATGTCCGATGTCCGTTGCGAACGTCCCTGGGATGTCCGATGGACCGAAATTTCATACGTGCCACGGACGTGGAACTTAGATTATTTCGTAAGTTTCAGGATGCAATGTTGTGTTTCTATTATTATATTAAAAATATAGTTTTGTCACGCAAAACCTTCAAGCAGCGAAGCTACGAGGCGCCGTACAGTGGCCAAAAAGCGAAAAAAAGTTATAAAAAAAATTTTATAACAATTTTTTTTTAAAATAAAGTTTTCGCTCACTGTCGCAAAAAAATGCAGGAAAAATTTTTCTGACAGCGGTTCACTGAGCGCAATAACAATAATTCATGTAACATAAAACAATTGTTATTAAATATTTTTTTATAATTTTTTTGTCGCTTTTTGGCCACTGTGCATGCAGCGCCTTGCGGCTTCGCCTCATCAAAATCGGTTGATGCGGAAAAAACGACAGGCATTGATGTATTAGATTTATTGCAGTTAGAGGCCGAAAATCGTGAAAACCTGCAATTTTGACCATCTTTTAACGTTTGTAGCTCATTGCAACGTCGATAGATTTTGACGAAATTTTCAGAATATGCTTAGTAGGCACAGATCTGCAAAACGTATTTTTTAAATTTTCAATATAGACCCTCATAAAAAAAGTTGTAAAATGCAACTTTTAGTGTTATTTCTATAGAAATAACTGTATATACTGTCCCGATCAAAATTTCTTTTCACATCCTGTAGTAAACTAATCGCTCTAGCTTCCCAAGAAAGTTCAAATCGTATAGTAGAATATTAAAAAAGTTATCGTCTTTTTTTAGAGCGTACCTTTAATATATTATGTATAGTTACTCGAATTTATGTTAGGGCGCTCTAAAAAAGTCGATAACTTTTTTACACGTCTTAAAAGTGTCATTGAAATCGATTTAGACGCGAGATATACAGGGTCAAAGGTGATGAAAATCGTAGTAGACGCTGTTTGTCGGTGATCGTTTTCCAATGCTGTTCACAGTGCTTTCTCGACAAATGTCCCAAAGTCATCTGACCTGTCCCCCCCCCCCCCCCCACTACCACGTACCCCGTTAGGAACTGGGTAAGCTCGAGAGATTTGAGTGGCCGAGAAATGTGACATAATACACTTCTCCTACTTCTTCCGGCCGCGCGTCTCGCTTCCGGTAGCGGCCATAGTACTCGGACGTGCGGCCGGGAGAAGTGAGAGTTTCCCTTGAAAATGCCTTGGGCCAGAGTTGGGCAAAATATGTATTTAGATGCAAATTTCGGATCACGAATAATAGATATAAAATTTTTAATTAGTTACTCGAAGATTTAGATGCAAAAGTATCTTGTATCCGACATTTAATTAGGTACTTTTGTATCCGAAGCAGAAGGATTCGAAGCTACGGATAGATTTGTAATTAGTATCTGTATCTGATTCACAGATCTTTTCGGATCCTTTGGCCAGCTCGAAGCTTGAACGAACACGTTCCGAGGCCCGAGAGTCGGGCCTCGAGGCCTCAGCCAAAAACACAATAGTAAGGCACTAAACGCGGGTAACCCTCTACACCGTAGAGTCTACGGCCAGCCAGGTATATCGGCGTGAAATCGCTACAAATGCAATTGCTAAATTTGGTTATTTCAGCGTAATTTGGTAGGGTCCGCGGCGTTCTTCCGATTAGAACAAGCCTAAACTCGATAGAATTCTGGCTGCGTATAGTGGATGTAATCGTGAACGTATTCCGGAAAGGATCCGTAGGCGCGAAAAGATCCTTTTACTTATTTTCTGCTGGCCGTAGGGTGACCCGTGTTTATTGCATTACTATTGTATTCTGAATTAGATAAAGACACTAGTTACAAATGTATCCGTACCTTCGGAGCCTTTTGCTTCGGTTGCAAAAGTATCTAATTCAAAGTCAGATACAAGATACTTTTTGATCCGAACCCTCGGATCACGAATAATAGTTACGTATCTTTTAATTGAATCCGGATTTAGATACTTTTGTATTTAAATACTGCCCAACTCTGCCTTGGGCAATTATCGAGAAAACACTGCACTTGTCATTTTGGGTCGGCAGGTTTCCTAAAAATAAACATTTTTTATTAGATGCCGTGTTTACAAATACGTACTACCATATTTAAATTCGTTTACATAGTTCTATTAACTTACCAATAATTACAGAATTCCTCGGAACCCCATTTTCCCGATATTGTTTGACACATCTACAGTCCTGCCGCTGCATGTACCTGAAAACAATAATCACGATTGTCACACCGATACAATGATTATTGATGGAATATAACTAAACAATTAACACAATTAGTAGCATATTCAATTTTTTATTCACATACCTAACTCGTTCAGTCGTTTTGACGCCGAAGGTGGAGGCAACATCGAATCCTACTTGTCATCGCTATCGTTCATTGCTTTAAGTTTTCTTTTGCTCAATCGAGTCTCTTCTACTCATCCTGGCTGCAATTATTTTGCCTTGGCCCTTGCCTTTGCACAAGCATCTGAAAGCTGTTTTAAATAACTTGCAGTATAAGGAGTCGAGACGCGCGGCTGGGTCAAGAGGGTGTAGCCTTCGGATGATTACCGAAATGGTTGTAATACCGAAACTGATATGAATGTACAAATTACGTTTTTTAAATTTTCGTTTCAAGCCAAGACAAACAAAGTTGTGAAACGGAACTTTAAAAATTGTTTTCTTATTCAGACTATATGAACACTCTTTATCAAAATTTTCCAATTCATCTAGCTTGGAAGAAAAAATGAGGTGTGTGCCATTTATCAATTATGGATGGGACTGATTGCATGTTTCATATAGCCGAACAGAAGAACAGAAACGAAGTACAACCAAAACCCGAACCAAGTCTGAGTTGTCGCTTCAAATGGCCTCAAGAACCTCCCCTTTGAAAGAACTCAGACATTTTTGGGACACCCTGTATATTATTTCGGTTCTTTATAATTGTTTCAAGCAGAACCGATAAATAACAATTTGAAACAGTTATTTTGAGAACCTTTTCACTCCCCGATTCAAATAAAATGGGTAAACTTCCATACCACCCAAGTGAGGTGTCACCCGTTGGCACGTTATACTGTTTTTTTAATGTGGGTAGTTCGCCGGTAGCCCTATCGTCCCACAATCTGACTGACTTTATGTACATAATTATAGTAAGTGTACCTGCAGAAAGTTACACCTCACCGATTTCAATGATTTTTAAATGTGTTACTAGTTCAGATTTAGAGATACAGTGACTCGGATTAACATTCGGACGCTCTAAAAAAGACGGTAAGTTTTCAAATATTGTACTATACTATCTAAACTTTCTCGGAAAGCTAGAGCAAGTAGTTAACTACAGGATGTGAAAAGGATTTTTTTTCAAAAATTGCAATTCATTGGAGCAGTAGGAATTTTAAAAAATTTAAAAAGTACGTTCTGTGGTTCTGTATCAATTATATGCACTGTGAAAGTTTCATCGAAATCGATTGATGCAGAAAAAACGGCAGGCATTGAAAGATATAAGAAATCTTACTCAATTCAATTTTTACCAACATTACTCAAATCAACTCAATTTTTACCATCTTTAAACGTTTATAGCTCATTGCAACGTCGACCGATTTTGACGAAATTTTCAGAATATGTTTAATTGACACAGACCGACAAGGCAAAACGTCTTTTTTAAATTTTCAATATGGGCCTACAACTTACTTAAATTTCATCAAAATCAGTAAGGTGCATTACTTTCATGCAATATAATTACCATAATTATTATACACTACATATGCATGTATGTGCTGAGTGTGTTTTACTACGAAGCTAGACTTTGCAATACAATAGAAAAATATCCGAACATATTCACTCATGAAGAACAATGTAGCAATGGTAAGAGAATAGTATTACTTCGATATTCTAATCTGACATATTTTTGGGAAACATCCTTAATATTGAAAAGTTCCAAAGGTCCCAAAGAAGGAGATTCTGTTGAAAAAATTCCAAAAGTAGACGATTTGCAGGGACTCTCAAAAAAGTCTTTTAAATTTAAAAATTTTCTACCAACTATTTTGAAAAGATCTGTCGTAAATATTATATTTTCTACAATAATGATATTATCATTTCTCAGAGAACAACAATTATCTGGCTGACTAGTTTGTAAACTGAAACTATGGAAATCAACGCGTTTAAATTGTTTTAGAACAATCAGATTGGGTGGTAATGGCCCCGCGAACTGTTCACGTTGAAAAATTGGATATTTTGTGGAATTTACGTTTTTGTTAATACAAATATTGGTTTTTTTCTGTACGTCTCTTAACTATCTGCTGCAATACGTTATTTTTGCTGCGAATGTACTGTATTGTCAATTGATTGGAGGAAATTTTCCAAAGGAAATGCACTAAAATTATCAAGAGGCCCATGATTTTTTACATCTTCCGTAATGTGCACGAGATTGTGCACATTGTGAGAGATATTCTGTGCCCCGTACAATATTTTGAAGGTTTGTACAAAATACTTTAACAATTCTGAGGCATACTCAATACAGTCAAAATACTTTGAATTAGATAAAATTCTTACTGCTATATGTAACGAAAGAAAATTTTGATACTTGTCTCGATCTATATTTTTTAGCAAAACTACTGGCCCGGTATAAAAAAAGAAATTGTCTAAATTCAGTTGCTTTCCATCTTCTCAGTTCAATTAAACTTCGTGGTTTTCTATTGGATTCTAACGGAATGCACTTTTTTAAAGCCAGTAATGAATTCGATATATTCGTAGACTGTAAATTGGAAATTTTTGTGGATGGTTTCCCACAACACCATAAATTTAAAAGCAACTTCTTCATCACACCTAAACAAATTAGGTGCATATAATCTAACGGGAAAGAAACGATCATATCGATATTTGGAATTCTTTCCAAAATAGTTGTACCAGTGTGATGGTCAACATCATCTTTTGATCTAAATTCAAGATCAGTTCTACATGTTAGTTTATCGAAATCTGGAAAACATACCCTGCCATGTTTAAAATCTCCTTCGATGTAACATTTGGAGCATGAACTATATCCCGCAAGAGCTTTTATGCATTTGATAAAAGATTTTGCGGGAACATAACAAATGAAAGATTTTACATGTAAATGATACAAATGTTCATGGATTACAAATCCATTATTGATTAGAACTACTGCCTCCTCAACAAAATCTAATAAAAAACTGTTTGCGTCTTTTGGCTTTCCGTAGCCATGGCAAATACCAATCATTTCTACATTTGCACATCCTGCGAGGCAGCAAAGAATAGGATATGCTTGACTGCCGGAGCTTTTTGATAATGGAAGACCGTCGACACTAACATTGATTGAAATTTTATTGCCGTTAAAAGAAGACATGTCTACATATTTGCAAAGTTTCAAAATAGAAGTCCTTAAACCCAAATGGTAATAATTCCCTGGCTCAACTCGTTTGGTTATAATATTATTTCTACATGTTTTTAGAAGTGTTTTTGCATCTGTTGGCAGGTATGGAATGGGCTTCTTATTTAGTACAGAAAGTAAATCATTAATCGCGACATGTGTAATATTATGCTTTACAGCCCATTCCGCTAAACTATCATGAACATTTGTATCACTACTCTCTGCTAATGAATCGCGCATTGAATGGGTGAAATGCGAACTTTCTGCAGTTTCTTCACACTGCACAGAAAGTTCGTTTTCACTTTCCCTTCCGAACGATGAATCTAAATAAACTACATTGATTTCATTGATGTTTATGTCTGATGGAGCACACAAATGTAAATGAACTAGATTGTTTGTAATGGCACTACTTATGCCCGATGAAGTAGAAGCTTCTTGATGAGAAGCTTCGTACAAAGAACGCGATCTTTTTGCACGCATGTAATATTTTCTTATATTCATTTTTCGAGACATCTTGCAATCTACGGAAAGTAATATTAAAGAAGCGAGCTAAAATAAAAACGTGGCAATATGTAAATCTTTACCTGAGACCACCATGTTCTTAAGGGAGGTGTTGGAGTTCAAATACCACGCGTAAAACGCACAAGCGTTTCGCGCCAACACCAAAGCGTTGCCGTGACAACGCGCGGGAACCGCCGCACAGCGAAGCGCGGAAGACGAAAAATTGAACGATGACAAGAGACACGTAGGTGGAGATTTTGTTTAATAAAGGAGTCCTTTCTCAACCATTACAGGCGACACGCGCTTTGTTCTTCTCGATCCTATTCTTGTACTTTATATTGGATTTTTACTACGTTTTGGCTGAACTTTTGTGTTAGCACACGTTGGTGTCATGAAGTGTCGTCCAGATAATTTATATTTAAAAAGTCAATAAGTATATATTTAAGTCTTTATATTTAAGAGTCAATAAACTAAATTGATAACTCTGACTCCACCTCCTCTTTTTTTTCGACTCCGACTCGGAATCCGACTCCGCATCCGATTCCGATTCCGATTCCGATTCCGATTCCGATTCCGATTCCGATTCCGATTTCGATTCCGATTCCGATTCCGATTCCGATTCCGATTCCGATTCCGATTCCGATTCCGATTCCGATTCCGATTCCGATTCCGACTCCAGGAGTGGATACATAGCTTTTTCCGACTCCGACTCCAAACTCCGACTCCGAAGCCCTGATTATTAGTTACCGTCAGTGTTTCTTGCTACATATTTGTTTCACTACAACTTTCACTAAACTGAAAAAAAACCATCAACTTTTGAATATATTGTTTAAACAAAAAACTTTTGTTGAAATTATCTCGCCCGATTACATTTCCCATTAAAAAATACACAAGTGAAAAGAAAATTCATTTTTTTTCGACCTCTGGTTTCCGAGATATCTCAAAAAATATCGTTCTGACCCCCAACTCTGAGGGCTGTTTTCACCCCTTCAAAGTGGATGGTTGCCGATCAAAAAAACACGTGTGAAATATTTTTCGAAGAACTATATTTCACACAAGTTTCGTCCAAATCTATTCTATTCGCTATTTTTCTAAATATACATATTTAATTCATTATATTTATACCGCAATTATTTGTTTAAATTAGTCTCTAAATTTTACCATCCTTTTCAATTCTTGAGGTATACATACATGGAGCTGCCGACAGCAACACGGACCGTTGTCCAATTTGTGGAGGATAAAACTGTGGAAGCAGTGCCGACTAATTGGCTAGACGGTGACAAATGTTATTGGCCACCGCTACAGAAGACGAAATTAAACAACGCCATTAGAAAATTAGAAACTCCTCAGCCTACGCGGATTAAGTTCACTGTAAAGAGCTTTAGGAACGGCATCTTTAGTAAGTTAAAGTAGTTATATACCATACATGTACAATTAAAATAACAATTATATAATGCTTCTAGACGACTACGCGAAGGCTCGAAAGAAAGCAAAGGAGGCTGAAGAGACCAGCGATCTGCAGTCGGAGGTGGACAAGTCCGGTGTACCGAGAAAAAGAAAAATTTATCGCCCATCGTGGGCTATCAGCAGCGAGGACTTGTCTTCCGATGAGACAATGATGCCCACTCCCCAAAGTTTGGGGAGGAAACCCAAGATTGGTATGTAAATACAAAAAGAAGCTGCCTACAAATAGAACATTAAATTATTACATTCACAGTTGTGCATTTCATCCTATTACTGTAATTAGTATATCTTTTTTCATCAAATAATATTTTATTTTCAGTCACTGCCACCAGCGAGGAATCGCCGTCATTCGTGAAGAGAACCAGGCCATTTGAAAAAAGACAGGCGGAAGAGGAGCCAGAAATTTTCAGCACGATTGGTACGTAAATACAAAAGGAAGCACCTTACGATATAGAACATCAAATTCATAGCTGTACAGTCCGCGGCAATACTATAAGACATAGATAAGAGATAAGCTGGTGTTACTTTCAAATTCTTCGGCTTCGTACAGACCTAAACGGCGCGCCGAACCGCGCATGTCTATTATCGATTTTTGCTATTTCCAGAATTTCTTGCGAATAACTATAGAAGCTGCAGTGGTGTATACTACACAAAGAAATTCAGAACATGTGTTTATAATTTTATTTGTAACATGCCTATTTCATAATTATGTATATTATGAATGTTTAGGATATGCTCTATCTGCCCTGCAAACAGATTTGCAAGTGCTGCCCATTCGCGTTCGTGCGCGCCCAAATGTTCGTCGAACTGCGCAGATTCGTGTTTGTGGTCGATCCATCAGCTATATGGATCGGCGGCAAACACGAATCCGCGCATTTTGCCGCGCATTTCGACAAACGTTTCAACAAACGTTTCGACGAACATTTGGGCGCGCACGAACGCGAATGGGTAGCACTTGGAAATTTGTTTGCAGGGCAGATAGAGCATATCCTAAACATTCGTAATATATAGAATTATGAAATAGGCATGTTACAAATAAAATTATAAACACATGTTCTGAATTTTTTTATGTAGTATACACCACTGCAGCTTCCATAGTTATTCGCAAGAAATTCTGGAAATAGCGAAAAGCCATTCCGTTTGCCGTTCGGCGCGGCGAAATGTTCGTCGAAATGCGCGGTTTGGCGCGCGGTCCGTTACGCGGTTCGGCCCGCTGTTTAGGTCTGTACGAAGTCTGAGGTAACTAATAATAACACTCTGTATGAGAGACGATGAATTTCTTTCATATGACACATAATTATTTCGTTTTAAGCGATGTCTTGTAGTATATTGTCGCGGACTGTACATACCATCAGCAGTACATCAGCTGACACCTACCGAATCTAAATTTTCAGAAAACCAAGGCACGTCTCCACTGGCCAAAATAGAAGAGTACTGCAAAACCGTCGTAGAACAGCAGCATCTGTTGCGCAGTCTTTTGACGGACGTTCAAAGCAAAGTCAACAGATTGGAGGAAATATTTAATGCGGAATGCCCTCATTCTGCGCCAGAACGCGGAAGCCGTTCTATTTATAATCAAAATATAGTCTTCCCGATCAATTGTGAGGAGGAATTGGAGAAATTGGAAAAGTACCTGCAGGGTGACAATAATTTCAGAGACGCGGTAAAAAGACACAACGTTAACGATACGAATAGAATTCCAATTCAGTTGTAACAAAATGATTAATTTGCAGGTCCGCGAATTAGCAACGGTAGAAGGTGCGAATAATTATAATTTCGTGAAACGGGTGATGGCAAGCCTAATAACGAATAGATTCGGTACGCAATATAGTTGGCTGGGCCGAAAAGGAAAAAAAATATTTCATACTCTGAAATTAGCCAAAATAATAATAGGTAATTATCACGTTTATCTTATTACTATATTTATTTGTATAGGATTGAATATTATTTAACTAAAATTCCATTGTTTAGATGCAGCAGAAGAATCAGGTGTATGTAAATCCAAAAGGGAAACGGAAATTTCCATACAATCATGGCTCAGGAGGGCCACGGAGAGAAGTAAAGTTGTAATGAAAGACTTATAATTCTAAGCCTGCGAATAAATAATAGTTTATGTAAAACATTAATTTTGTAGTATTGTATTTTTAATTAAAAAATATGTTGAAAGTTTATTTTACGTTTTTTATCAATTTTATTACACCCTCAGCAGCTACCGAGTTTTGCCTATAGAGACGTAGCAGCCGTGCTTTATATGCATGCACAATATAAATAAATAAAGTCATATATAATAAATAAAAATAAATAAAATTTTGTAGATTTAAAAAAAATAATAAATAGTATAATTGCACTTTTATTAAATATGTTTTGAACATTGTAAAGAAATCGTTCTTCTGAAATATGTAGAATTTATCAGATTGTTTAACACATTTACCAAAAGTAAATAAAGTTATAAAACAAATGAAGTTTTAACTAAGTGTTGTAACTCCTTTAAACCTTCACAAAATATCCGGAGAACATTACTTTCGACATCCGAAAAACGTTCACAAAATGTCTAGAGAACGTTACTTTCAAACATACTAAAAACGTTCAGAAAATGTCCAGAGAATGTTACTTTCAAACATACTAAAAACGTTCAGAAAATGTCCAGAGAATGTTACTTTTAAACATCCCAAAAACGTTCTGAGAATGTCCACACAGTACATTCTCAGGATGTCCAACAACGTAACTGGTACATTCCTAGCACATTCAGAGAACGTAGCTAGGACATAACTGGCACATTTGGACATTGACTGGACGTTCTCCGAATGTACGGAATGTCCGAAACGGACATTCTCTGGACGTGCATAGGATATCCCTGTGCTACTTGGATATATATATATATATATATATATATATATATATATATATATATATACCATATATAAATGCAGCTACTCAAATAATAGATCACATAAAATTTATATCAGTGTAACTGTTTTATAAATGGACCAAACGACTCCAGTTTCTCTGTAAGGCTAGAAGGATTAGTTTGGTAATTGACGTCTAAGAAACATGTTGAAGAAATGCATTTGGTCGGAATTGTGAAAAAAAATAATAATAGTGATTATTACAACTTTTTGTCTGGGCCAATATCGAAAATTTAAAAAATGTGTTTTGTAGATTCATATAACTTATATGCATGCTGTAAATTTCATCGGAATTGGTTTATTGGTTTACGAGTTATAAACAATCAAATGTAGTGAAAATTGCAATTTTTCACGATTTTCGGGCTATAACTGCCATTTTTACCACATTTGATTGTTTATAACTCGTAAATCAATAAACCAGTTTCGATGAAATTTGCAGCGTGTATATAACTTACACGGATCTACAAAACACGTTTTTTAAATTTTCGTTATTGGCCAAGATAAAAAAGTTGTAATAATCACTTTTATTATTTTTTTTCACAATTCCGACCAAATGCATTTTTTCAACATGTTTACTGTTAGACGTCAATTACCAAACTAATCCTTCTAGCCTTACAGAGAAACTGAAATCGTTTGGTCCATTCATAAAATAGTTATACTGATAAAAATTATTTGAGTAATTGTATGTACCAGCGCGGGGGCTCGTTAGTCTTACTACGCTACCGAACCATGCTGAAAAGCATTTTTAGACAATCAACACAACAGCAGAGGAGACGACAACAGCGCTGCGGTGGACGGCGCGAAAGTCAGCCAGCCATTTTGTATATAAATCCCGAATTTCATAACGATGACTTTACTACAATTTCCTGAAGCGAAAAAGCAATATTTTCTCACGGGACTTTTTAAAAAAAATTCTTTGTTCTACTCCGCGTCCCCATACAGAGCTCTTTTTGGCAATTTGGCTCTTGAAACTTTATAAAAAATAAACGTGTACGTTTTTATAGAATAAATTTTTTTCTGTGCAGTTTTTCCAAAAAAGGGCTCTGTACGGGGAAGTGGAATAGAACAACGAATTTTTTAAAAAAAGTCCCGTGAGAAAATATTGCTTCTTCGCTTCAAAATTTGGGAGTAAAGTCATCGAAAATCAAGCTGCTTGGTTATCTATTTGTCTTTGTCTCTCCTGCGAGTGACATATCTCCCTCTTTGTCACAGCCCCATAGGAGAAACAAGGATCTCTCTATCCTTGTCTGGGAGCTTCCTTATTTCTCCGCAACTGTCGCTGAAATTAGCTCGAAGTTTTGCTCTGGCTCCTGCGCACACAGACATTGCATCTTATGGGCTTTTCTGCCTAGGCCTCGGGGGGCCACAGTGGCCCCCGTATCATTTCGGTGTCGCTCTCAATATTACCAATAGTTTACGAATTTAACCGTATTAGCAAGAACTGAATATTCCGTATACTTTATTTTTACTACGGGTGTTTTGGAGGCTACAAATGCATATGGCGCGTGTATTTGAACGGTGAAAATAATATTTATGAAGAATGTATTACAAAAATACGAATTGTAGTAAAATTAATTTGGTTTCTATACGTAATATTATTTTTATTACTCGTGTCACTAATGAATGTATATTATAATAGTTTTATACACTTTAAATCAATAGTTTACTTTCTTTACACTTAAAATCAATACAAATTCTATGCACTGGATGAGTGCGTACAGATTATACATATATTAACTATTCTTGTGTTTCCCTATTTTTAAAATGAGTACTTGCATTCTTTTCATCTGTAGAGAAATAAGAATTCATTAAATTTTCATAAATTCATTAAATTCATTATATTAAATTTTCGTTATAATATTTTTAATGAATATGTATAAAGTAATACAAATTTTCTATTGTATTAGTTTAATTCTAAAGTGTCCAAAGAGACATTGCTTTATTATACAATATGTAGAAAAACAATATATTTGACTGAAGAGATATAAATTTTTGTTTTAATGACGTGCGTCATTATCGTGCAAAAATTTTATCAACGTGATTTATTATTTCTTGTGTGCAACAACAAATACCGTGAGCAACAGTGGTCACGTACAAGCACTACCGCATTTATCGAGTTCGAGACGTTTCAAATTCCGTCAGCTTCTGTAGACAGATTCTGTCGTCGGAAATGTTTCGCACGTTGTTTTCAGTGCAATGTACGCTATGTATGCATGATAATCCGATTTATGCCGTGTTTGGGCTTACTTTGATCAGAAAAACATTTTCAATCGATAGGTGATTTTAGCATTATGATAATGTTAATAATAAATAAAATTGGATTTATTTATAATACAATGTGTGTTACAATGTTGCCTCTGATGCTGAATCACGTCCATATCGTACGTCGCCGCTACGCGTGCCTCCTGAAGACAACAATGTAAAGGTTTCACTAACGCGTATTAATAACAATAAAATGTTTATTATGGTTCATAATTCTGCCATGGAAACATTATGAGTCGATTGCAAATGCTTTTTTGATGAAAATAAGTCTAAACATGCCACAAATCGGATAACTTAAACTGTACTTGTATGGAAAAGTTTTCTTCGAAGTTCAGGAAAGAATTTTATTTGAGGGTTTCGACGACGTATTCTAATCTGCATAA
Source organism: Sphecodes monilicornis (assembly GCA_913789915.3). Classification (NCBI taxonomy): domain Eukaryota; kingdom Metazoa; phylum Arthropoda; class Insecta; order Hymenoptera; family Halictidae; genus Sphecodes; species Sphecodes monilicornis. Next base: position 3,380,141 of record OU565299.1, on the reverse strand, counting down.
TTTTTAATATATGAATATCAGTTTACACATGCTCGTGTTCACTGCAACAATTATCATGCCGCGAATGTTTATACATTTCTTAATATTTTCATATCGGAAAACAATACCTTTCATGTTAAAATTCAAATTAGTTATTTTGATAAGTTAACATTTGTTAATAATATAAAAATGATGAAAATAATATAAAATAATATAAAACTACACGTGTGTTCTGCAAATTCCTTCGGTGAACATGGTTTTTATCCGTATAATCAGGTGTACATATATATGTAATAAAAAAACCACGAATTGAAAATTGCAAATTTTTAACAATTTTATATTTGCATAAAAAATTTTAAAAAATGATAGTGATTTTTAAAGAAGTCATCGAATATTCAAATGATCGTTCAATAAAATTGTGGTTTAGATTAAAAAGCAACGTGTTTGTTAACGACAGCCTAATGGCAAAAAAAATGGCCTGCGGCATTATATCGTTTCTGAGTTTAATCCTTGTTTTTTCTAAGTATCCGCGCTACACAAACATATATATTTTTGTTGTTTCTTTCCCTGCAAATAGCGAATTGCAGATTTATTTAGTTTATTGCGATCTGGGAGGTCGTTGTTCGAGTACGTTGTATTAAGGAAAATGTAAAAGAATAAACGTATAAAATCGATGTGAGGCTGTTTCGGGAATGGCGAGAGGCATTCTAATCGTTTTCGTTTAGCTATTGACGAGTGCCAACGTTCAATGGTATAGCCCAGCGTGCGCAAACAACAACAAGTGTTGTTTGTGGCCGCCAAGCCATACACGTGCTAGAGTCGACGCAGGTCGAATCTAGGCCGTTGTAGACCCCTCAGGAGATAAGCTCCTGCGTCAACAGGGTCAAAAGCGTGTGCGGGAAGACGAGGTCTTCCCGGGGCCGCGAAGGCTACCGGCAAAACACCAGCAGCGTTGGCGCTCCAAAGCAGAGGCAAGGACACCCCGTTTTCCAAGAAGGGTCTGGCCGGTCGCCGCGATCCTGGAGAGGGGAGCGACCAAAATTAGACAAATGCGCGATTATTTAGTCAGTCTTCGCCAGAACGCCACTCCCGAACGGTCGCGGCTAGCCTGTATAGAAAGTAGAAATAAAAGAGTTCCCCTCATTCTTTTCTTTTTTTCTAGCACCCTCTCGTTGGATCACTTTACAGTGTTACTAAATTTCCACAGCTTCGAAAAGCAGGACAAAGCATTTATCTCATCGCTTGTGACAGAAACCGTTCGAAAGCTTTCGATGCGAGCATCGATAGTTTCTTGTACGAACGTAATGCGGCAACATTGCACTTTTGAAGCTGACAACGCTGTAAAATCGAGCCTCCGCAGACACACATTTTGTGTGTTGCATCCTCGTATAGTTCACCAGCTGACCGTTCCATCTCAATAGAGTCCGCTATCGTACTAGGGTATTTTCTACAGAGTCGGTAATTCAGAACCGTACACAGAAAAATGCATTGCATCACCGACGAGATACTGTTAAACACAGCCAGCCTTACGGGAGTTCGTGTCACTCGAATATTTCGGTGTTCTCTTACGCCCTCTAGGATATATTTTAGCTGGAGTGAGAAACAGAAGGCCACCGACGGCATTTCGTCGTTGCAGAAGACCACTGAGGAGATTCTCGTCGCGACGCGTCGGCGAGAAGGCGAATCATCACGAAAACATATCGATTATCATCAAATGTTACATTCTCCGCCATATTTCAGTGGATGTTTTGGAAGCAAAAATAATATCAGGAACAAATAATTATAGAAAATTATTCATAGAAACATAATTCATAGAAATATTGTACGTAAGAAAGTATTAAAGCATAATTTTAGGAAAATCTAGAATTCCTACTTCAACTTTTATATCAGATACCTGAATTTGTAATTTAAAAATATTTCATAAATGAGCATTATTTACTTCCTTACACTTCTTTATACATAATTGTTCCAAGAATCGATCTGTGGAAACATATGTTGAAAAACAGATTAACGTTTATTTGACATACTGTTCCGAATAATAAAGAGTTCGATAGAGAATTACGTGGATGAATTAATATGTAGGATGGGTGGCGAGTGGATCGGTGATCAAACCGGGAAGAGGGGTGTAACGACGAAATCTAAAAATATTATGTGATAGAATATATTGCTAAAAGCTTGAATGACTGTCGGATTAATTGTCTGCTTGAAGTCGGATTGACTGTTCTCGGTCCCAGCGACGCGACGTGGAAAACATATTTGGAAAAAATAGGGGGAGTCCCAAGTGGACGTGCCCAAAGCTCGTCCTCGCATTTCGTTCCGCTTATAGCCACTTCGCAAAGAAAACATGTGTATGTGCAACGGTCCCCTCGCGAAGAGGGAAAGCGTAGGAACGTCTACCTAGAAATTTGAATCGCTGACAAATATAATATTATTGTAAGAGCAGAGATAGACAAGTTTTTATTGAATTAAAAATTTCAAATAGCGAATAAAAGATAAAAATATTATTTGTCACGCGTCAAATAAAAATAATTCAGATTATCTCTATTCAACGCATGAAGAATAATGTTTTATTCAATGAAAATTTATCTTTTGGCGTTGAATAAACATTTTATTTTCATCTGTATCTTTATTCGACGGTTTATTAGACTTCGAATAATTTTCTGAGACGCGTTCGAATACTGTAGGAAGGACCGAGCAGTCAGAGAACGGAACGCGCGTTACAATGTAGTCGCCCAATGAGTAGTCCTCGGAGCACTTGGCCGCCACGGGGAGCGAGACGCGCGGGCGGGATAATTGGGGGTATTCCTTGAGAATGCCTCCGATCGTCCTACGAATTGGCCATGTCTGTTCTAAATCGTAGTTCTGTTTGGACTTCTTTAACTTTTGCATCATCTCATTTTTGGTTTAATTTAACTTTCCACATTAATATATTGACTTTGTTGTAAAAGTTTATTTCATAATAGTTATTTTTTCTAAAAAAAATATGATGAATGCTCTTTTTCAATTTCTATAAAAAACCTGCATTTATTGATTTTTTACGTGTTTTTCATTTTTTGGTCAATAAGGTTTTGTAACGGAAAATCAGAAAAAATCTGAAATGTCAATACAGTATATTATCGATAATTATCTCCAACACAGGTCTACACAGGGATTACGCGCCAGGTATACTATTCTTTGACTTTTGTCGAACGTAAATAGAAAAGGACAGCGGAGCTCGAGAGGGTTCGGTCGCCGAGAAGAGGAAATATTGTAACTCGATACGGATCGGGTCGGGTATATCGGTGTGAGACCACTACTAATCAAATAACAGAACTTCTTTATTTTTTATACGACTTTCATTAACATATTTGGTGCATTCGTTTTTATGGAAATGATTGTAAGACGCTATTTTTCGCTAAGACGCGTACTTATAATATTACGAGCGCGAGCGTTAAACAAGACTATAGTCTACAGCAGTGGTGGGCACGGGTGGATCCCCTCAAATGCCTGCTTCTCCCACCAACCTCTCTTTCATGCAGCGCGCACGTTCGTTGCGTACGCTGATGTCTCGTGTCTTCGTTGCTCCATTGTACCGCGCTTGCTGGAAGGGGACAGAGGGCGCTACGGTGTGGACGGTTTTGCCTCAGTTGAGGCAAAATTGCCCATCTCTGGTCTACAGTCTAGAGTTCAATAGTTCCGACGGGTGCGGGAGTATTCAAGAGAACGAATGCCCGGAGTCATCCCTTGCTCGTCGAAGTCAAGGGTCCCAGGCCCAGGGGTTGGCGAGTAAGGGGGGGGGGTGGTCGAGGCGCAGGTAGCCGCCGCTCGTCTCGCGCTAAGGGTCCGTTCCTCGGGCCGCCGTCCCGTTGCATGCGTTTCATCCCTGCATGCTGCGTGACGTCTTACATCAGCGATGGGCAATGTTGCCTCAATTGAGGCAAAACCGTCCACACCGTAGCGCCCTTTGTCCCCTTCCAGCAAGCAAGATAGAAAGGGGCAACGAAGACACGAGACATCAGCGTACGTACCGAACGTGCGCGCTGCATGAAAGAGAGGTTGGTGGGAGAAGCAGGCGTTTGAGGGGCTCCACCCGTGCCCACCACTGTCTTACATGATTCCAAATATGATATAATTCCGATAATACAGTGTTCCCCCGATTGTTGTGAAGATGTCGGGGGTATAGAGTCTCAGAAATGGCATAGGGACTACGTTCTTTGGCGTGTGGCGAAAATAGAGGACAGCGCGTGAACGACAAAGAGGGACTGAACGTCGAGGCAGTCGGCACAGTTTAAGGGTCTGTACTATCGAATAAAATGTCAATGCAAATTGGAAAGTTTTTATTTTTCATTCTTTTTTTACAGCATTGTTACTAACATATTTGTGATATTTATCTAATTAAAATAAGTCTGAATGCGGCATAATACGGACCATATTTACTTATTTAAGGTGTAATAATAACTCGCTGTGAAAGGGGTAAATATGATTGAAACTCTGTCTCGCAAATCTATTGATGAAAGTTTCGTACAAGTGGAACTAAAAATGAAGGAATTATGAATGAAACTAACAACGTCTTATTCAGTGATTGGTTCTTTAAACAGCTCACATAATGCGATAGAAGCGAATTCGGGTCTTTAAATCTCAACCTCCGAGCACCAAGCAGCGAATTCGGGTCTTTAAATCACAACATGCGAGGTCTGGAAGCGAATTCGGGTCTTTAAATCTCAGCATGCAAGACTTGGAAGCGAATTTTGGTCGCTGACAACGGTGTAGGTTATTCAGTAGGTCTTTAAAAAGCTGTGCTTATATTCATCACTTATGGAGCAGTGGAGAAACATGATGCATTTCTAATTGATCATCCTGTAATACACAGGAGGAGCAAAGGAAGTTTCGTTTTTTTCTTTAGTTATGTGGCGTACAGGGCCAGGTCGTCTAAGGTTTCGTTGCACTGCGAACCCGAATGGTTTATATCAGCGTAACGGCCTGACACTGCAAGGCCATGTGACATATTTCAGGTGACGGCCACTCGAGATTTTCCCAAGGAGTATAATCGCAATTCTATCGAGTTTGGTCTTATTTGAATCAGAAAAATTTCACAAATACGTTGGTAAAAGTTCTGTAACGAAAGAATGAAAAATAAAAGTTTTTGTATTTGTGTTACCATTGCAATCGATATGTAAGCCTTCGATCTATGCCGAACGTTGCGACTCTACGCGTCTCTTTCTTTCTACATGCTGTCCTTCTTTGCGTTCGAAACTTTCATCGCTTATTAAACAAGTAAATATAATCGCAATTCTATCATGTTTGGTCTTGTTTTAATCAAAAAAATTTCACGAATCCGTTGATTAAGGTTTCGTAACGAAATAACTAAAATTAATTAAGTTTCATCATTGCATTCACCGATATGCGACCTCGGATCATGTTACATTGTAGCTCGATCGACTGCCCAGGGGGAACCCCCTAGTAGTGGGGATAAAATTTTCACATCATCCGCATATTCGGGAACGTATTTGCTTGTGCAACGAACAACGAAAGTTCCGGGCGCAAATTATAGCATGGGGAAAAGAAGGAGAGACGCGAAGAGTAATTCTTTTAAGCTTATAGTATATATGTACATGTATATGAGTGAATTCGTAGGACGTTGTCCGGTCGAGGTAAGCAATGCGATAACGCATTTGTCGGCGCGCCGCGTTGTTACGCGATCAACGTGTTATATCTCCTGCCTCACCCGGACAATGTTCTACGAATTTACTCATATTTATTTAACGATTCATTTTAGAGGGCTTTTCGAAACGTAGTTCTGAAAATTTGTTTACTTCTAATAAAAGAAATATACGTAATTTGCTACAAAGTAATATGCAATTAAGAAAAAGTAAGTTCCGAAAGTTTTAAAAAATAATTACACATTTTTCGTTAATGTTTATTCATGAAAGGTAATGAAAACAGACTTGAGTTTTCGAATTTCTAAAAAAATTTTTTGATTTTGTTCTGTCATTTTTCTTAATTTTTCCGAAAACTGTTTTACGAAAAAAATTGATATGACGTAAAAGACGCAGCAGGTCCAGATCTATTGATTCTGTGTAACATATTTTTCGATGGAGTCAATAATTTGGAAAATATTCGAGAAAAACCGATTTATGAGCATTTAATTAATTATTTTAATATTTAAGGACCCGGATTCACGTTTTCCCATTATCCGAAAGTGCTCAAACTGTGTACAGATTTCTTTTTATCAATTGGAACAATCCTGTGGGGTGGCGTAAAAAAATTCAAATGTCGAAAGTAAGTGCCACCCTAATATGTACAGTGAGCCACGAAAGTATTCAAACGCCCTTTAAAACAGAATAACTTTTTTATAATTGTACCAAACGAACGGAATTTTTATAATCAATCAGAAGCATTGGTTTATGAAATGATACGCAAACAAGATTTTCCAAAAATTAGAATTTATAAGGTTACATGCAAAAATAAAAAAGGCATTTTTTAAAACTTTTTTATTTGTGTTCTTCATGAAAATTTAAAACATATGTTTGGTAGATCTATGTTAGTTATACATTAAAATAACACGCATTGAAAGAAGGGATTGAAAACTTTTATGAAAACCGAAATGATGTTACAACTGTTACGAGAATATCGGTTCTGGTTTATATTGGTTACGGTTTCGGTTTCGGTAGTCATTTTGTATTCTTTATTGTGTTCGTCCGTATATATTTATTAAATAATTACATATTTAAATTTTAGCTATTTAAATAAGTAGTTATTTATTGTTATTCATAATTCAAACAATTTTTAAATAAATAAATTTTTATAATTGGTTTCTATATTCTCTGTTTGAATTATTATTTCAATAACTTATTGGTAAAATAAATGTTTATAATTCGTTTCTATATTCATTATTTGAATTATTATTTCAATAATAATTTATTGTTAAAATAATTGTTTATGTATTTATTAAACATATATTTATTTAAACAATTATTTTAACAACAAATTATTGAAATAATAATTCAAATAGTCAATGTAGAAACAAATTTCTATACATTGTAAAATTCATTTATTTAAACAATTATTTTAACAATAAATTAGTATTGAAATAATAATTTAAATAATGAATATAGAAACAAATTATTAAAATGTATTTATTTAAAAATTGTTTGAATTATATGTTAGCGTCAACGTGTTTTAAGCCACGTCAAGGGCTCGTTTCGATGCGACTCTTAAGCTGGAAGGATTTATGGCAGGATCTTGGCCTGCGTGAGGTCTTAAAGAGGGATTCTTGAGACTAAACAGAACCGTCGATGGACGATGGCAGGCGACCGCGCTGGGTCTTCCGGCTATCGGCCGTCACGGGAATGTTTATGTGAAACAGATGAGTGAAAGTTTGGAATGACTCCGTGAGAAATACAGAGAGAGAAAGAGAGAGAGATAGCGACGAGTGCGTTGCACAAGGATTGGGACTGTGTTCTCGAAGGTTCTGGCCACGGAGTGGGGAAGGCACAGGGATGCTTTCTGGTAAGAGGACTGTGTAGGACCGCTCAGCACTTACCCCAGAATCTTCGAAGGGAACGAGTCAAATCAAATTTCTAACATATAAATAACAATGAATAACCATTACAATAAATAACGATTATTACAGAATATTTTTCGTTTACGAATTATTATATTATAATGTTTAAATATCGCGTTAGTTTGAATATGTTGTTCGAATTTCGCGAATATCGCGATCTGTATTCGTTGGTGATCCCTCCGAGGTTACTCGTCCGAGGAGTTCGTTAACCCACAATAAATCGAGCAAAAACGGCGTGACTTTCTGGTTACCGGTAAAAGTCAGCCGATAAACACGGTAAGCCGTTGTGCACCGGTCAAACAATGTTCAAATTAAACTCGTCCGCGATGGTACGGTGAGAGAGAGAACAATGCATATATACAGACAGTGAACCGAGACAGACAGGCAAGAGAGAGACAGCGCCGCGTAGCGGCTCAGCTGACTCTCGCGCGACGCTTGTCGAAGCCTGGCGGTTCCTCGTCACTTGCTATCGAGACGTTCTAGCGGGCGCCTGCTCCCTAGTTCTTCTGGCTATCTTTCAACTCTTCGGTCGCGCTGTTGAATTCTTGTTTCAAGTCTTCGACGGCGAGCCATTGCAACGACCGCTCGAAACGAACTGGCCTCGCTTACGAGATCGTTCCGCTCGTTAAAAGAGAATTGATTAGCCTAGCGAGTTTTATCGAACTCTGGATTTTCCGAGTTTCGATAATTAAAAGTATTTTATACATTTCACTGCCGTACGACCTTTCGAACCGGGCTGAGCTCGCTTACGAGTTCGCTCCAGGAAATTCGAACAGCGTTGTACCGGCAATAGTGACACGATCAAGCCACGGCATCCCCCGGGCTTTGATAATATAAACAGTGCACGGTTGCGATAGCTGCTTAGACCTTTCTAACGTGGCTATTGTTTCCCCGCACGACAAGTGTATTTCGGAGTGATTGACGCGAGTTACGTGTTCGTTCCCCGAATTCACTGCATGCCAATCAAGACATATTCTTGCAAGGAACCGTGATTACGCTTCCTTACGGCAACCCGTGTTTCACGGAGGACACTCTTTCAGAGAACGTTCTCTGCCATACGCCCTGGCATACGCTTTGACGTCCCAGCGCAGCAGACGAACCGATACTCTGATTGTGATACGGTCAATTCATTATACGCTTTGGCGGAATTGATCGGTCCATCCACAGGTCCTGAATCGTAAGGCCCAGACTAGTCACCCTCCATAGACTGAGACCGTGACGACGAGCTCGGCAGACTCGACCAGTTCAACCGATATAGTTGCACCTGCCATATACACCGTCGCTTGTACGACGGAGATAGTATTCCGAGTGGGGATCGCGACTGGTTGAACAACGCTTACGCTATACGCCGTTATTATTGTGCGCAGATAATAATTAGTGCGTGTAAGTGGTGAGTTGGACCACGTCCTCCACCGAGATTGACAGCCGCGTGACGTATTGAGTCACGCTCGTGCTAGAAATCGAGGTAGCCGGAGCACGGGGCAATTCGGCTGGATTATCGAACTTGGAGCCTTACAACCTCCTTGTAAGATTGACCGCCACCCCTACGCTCACGCACACGCAGTAGAATCGGTTTAACCGTGACCACGCCAGTGCGAGCGGACGAATTCTCGATCTTCGAGATAAGTCACAACAATACAGTCCACTAACTCTGCGCTTTGAGCAGATTGTCGGTATTCCCTCTCCACGACAGCGATTACCGCAGTCAGGAGAATACGGGAAACAGCGTCTCGAACGGGTACGATACGTATCCTATAGGTGTTTAACATCTTCGTTCGGTACTTTTGTTTTTTCAGACGCCAACGTCGCTAGACATCACGTGACAACCCTCCAGGGAGAGCGAGAGAGGGACCGGCACGCGGACCGCGTGCCCACCTCGGGTTTTTGATTTGAATAAACGGCCCACCATTAGGTGGGTCACTATCAATATAAAACCGCTGTACAAAAAATTACTTTCCCACAAATTCCTATTTCCTCATATTCGAGCCACCGTTAAAAAGTCGTCGAATTGTATTATACAGTCCACCTTTTTAACAAACGGTCCTTCGAGCCGGATATTTGAGGTTAATAGGAGTGGAAAGTAATTGTACAGGTCTCCTCAAGTGGAATTAATCCGTAAGGTTCGTCGAGTAGATTTTGTCTCTCGAAACGATCGCCATGTCTCTACCGCCGCCAGAACCGACCGTTGTTGACAACGCGATCGAAGATCTGACGGACCGGCTACAGATAATGAAAAAGGTGATCGCGAACCTTAAGAAACAAGGGCGCGCGCGGTTTACTGAGGCGCTCCTCAGCCAAAAACTGGCGCATGTTTCCACAAGTTGGACAGATGCCCTACAACGTTGTACAACGTTGAAACAGCTAGTCCCACCCCAGAAACGTAATAGTTACGATTTCTTCAAGTTGGGGTTGATGGATAAAGCATTAGACGAGTTCTTGCAATTCGAGGACTACGTCACCGCTGAAACAGCGAAGTTAGCCGAGGCTAAGAAAACACCGGTGCCCGGAGTACAATTTCAGGCACCGATCGAGCTTCCAAAAATGCGTCTGCCCATGTACGGAGGAGATCCAGCGGAGTGGCAACACTTCGAGGATCTATTCACCTCCGGGGTAATAAAACACGCAGGACTCTCTGACTTGCAGCGGCTGCATCAGCTGAATGCTTGCTTAGAGGGAAGCGCTTTGGCAAAGATTAAAAACCTCAAAATTGAAGAGAAAAATTTTGAGGTAGCCTGGGCAACCCTGAAGAAGGAATTCGGGCTCCCACGCATAATCACCGCCAAGCTGCTCGACCAGCTCACTCTGCTGGAACCGATCCGTAATGATGACCTTGCTAGCTTACAGCAGGTCACAATCGGATTCAAGCACGCTCTCGCTGCCCTAGACAATCTGGGAACAGCGACAGAACAGCGTAGCTGGCTGCTCGCGCATTTAATAAAAAGCAAGCTTGACAAACGGTTGGAATGGGAATGGGAGAAATCTCAGAAGCTCTCGACGAACTATCCCTCGTTTGACGAGATAATGGAGTTTCTCGAGACGCATACACGCGCTATGCTCGTAATAAAAGAGAACCGACGCAAACCTGAGAATCATTCCCCGCAAAAACCACGTGTTCGATCATTGAACACGGTGGTGGCTCCCAGCCCCGTTGCTCAGAAGACCTGCGAGCTATGTGGACAATCTCACGAGTTACTGCATTGCAGTAATTTCCTACGATTGACCCCACAATTACGCTTCGAGGTCTTGAAGAACGGCAGGCATTGCATACTTTGCCTGTCGTCCACGCATACGGTCAAGCAATGCCAATGCGCGACAATGTGCAACAAATGCAGTGGCAGACATCACACTCTGCTGCATATGGGTCAGGTGGAAACTCGCAAGAAGTTTACAAAGCCTGCAAACGGTGATCGAAATGGGAAACGGCCTACCGTCCCACCGCACCGGCAAGCTAACGTAAACAGAGCTCCAGCTGATTCTCCGTCATGCTCGACGTCACACTGTACCGAGCTCGGTGCGTGTGTACCGCGGCAAGTATTGCTTGCCACGGCAATCGTTCGAGTGTATGGGAAGAACGGCACGACGCGTGACGCGCGTGCACTTTTGGATCAGGGTTCCGAGACGTCCTTTATCTCTGCGAGTTTAGCGAACGACCTAAACCTCGCTAGGAGAAAAACCACAGCCACGGTTACTGGCTTGGGGGGCGGTCGGACCCAGACCATAAAACATAGCGTCGAGATGCATCTGGGAGCTATCTCAGGTGAAACACCGACCTATAATGCGAGCGCATTCGTGGTTCCTAGAATCACGAATTACGTATCGCCGTCGGTGAGCGCGCTTACGTACGAAGCGTTACGCAACGTACAGCTCGCCGATCCCGACCCTGCGTCGCGTCACAACATTGAGGTGTTGATCGGCGCGGATTTGTATGCGAGGATTATTCGGCCGGGATTCCGACGAATAAATACTCACGGCCCGATAGCACAGGAGACCGCTTTCGGCTGGATACTATCCGGGGCCATAAACGCAGGTAATCCTCACCCAAACAGTATAAGAACGTTGCATTGTAGCGTTCTCGAGTCGCTCGATCAGACGATTCGACGTTTCTGGGAAATAGAGGAAATTCCCACGACTTCGGTATTTACCAAGTCCGAGGAAGAGTGCGAAGCGCACTTTATAAAAACCGTCGCACGAGATGCGACGGGAAGATTCGTTGTTAATCTTCCCTTCAACCATACAAAGCCGGATACGGTACTCGGAGATTCTTTCCAAATATCGCTTTCCGCTTTGACAAGGTTAAGGAAGAAATTAGACACGGATAAGACACTCGTGCAAGAATATAATGAATTTCTCGCGGAGTATGAGTCCATGGGTCATATGACGCGCTTGGCGCCCATAGACAAAACCCGACTCTATATTCCTCACCGAGCGGTAATCCGCGAGGCGAGTGCAACCACTAAGCTGCGAGTCGTTTTTAACGCTACCAGCCGAACAGCGGGCGGCCGCTCGCTGAACGACATCCTACACGTAGGTCCGAAACTACAGAACGACATTACCTCGGTGTTAACGAGGTGGCGTCTGTACGAATACGTATTGGTGGCTGACATTGAGAAAATGTTTCGACAGATTCTCGTCGCCCCTCAGGATCGTCGCTATCAATGCATCCTGTGGCGCACGCCGGAAACCGAACAGCTTCAAGCTTTCGAATTGAATACCGTGACGTACGGCACGGCCTGTGCCCCATACTTAGCGATGCGAACCATCCTCGAGTTAAAGAAACAGGACGGTGATAGGTTCCCTCTCGCCGCGCCTATACTCGAAAAGGACATTTACGTAGACGACGTGTTTATGGGAGCACCCAATAAACAATTGTTGGAGCAAATCCGCACGCAAACGTGCGGGCTCCTACAAAGAGGTGGGTTTAACCTGAGAAAATGGGCTGGAAATTCGTCAGAATTACTACGAAACATCCCCCACAATTCTCACTCCCACGCCGTCGACCTTACCTTGTTCGACGATTCAGAACTAAAGGTACTTGGATTGCGATGGATACCATCAGGCGATTATTTTTATTTCAATCTGCAACGGTTTAAACCGTCCGCAGAACCGATCACAAAGCGCACTTTGTTTTCGGAGATTGCAAAATTGTACGATCCGCTCGGCTGGCTTTCGCCAGTCGTGATTCGTGCGAAGATTTTGATGCAGTCCCAATGGCTGGAGAAACTCCAGTGGGACGATCAGGTCTCCACGAATACGTTAAGAACGTGGAACACGTTCTGTACGGATTGGAGCAATCTAAATGATTTAAAGATCCCCCGATGGATCCGACACGGAGCCAACACGATGTCTGTGGAATTACACGGATTCTGTGACGCTTCAGTCGCAGCTTATTCGGCCGTTACGTACCTACGCGTAACGTCGAAGAACAATGACGTCTTTACGACATTGTTAATGGCTAAAACACGAGTAGCTCCGATAAAAACGCAGTCCATCCCGGTTCTTGAACTGAACGGGGCTGTACTCCTCTCCGAGCTGTTAGTGCACGTGAAAACCTCACTTGATATACAAGTAGAGCGGATAGTTTGTTGGACAGACTCCACGATTGCACTCGCTTGGCTGAGGAAACATGCATCGACATGGAAGGTTGTGATTGCCAACCGAGTGTCAAAAATCCAGACCATGCTTCCGAACGCCGAATGGCGTCACGTTCCCACACGCTCCAACCCTGCGGATTTAAATTCGCGAGGTGTGGAAGCTGCGGAACTCCTTCAGTCGGAGCTATGGATATCTGGTCCGACGTGGTTAAGACAACCCGAAAAAAGCTGGCCGATTACGCCAGCTTCGATCGAGACCGAGGACGGGAAGCGCATCGCGCATACCCATGTAACTACTCCCGTAAAGGAATGGGAATTTTTATTCCGATTCTCGACATGGAGCAAGCTACTTCGCGTCACCGCATACTGTCTCCGATTACGGAAACCGATGCAAGGTGCCGAACGGTCATTCGAAAAAAGGGTTGTCTGTGCGTCAGAGTTGCGTAGTGCAACAGAAAGAATTGCGTGTCACATCCAGCGCACGCACTTCGCGGAGGAATACCGGTGCTTAAAGAATCACCGAAGAATCCCCGTGAAATCCCCATTAAAAAGTCTAAACCCGTTTCTCGACGATAATGACGTCATACGAGTCGGTGGACGATTGGAGAATGCGACGCTCGCATGGGAAACAAAGCACCCAATTATCCTGCCTAAACATTACGTGTCTACACTAATTATTAGGCAGTGCCATGTAAATACATTACATGGAGGGTTGCAGTTGACCATGTACACGGTAAGACAGCAATTCTGGATCATCGGCTGCCGGAACGCAGCACGTACGGTCATCCACCAATGCTTACGTTGCGTAAGGTGGAAGGCCAGGGTGTCCTCGCAGATTATGCAGGACTTGACCCCTCAACGCTGTCAGCCAGCGAGAGCTTTCTCGAATTGCGGAGTCGATTACGCTGGTCCATACCGCGTACGTGACTCCGCTGGCCGGGGAAAAACAGCGCATAAAGCGTACATAGCAGTTTTTATCTGCTTCGCCACGAGAGCTGTACATATCGAACTCGTCCATGATTACACGACGAGTGCGTTCCTTGCCGCATTAGATCGCTTCACTGCACGACGAGGTATTCCGTCCTGTATGTTCAGCGATAATGGCACCAACTTTGTCGGTGCAGACAGAGAATTGCGGGAGCATTTCAACGCGGTGTATACCTCGCAAGAAATGCAAACCCAATGCGGTCAAAAGGGAATAAGGTGGAGGTTTAACCCACCTAGTGCCCCACATTTCGGCGGACTACAGGAAGCCGGCGTGAAATCGGTGAAACACCACCTGAAGCGCATAATTGGAGAATTTACTCCCACGAGCGAGGAAATGCAGACGTTACTCTGCAAGATCGAAGCGAGTCTTAACTCGCGACCGATCGCCGCTCTCAGTGACAGCGCAGAGGACTACGTGCCCCTCACGCCTGGTCATTTCCTGACTGGAGGCCCTCTAAATGCAATTCCATTGCAAACTGTGGAAAATGAAAACCTCTCGCGTCTCACGCGATGGAGAGCCATTCAGAAATTCCATGAGCAGCTCTGGAAGCATTGGAAACGTGATTACCTCATATACCTCCAGAACCGCTACAAGTGGCGCAACACTGAACTGCAGTTTAGACCAAATGACCTGGTCTTGGTGCAGAATCCGCTTCTCCCCCCGAACCAATGGGAAATGGGGAGAATCGAAGACATTTTCCCGGGTAAGGACGGCCATGTACGGGTGGTAAAAGTACGTACGGCAAAGTCCACATACACACGTCCGATTACGAGACTGTGTAGATTACCCGTGGAGAGGTCATCCTCGGCAACGGTTACCGAAGCCGAGGATGAACCATGACACGTTCAAATTTCGGTAAACACGGGAAACTAATCGGTGAGAGCTACCGTTTGAAATAACAAACGGTTGACTCCGCGAACCCGTGTCCCCGATGGGTGAGCCGAAGACGGGGAAAATATTGCCATCTCGCTCGCTCCAAGGGAAGGAGGCCCCCCCCGCGTTACGCGGGACCCCCTGAATCGAAATTTGGATCGTCAAGCCATAACCGCCAGGAGTCAGTTCCAAGGTAACCATGGAAGACGTAGTGTCACATCAATCTTCCCCGTCGTCCGCGAGTACCGCCGACACGTTGATCACCGGGGATCCCCAATTTCGCGAAAAATTCGAAGAAATCTTAAATATTGGGGAAACTGCGAGACGGAAGACGAGGCCGGAACTCGTCATCCCCCTCGGACAGGACACCCTCCGGGTACCGGGGCATGTGCCATATACAACCCGGAGATACCGGGTAGGCGTGCCCGGCGGGAAGTATGTTCTGCGATGGAATCGCGAGGGGCGACTGCAGAGCTGCATTCTGCGGACCGACCAAGGGGTGGTCCCGGGCACACCCGTGCCCAACCCGGTCCCTGAGGCCCCTCCGAGGAGGAAAAGGGCCAGCAGAAGGAAGCCGCAGGCGCGACCGCTGCCGTCCACCCGGCAACCACCTGCTACACCAAGGGGTCCACACAGTGGCACGCCAGTAAGGCCCGCAGACCTCCAGATTCGCTCGGTCATCGACCAAGCGATTCAGTCGGCGCTGGGGGTGCTGCAAGGGCAAAGGCGTCCGAGCCCACCTGCGAGGAAGTAAGTAAATTGAATTTACCCTCCACGCATATTGTTCTCTCTTTCATTCTTTCGTCATATAAATACTCCAATAATTTTCAAATTAATTTAAAATTGCGAAACTTTTTTAGAATATTACGTAGTAATTACTTTCATTTTTCCTACATCTATACGTCGATTATAAAACAATGATTACAATGGTGAACAATAAGGGAGATAAGAAAGCAATAAGGGCGTAATGAAATTATACAATAAAAAGTAATTTTTTTCCAAACAATTTCAGTGTGGGTAATATCAGCATTCTACAAATATTTATTACCTGCGGTACTAAATACACGTGGTTCACGAACAAATGTTCAATTTAGATAGAGAGCGCGAAACCACCGACAAATATCTCGTCGGTTGTGGAACTTTCAGCGATGTGGTATTTCACATCACTGTAAGTTCCACATTATCCCCGTGTCCCCCTGTGCCCACTTGCCAGTGACACTGAATAGCACAGGCGCTGGATGTCTTTAATAGTATCTCGTCGGTGGTATAAAGGTTATCTTGGTATTATCACCGACCAGGTATAGGATAGACCTAACACACCGATGAGATACTATCGCCGACGAGATACTGTTAACACAGACTTAAGACTACTACAGACATTGCATCTTATCGGCTTTTCTGTCTAGGCCTCGTTGCGCCACAGTGGCCCCCGTACCATTTCGGTGTCGCGCTCAATATTACCGATAGTTCACGAATTTACGCGTATTAGCAAGAACTGAATATTCCGTATACTGTATTTTTACTACGGGTGTTTAATATTATTTGGAGGCTACAAATGCATACGGCACGTGTATTTGAACGGTGAAAATAATATTTATGAAGAAAGTATTACAAAAATACGAATTGTAGTAAAATAAATTTGGTTTCTATACGTAACATTATTTTTATTACTCGTGTAATTAATGAATGCATATTACAATAATTTTATACACTTTAAACCAGTAGTTTACTTTCTTATTTACACTTAATTAGTAGTAGTAGTAGTAGTAGTAGTAGTAGTAGTAGTAGTAGTAGTATCTTTATTTCAAATATATGCCTTTCGGCGTTACATTTTTTTTCCTTCTTCTTCCTTCATTTCTATGTTCTTTATATTTACCTCTAAGTTCTTAATTCTACTTACATTCTAATATTCTAATAATCTAATATGTACATATACTATATCTATATCTATATTTATATGTCCCCCTATTTACAGTTTTTGTTTTTTCTTTATTCTTCTCTACTTATGTGCTTATCTCTCCTTATCTTCTTTTGTCCTTTGTTACCTCTATTACCTCTACTCACCCCTATTCTCGCCTTCCCCTCTCTCTTTTTTTTTCTCCGCCTTCTCTCTCCTTTCTTTTAGCTTCCTACCCCAATTCGCGCCTTTGCCAGTTTCATCCAGAATTTCTTCTATTTTTCCTTCTATTTCTTCCATCTCTCTACACCTCCCCACTAGGTGTTCCAACGTCTCCCCCTCTCCTCTACACATCCTACATAGTTTCTTCTCTTCCTTTTCCCAAAATTTATTCGCTCTTTCCTCGTTCCCGCACCTCAGTCTTGATACCGTCTCCACTCTATTCCCTTTTCTTCCTCTTTTTCCTATAAGGTATCTCGGCCTCCCCACTGTCCTTATTTCTTTGTACCTGGGTACACTTCTCGATTTCCACACCTTTTCTATCCTTTCCTGCTCTTGTACCTCTCTGTCTCTACTTACTACTTTCCCCTCTATTGTTCCCTCTACTTCTCCTATTCTTTCCACCTCTTTTATCCCCATCCCGCATCTCCAGTAGTACCTTTTTCTTTCTTCTCCCCATCTATCTAGTTTTCCTTCTTCTTCCTCCTTCCTTCTTACCCTCCAGCATTCCCGTAGTAGCTTTTGTTGGAAATATCAGACACCTCCCTCAGCGTGTGCGTATTGCGTGTGCGAGCGCGTATGTGCGTATGCGCAGAAGAGAGTCGGCGTCGCGTGCGAAGCGTCTAAGGTTTAGAAACTGGTTGGATAAAGTTCTGCTGTAAAATTAAAATTAATATCAAACATTCTATCTTTAAGTTTAATATTTGTTAATCGTATATATATATAAATATACAGTTATTTACAAAAACAACTTCCAAGTCACTAAATTCCAACAGGTTATGGGCCCAGAACACGTGGCAAATTGGAGGTTAGTTTTTCTTTAAAAAGAAATTAAATTAATTAAAAAGTACAAAAATTAAAAACAAGTGAGATGGCGAAATACGTTGTGGAAGACTTGAGCAACGTGCAGAAGTTGATCGAATTGGAAGATTTTCAAATGTGGAAATTTCAAGTCTCAATAATACTGAAGGCGCACGATTTGTACCGCGTGGCCACGTGCGAAAAAGTAGAGGAAATTGAAGACTGGGATAGGAAAGATGCCCAGGCACAAAAGGTGATTGTGTCTACAGTGGACAGAAAACCACTGTTACACGTAATCGATTGCACGACAGCCAAAGAAATGTGGGAGAAACTCTGCATGATATACCAACGAGATTCTAACCAACAGAAATGTAAGTTAATGCAAGATTTTTTTATGTGTTCCTATGATAAAAACAGCGACATAGCCTCGCATATAGCAAAGATGCGGACCATAACTTGTAAACTAAAAGAGTTAAAGGAAGATATCAGCAACAGCATGCTGATATCTAAAATTCTATCCACATTGCCTGAACAGTATAAGCATTTTGTAACGGCTTGGGAATCGACAGCAAATGAAAGTAAAACATTAGAAAACCTAACAGCTAGGCTCTTGGCAGAAGAGCAAAGAAACAAGGAGAGTCATGAAGCCGAAGGAGCTGTTGCATTCAAGTCGACAGAAATACAATGCTACAAGTGCAAAGAAAGAGGTCATATTGCACAGTCTTGTAAAAAGGTAATAAATTACAAAACAATAAAATGTTTCAGCTGCGGTAAGATGAGACATGCAGCAAAAATGTGCAACCAGAAAGCAGATATAAATAAATTTAAGAAAGAATGTTCAATTTGTAAAAAGCAGAACCATGTGGAGAGGGATTGTTATTTCAGAGACAAACAGAGACAGAACAGACAGCATCCAGTATCGTTTCTAACTGCAACCCAATCAGAAAGTGCGACATGGGTAGTTGATTCTGGAACTACCTCACACATGACAAACTGTGGGGAACAGCTCCGCTCTGTGAAAGCAATAAACATGGAGGTAGGAACCGCTAAGAAATCAGAGTTTATAAAAGCAGAAAAGGTGGGAAGCATAACCTTTAAGGAATGTACGCTGACTGAAATCATGCATATTCCAAATCTGAGCATGAACTTACTGTCAGTAAATGCAATCACTGAAAAAGGGGGAGATGTATTGTTCACAAAGAAAAAGGTACAAGTTTTTGTAAATGAAAACAAAGTTTTAGAAGGAATAAAAACAGAGCAAGGCTTATATACAATAGATTTGGTGTCAGAGAGACCAGTGAAAGAAAAGACATATGCAGCTCTTAAAACAACTGACACAATTAAAGACTGGCACAGAAAACTGGGACACCTGAGCGCCACAGGAATTCAGAAGCTGATGACAATATCAGAAGGCATGAATATTCCTAAGGAGACGCTACATGGATTGGAAGACTGTGAAACCTGCATTAAGACACGGCAAACAAGACTTCCTTTTAAAACAGAACGGACAAGAGCCACCAGACCGCTGGAAATCATACACACAGATGTGTGTGGTCCGATAAATCCAAGCACTTGGGATAGCAAAAGATACTTCGTAACTGTAATTGATGACTACACTCACTACACTGAGGTAAGCCTACTACAAAACAAATTCGAAGTTGCAGGTCTCCTAAAATTTCACATAAAAAGACTGGAAAGGAAAATGGGCAATAAGGTGGCTAAAATCAGATGTGATAATGGAGGTGAATATATAAATCACATTCTAAAAAACTGGTGTCTTGAAGAAGGAATAACGTTGGACTGCTCCGTTCCTTACACTCCGCAGTTGAATGGAACAGCAGAACGTATGAACCGTACAATCATGGAAAAAGCCAGAGCAATGCTGGAAGACGCAAAATTAAATAAGACAATGTGGGGTGAAGCAGTCCTCACAGCAGTATATTTAATCAACAGAAGTCATACCAAAGCAGTAGATGTAACACCTATAGAAAAATTAACTGGAGTGACACCTAACCTAACAAATTTACAAATTTTTGGCACTGAAGTCTATGCAAAATTACTGGGTCCACAAAAAAAGCTAGATTACAGAAGTAAAAAAGGCATTTTTCTAGGTTATGCACCAAATGGATATAGACTGTGGGATCCAGAGAGACAGAGAATATACATAGCCAGAGACGTTAAATTTGGAAGAAATAAAGAAATGAATACAAGCTGTACCCAAACAAGACAGATCCTGTTATCAAAGGATGAGACCGGTGAAATAGTAAAAGTAATGAAGGATACAAGATTAGAAGAGGACAGGAAATTAGAAGAGAATAAGAAACTAGAAGAGGACAGGAAATTAGAAGAGGACAACACATTAGAAAAGGACAAGAAAATAGAAGCTGAAGAAGAAAAACAATCTCTGAGGAGGTCACAAAGACAAAAAGGACCACCTGAAAGATTCGGAACCTGTGCCTTGTTGACATATACGGAAGCAATATCAGGACCAGACAAAGTTCTTTGGAAAAAGGCCATTAATCAAGAAAAGGAGTCTCTAAAGAAAAACAATACTTGGGAATTGGTAAATCCCGATGAAATAAATAAGAGACCGCTATCATCCAAATGGGTATTTAAAATAAAAGATAACGGTATGTATAAGGCTCGATTAGTAGTAAGGGGCTGTGAAGAAAGACCGGGAATAGATTTTTTTGAAGTTTTTAGTCCAGTTGTAAATATCAATGCTTTGCGAATTCTTTTGGCTCTAGCCTCCAGGAGAAATTATAGTATAGCATCATTTGATGTTAAAACTGCTTTTTTGTATGGTGAACTGGAAGAAACAATATACATATATCCACCTGAGGGCTACAATATAAAAGACAAAATTTAAACTGTCTAAACTGACAAATGTTCTAAAAAAACATGGAATGAAGCCACTGCAGTCTGAACAGTGCATTTTCAGAAATTCTACAGGCACAATGTTCCTTGCTATTTATGTTGATGATGGCATCATCATAGGAGAGAACAAAGACGAAATTAAGCAGTTGACGGAAGAATTAAAACGGGAGTTCGAAACCACATTTAATTTTGAACCACAATCATTTTTAGGTATGGAAATACGCAGAGTAGATGGAAGACTAAAACTCACTCAACGGACATTTGCAGAAAAGACGTTGGAACAATTTAACATGAGTGAGAGCAGACCAGCAAAAACTCCGATCAGCAAAGGTAATGATACAGACGAAGAAGAAATAGACAAGAAATATCCTTATAGGGAAGCCGTAGGGAATCTGCTGTATCTGTCCAATAAGACTAGACCAGACATCGCCTACGCGGTAAACGTATGCAGTAGATATGTCACACAACCTACAAAGCGTCGAGTAAATGATGTAAAACATATTTTCAGATACCTAAATGTAACTAGAGATTTAGGAGTAGAATATAATGAAAAAGCGAATATTGACGAGTTAATTGCATTCTGCGATTCAGATTTCGCAGGAGACAAAGACTCTAGAAGAAGCACATCAGGCTATGTGATTTTTTATTGCGGAGGTCCAGTAGCCTGGTGTTCAAAGAAACAACCAATAGTAGCGTTGTCAACCGCGGAAGCGGAATATATAGCCGCGGCTGACTGTTGTAAAGAATTAATATACTTAAGAAATTTATTAAAGGAGTTACTAGAAACAAAAATTCGAGTAACATTGAACGTAGATAACCAGAGTGCAATTAATCTCATCAAGACTGGTGTGGTACACAAGCGGTCGAAACATGTAGACGTCAGATACCATTTTATACACGAGCAAGTAAAGGAACAGAACCTAGTAGTGAAGTACTGTCCGACGAGAGAACAGATAGTAGATGTATTCACTAAAATACAAACCGAAATTAGATTTAGGGAATGTACGAATCAGTTGAATGGGTAAGAGCTAAAACCAAGGGATACACGCTGAGAAAGGTGGAAGAGGACGTTGAAGTATCAGACACTTTCCTCACCGTGTGTGAATGTATGACTGATATCCGCAACTGAATGATACACGCTGAGAAAGGTGGAAGAGGATGTTGGAAATATCAGACACCTCCCTCAGCGTCTGCGTATTGCGTGTGCGAGCGCGCATGTGCGTATGCGCAGAAGAGAGTCGGCGTCGCGTGCGAAGCGTCTAAGGTTTAGAAACTGGTTGGATAAAGTTCTGCTGTAAAATTAAAATTAATATCAAACATTCTATCTTTAAGTTTAATATTTGTTAATCGTATATATATATATAAATATACAGTTATTTACAAAAACAACTTCCAAGTCACTAAATTCCAACAGCTTTCTGCTTTCATCCTTCATTATCTTCTCTTCGAATCTGACCGCTCTTTTTCCTGCTTCTATTCGTATCTTATCTTTCTTCATCTCCTCTCTTACTATGTAGCCTGGTGTTGTTCTTTCTACCCCCAGGATCCATCTTAAGTATCTCTCTTGCAGTTTCTCCATCCCCTCTTTTTCTTCCCACCCCCATATCTCTGCTCCATACAATAATATTCCCTTTACTACCGCATCGAATATTTTCATCCTCCACGTCACATCTGCCTTGAATTTTCTCTCTCCTATACTCCACAATCCTCCCATTACTTTCCTGGCCTTTCCTACTCTTTCCTTTATGTGTGCCGTTTCACTATTTGTCCTGCTTAAAACGTATCCCAGGTATTTTATTTCTTCTACCTCTTCCACCTCCCTATCTTCCCACTTCCAAATCTGTCCGCTCTTTTTTCTTTTTCCTTTTCCACACACCATTATCTTTGTTTTCTCGCTATTCACTTCTAGTTTTTTCCTCACGAAGTACCTGCTTGTTCTCTTCATCATTTCTTTTAATCCACTCTCATCTTCCGCTAGTAACACTATATCATCTGCATATCCTATAGACCATATTTTCTCTTTCCCTATTACCACTCCTCCGTCTTGCCCTTTCCTCAGTGTCTCCTCCAGATCCGCCACGTATATATTAAAAAGTGTCGGGCTCAACGGGCACCCCTGCCTCACTCCCTTCTCCACCCAGAATGGCTCTGAAATTTCTACCCCCACCCTCACTCTGCACCTCGTCTCCTTATATATTTCTTTCACCTTTTCTATTATGTCTTGTCCTATTTCTCTTCTTTCCATTGCCTTCCATAAAACCTCTCTATCCATTCTGTTGAATGCCGCTTTTAAATCGACGAATGCCATGTAGACCTTTCCTTTCTTTCTTTTCAATCGTTCCCCTATCACGTGTTTTAGTATATACACGTTATCCATTCCCCCTCTCTTTTTCCTAAATCCCGATTGAGTCTCTTCCAATCCTTTTTTTTCCTCTAAGTTTTCCTTTATCTTGTCATTCAGGATCATCGCGTATATTTTGTACGCTGTTGCCGTCAGAGTTACTCCTCTATAATTTCCTGCTCTATCTTTGTCCCCTTTTTTGTGTATCGGTACTATCACGCCCTCCCTCCATTCGTCTACGTATCCTTCTCCTTTCCAGATCTTCCATATAATCTCTCCTAGCTTCTGTGCAATACTTCTTCCCCCCGCTATCCATGCCTCATTTTTAATCTGGTCTAGTCCCTCTGCTTTTTTTCTCTTTAGTCTCTTTATTTTCTCCCTCACTTCTGCCTTTATCCGCTGCTCTTCTTCTTTCTCTGTAGCGCTTTTTCTCGCGTTTCCATTTGCTTTTTCTTCTGTCTTTACTTTCTTTATCTCTTCCCCCCCTAATACCATCATGAAGTGTTCCCTCCATTGCTCCATACTTATTTTGTCGCTCACCCTCTCTTTCTTCTTCCTTTCTCTGTTTATGTATTTCCAAGCTTCCCCCTCGTCTCTTATTTCTTCTATCCTTTTTTCTTCTTTCTCTCGCCACTCTTTTTTCTTTCTTTCGCATAATTCTTTGTATTGTCTCCTCTCTTCTCTATATCTTTCCACCCCTATTTCCACTCTTCCTTTCCTCTTTCCAACTTCTCTCCATGCCTTCTGCATTTTCTTTTTCCGTTTTCTGCATTCTCCGTCCCACCATTCCGTTTTTCCGATTTTCCATTTCTTTTTCCATCTCTTCTTCTTGGTTTCCATTTTTATTGTTTCTGCCAGCTCTTTCCATTCCTCTTCAACTCCTTGTTTCTCCCATTTCTTTTCTTCTATTTTTCTTTTGAATTCTTCCATTTCTTCCTGTCCCCACACCTGCACTTCTCCCTCCTCCTCTACTTCGCCTTTTTCCCATTTTGCTCCTTCTCCTCTTATCGTTACTATTAACGGTTGGTGGTCCGACTCTGTCCTTCTTTCTATTCTAAATTCTTCTATCTCTTCCCATGCCGCTTCATTTACTATCCCGTAGTCTATTGTCGTTTCTATCTCGTTCCTGAAGTACGTTGTCTCCCCTTCTTCGTCTCCTTTCATATTCCCATTCAGTATTGTCCATCCTCTTCCCTTTACCATCTTCATTAACTCTACTCCCTCTTTGTTCGTTTTGCGGTCCTTTGTTTTTCTCTTCTCCCCCTTGGTTACTTCACCTTCTTCTCTGTCTCCTTTCTCCCCTATTCTGGCATTGAAGTCTCCTATTATTATCATTTTTTCCTCGTCTCCTTCCCCTTCTACAATCTCCTCTAGTTTTTTTCAGTTTCTCCGCACTTCCTCCCCTATTGTATACCGTTATGATCTTCCATGTCCTATCCCCTATTTTTGCTCTTCGTTCTTGAATTCCCTCTTCCTCTATTGCATTTTCCTTTTCCACCGCTATTTCTTCTCTCACACCTGTTATTATTCCCCCTCTAGCTCTCCCTTTCTTCTCTATACGCTCTGCTCCTTGGCATTTCCACGCCCATCCTTTTGGCATCTTCCTCCTCCACTCTTCCCACTCTCTTTCCTCCATCCACGTCTCTGTCATTCCTATTATCTCATATCCTTTCATATAATTCCAGAAGTCTTCGTCCTTGTCTCTTATCCCCGCTACGTTCCATGATAAGACCTTCACTCCCTTCTCGTCTTTCCCCCCCTATCTTCCCCCTTTTGCTTCTCTTCCTTTTCCCCCTCCCCCTCTGCCACCCCTTTCTCCTCTCTCTGCCTCCTCCTTCTCCTCTAGTTGTCCTCTGTTCTCGTTCCATACCAAAATTGTTTCTCCTATCAATATCTTCTTATATCCCACTTTTGTCTTATTTCCGTAGTCCCTTTCTTCCTTTGCTCTTTTTCTTATTGTTTCTTGTACTTCCCTTTCCTTCCTTGTCAGATCATCATCTATGTATACTTTCCTTCCTCTTAATTTCGTTTTCATGTCCATCACTCTTCTTTTGTCCGCCCACGATTTTAGTTTCACTAAGATCGCTCTTTTCCCTCTTCCAATTTCCGCGACTTCGGTAAATTCACACCCTGTTCCTGCTATCTCCTCTACAATAGTCTTAGCCATCTGTTTGGTCTCTACCTCGTTTTCAATCTCCTCTCCTCTTATAATGACATTATTCTTTCTCTCTTGTTTCTCTTTTCTCTCCCACTCCTTCTCTATTTCTTTTAATCTCCTGTTCTGCTCCCTCTGTCCGATTTCTTCTTTCTCTCTGTCTTCTTTCTTCCGTTCATCCCATCTCTCTTCTACCTCTCTCATCCACTTTTCTTTTCTCTCCTCCTCTTTCTTTCCCCATTCCCTTCTCTCCGCCTCCAATCTCTCTATCCTCTCCTCCATTCTCCGTCTCTCTTCCTCCTCCCTTTTTCTTATCTCCTCCATGTCTTTCCTCGTTTTTCTTGCTTCTTCTCTGGCCTCCCTTCTTCCTTCTTCTATCTCTCTTCTCATTCTCTTCATCTCCTCCATCATTCCTCTCATTCCTTCAGCCATCTCCGAACACATTTTCATCATCGTTCCCGTCTCAGTTTGCACTCCCGATACTATCTTTCTTGCTATTTCCTTTTCTTTTCCTTTTCCATTTGTATTTATCTCTTTTTCCGGTGATCTTTTCGTTACCAAACTCTTTTTAAACACTCTATCCTCCTCTTCAGACTCTCCTTTGCCTCCTTTCTCTTCTTCACCACCCTGTCTCTTTCTCTTCCATAACTCGATCGACCCGTATGAAGCCGATCTCTCTCTACTCCAGCCCCATGCCTTCAGCGGCCTCCCCCTTCTTTTTCCTCCTGAGGAGCCAGTCGGCGTTCCCCACTCTTCCATTAGTCCGTTATCCTCCTCCTCTTTCCTCTCTGGCCCCTTCTCCACAGGCGTGTCTCTCCCCTCCATGTTCTCCGCTGTTCTCTCTTTTCTCTCACTTTCTATGCCACGCGCCTGCGCTCTCTTTGCATACACCTTTTCTTCTTCGGTCTCCTTCCTTTTACTTCCTTTCCTGCTTTGATTTATCTCACTTTTCGCTATATTTCACTCGCTTTCTTCCTCACTGATTTCGGCCCACCCAACACTCTCCCTTTCTCTTCCTTCCTACTTTATCGACTGTCTCGTCCCCTTCTTCTTTTCCTTTCCGCCTGATGGCGCTTTCTTCGCTCCTCCTCCCGCCTTCGTCTCTTTCTACGCCTAACCTCTCTTTTCTCCTTTCTCTTCTCACCTTTCTTACTCTTCTCTTCCTAAACAGGCTTATCCTCCTCTTTGCTCCAGCCACTCCTCTCTCTTCCCTCTTCTCAGCGTGCTATCCTATGTTCCCTCCTCTTCTGTTCACTTCTTCTTTCTCACTCTGTTTGCTCTACTCAATTTTCCACCTTTCACCGTTATCGGAGCCGGCAACCCTCCCCTATTTACACTTAATTAATATAAATTCTATGCAGTTGTTGAGTGCGTATACATTACACATATATTAACTATTCTTGTGTTTCCCTATTTTTAAAATGAGTACTTGCATTCTTTTCATCTGTAGAGAAATAAGAATTCATTAAATTTTCATAAATTTATTAAATTCATTAAATTAAATTTTCGTTATAATATTTTTATATAATTTATATGTAAAGCAATACAAATTTTCATCTATTGTATTAGTTTAATTCTATTGTGTCCAACGAGAGATTGCTTTATTATACAATATGTAGAAAACAATATATTTTACTGAAAAGATATAAATTTTTGTTTTAATGACATGCGTCATTAATTCTTGCTAAAATTTTATTAACGTGATTTATTATTTCTATTTACGTCTTTTTGCGACTCACCGCCCAGTTGTATTCGATTAG
This sequence comes from Sphecodes monilicornis, assembly GCA_913789915.3. Classification (NCBI taxonomy): domain Eukaryota; kingdom Metazoa; phylum Arthropoda; class Insecta; order Hymenoptera; family Halictidae; genus Sphecodes; species Sphecodes monilicornis. The sequence continues at coordinate 3,353,117 of OU565299.1, read as the reverse complement.
ACATATACAGGGTGGCCCACATAACTCTGGACAGCTCAATATCTCGAAAACTATGACATCGATTTTAAAGTTCTTAGTCTTAAATTGCATGGAACTGAAGGGCCTTTCTGACTACATAAACGTGAAGTGGCCTCCCTTCCCCTTTAACGGGAGAGGGGAGGTACCTTTGTAATTTTAAATGGAACCGCCTATAAAATGTAACATATTTAGATTCTACCGGAAAAAACAAGTCAATTTTGTCTGAAACATTTTTTTGTCAGATACTTCCATGATGAGATATAACAGTTTGAAGTTTCGAGTTGTAGCTACTTGAAGCGCTCGGAAATAGCGTTATGGAATTATACGCGCTTGAGTCCTTTGCTTATTCGTGAAGAAATAAAATGTACTTTAAATTAAATGTTCAAAATGTCCACCACGGGCTTGTAAACATTTATTTACTCGAAACATCAAAGTTGTTCTAACATTTTTTAACATTTCGGAAGTCACTGAAGCGCAAGCGTCACGTATTCTTCGTTTCATATCCTCTTTTGTCGTCGGGGGTTCAAAGATAACTTTGTCCTTTACATATCCCCATAAGAAAAAATCTAATGGTGTTAGATCGGGGGATCGAGGAGGCCATTGACGAGGTCCCCCACGACCTATCCATTTGTTCCCAAATTTTTCGTTCAAAAATTGCCTGGTGATGATTGTAAAATGTGGAGGAGCGCCGTCTTGTTGGAACCACATTTCTCTTCTAACGTGCAGTGGCACATCTTCCAAAAGCGCAGGCAAATGATTTTTTCATAAATCACAATAACTTGCAGATGTTACAGTTTCTTGAAAAAAATAAGGTCCAATCACAAAATCTCCTATTAGGCCACACGAAACATTTAAAGACCATCGATGTTGAAAGGGAACACATCGCATCCAATTTGGGTTTTCCACGGCCCAATAATGCAGATTATGTCTATTTACATGCCCTGAATTCATAAAAGTGGCCTCATCGGAAAAAAGTATTTTGCACAAAAAGTCATTTTCCACAACACCCTGCAGCCACTCAGGGTGCATCCACAGTAATCTGCTATCGACAGCTCTTGTGATAAAACCATGTGATATGGATGATACTTTTGCCGTTTCAAAATTCGTTGAATCGATGAACGACTAATATGTGATGTTTGTGCAAGTGTACGTTGACTAATATGAGGATTTAATGTAATTGCAGCAAGAATACTGGCACTATTATTTTCATTAGTGACAGCTTTAGGTTTATTGCGAGTTTTTTTACACAATTCACCGTGCTCGCGAAGCCGCTTTTCTAAATTATGAAATTTTGCATGACATTTTTTGATCCCATAACGTTCAAAAAACATCACTGCTGCACGCCGATAATTTTTTTGGCATTCACCTAACGTTAATAACATACTCACTTCTGTGTCAAAAGTAGCCATAATCACAATGTTACTGCTTGAATAACGGCTCTAAACTGAAAACGTTTTCATAGATAAGTGAGTCAAACTCAAGAATTGTAAATATTATTGTTTGTGTTTCTTCACGAATAAGCAATGGACTCAAGCGCGTATAATTCCATAACGCTATTTCCGAGCGCTTCAAGTAGCTACAACTTGAAACTTCAAACTGTTATATCTCTTCTCATGGAAGTATCTAACAAAAAAATGTTTCAGACAAAATTGACTTGTTTTTTTCCGGTAGAATCTAAATATGTAACATTTTATAGGGGGTTCCATTTAAAATTACAAAGGTACCTCCCCTCCCCCGTTGAAGGGGAAGGGAGGCCACTTCACGTTTATGTAGTCAGAAAGGCCCTTCAGTTCCATGCAATTTAAGACTAAGAACTTTAAAATCGATGGCATAGTTTTCGAGATATTGAGCTGTTCAGAGTTATGTGGGCCACCTGTATACATATTTAGCTACGACGATTTTTGTGTGCAACAACAAATAGCGTAAGCAACTAGTGGTCACGTACAAGCACTACCACATTTATGGAGCTCGAGACTTTTCAAATTCCATCGGCTTCTGTAGACAGTAGGAGTGCGCGGGTACCCGAATATACGGGTTCGGGTCGGGTCGGAAAAAGTCCGGCGGGCTCGGGCGAGTACTCGAGACATCTGAATGTTCGGGTAGCTTGATCGGTCGGGTAGCTTGATCGGTCGGGTAGCTTGATCGTATCGGGTAGCTTGATCGCGTCGGGTAGCTTGATCGCATCGGGTTGCCAGAGACATTCGGATTACATAGATTGGTCAAACTCGGACGCGATCTTTTTATACTCGAGATTGAACATACCATTCGTAATTCGCACTAATGCGGTCCTGAATTATGTACTCGCTTTTATAAGACGAAATATGGTATATACAGGGTGAATCACGAATCGCGTGATCAGTAGAGATTACTCTGTTATTAGCGGTCCTATAGAAAATGTTTTTATCCGGTATAGTATACTTTCAAGAGAGCTTTCACGTGTTTTTTGTAAAAATAAATTGAAAAAGAAATTTTTTGCAATTTTTTTAATGTTATGATACTTCCCGAATTTGCCTTGAAATCCTTTAACAAATAGGCGTAAAAAAATTATAGGTGTATTTGCAAAAATTTTAGATGACCTTTGTATAATCATGAAAAGAACGAGAAAGCTATCGGCCGAAGAACATACAATGTTTGCAAGCAACTAAATCAATTACACGACGACCATAAAATCTGTTTTATATGACAAAACACAAAAATTTTTCGACGAGATCTCTCGACGAGAATTATCGATATCTCTGCCACTGCACTGATTTCGATGATTTTTTACAATGTTATACGAATCAATATTTTGAACAAATAATTACAAAAATTTGTATTATTATGTATTACTTAAATTATTATCTATTATTTATTCTTTATTTGAATAATTTTTTAAATACATACTATTTTATAATGCTTACAATTTTATTTATATACTCATTATTGAAATACGTATTTATTATTTAAACAATTATTTAAATAAATGTTTATGCTGCAAAAGATTACGTATACAAATTTGTTTATATACTTATTATTTAAATAGCTACTTATTATTCATTTAAACAATTCTCAAATAAATAAATTTTTATAATGTATAGAAACTTGCTTATATATTCATTATTTGAATTGTTGTTTCAATAAGAATTTATTGTTAAAATGATTATTTAAGTAAATAAATATTTGTAACGATCGAAAAACATAATATATATATATATATATATATATATATATATATACGCCTTGTATAATACAATATTATATAACCGACATACATATAACCGTTCTAAACAGTTATTTGCAGAACTGTTTCAGCCCGTGCATCTATGTTACTCGGTGCCGTTACACAATTCTCACTATCAGACATGATTTGACTTACTAATTGTATAACAAATTACTATTAGTAATATAATATATAATTTTCAAAATCTCAGACCTAATAAATCACGCTAGTACACTTTGTGGCTCACACAAAACACAAAACTTATATACCATCCATACTGTACCTTCAAACATGCCGCATTTCAATCATACCACCATTCAAACACCGCCGCGTTCCTTGATCGCTCGCCGCTCGGTCGCCGCCGCTCATCTGCACGTAGCTTCAAACACACCGAATCTCAATCGTACCGCGACTTACTCATGCTCTCTCTCTCCCTCTCTCTCTCGCTCTCTCTCTCTCGCTCTCTCTCTCGCTCTCTCTCTCGCTCTCTCTCTCGCTCTCTCTCACACTCTCTCATACACACAAACACACACAGAGGCCCGTGCGTGCGCTACACTATACAGAACTATTACACTACATTATATCAAATTATTATTATTAGAAATTATTAGAAATGTGTAAATACTGTAAATGTCCCTGCAAAATGCACACTTCTTTTCTATTGTTCGAATCACAACTGAAATATTAATAATATAAAGAATAAATGTCAAGGAATACAGAGAAATTTATATCCAAAGACATCGGTGATTTCAATTATCTCGAAAAGTACTGAATAAGTAATAAATAAAAAATTCAAAATTTTATTTTTTAAAACTTTTTTATTTTTAACTTAATTAAAAAATGATTATAAAAATGTATATTGTTTGGGATAATTAGCAGTAGAGATAGAAATCATTTTTTAATAAAATTTAATGCAAATCATTCCGATATCTCTTACGGTTCAAGAGTTATAGTAAAATGTTAACTTTCTCGATCCAGCCCACTGTGTACGGCCGTCCGAGGCAGCATATCGTGGTGCAGCGTTCAGTTCAAATAATTTCAATTTCGACAATTTTCAAATGTCCATCTTTTTAAAAACATGAACATAAAGGGGACGCTTGGGACTACATCCTCATTTTTTCAAATTTTTCAAAAGTCCCTGCTATGAAAACGTTGTATTTGTTTAAAACGATTGCAAAATAAATGGTGAAAAAAACGTTTTTTGGAAATTAAATTTTTAGTAGATACTTTTATGATACTAAAATGTAAAACGAAATAAATACGGAGATGAGCGGAGAGATTTAACAAAATATATTTTAGAGTTCGGAGGTCGCTGACAAGAGACTCTTTGACACACGCAGCTCGAAAATGTCGTCCCGCTCGGAAAAGTCCCTTTCCTCAGCGACGTCTTCTAGGGTCCGAGACAATTTACGACCCTTGCGGCGCCACGCTGTCGGGGCCCGTCGTTGCCGGTATTCACTCTCGTCGCCGTCATTCGGGGGTGTTCGTTATTTTTCTAACACTCGGCCATCCTGCAGTCATACTTGTCCTCAAGTATCCTTATGTGGGTTTCTGTAACAGGAGAACCAAAAACATGCCTGAGTAATCAGCTCTATTTTGTCACTATCAACCCTAAGTTTGGGACAGAATCCATCGTAACAAATAAAATGTTCGTCAGTCGACGATACTTCCCTTTTTCCAGCGAATCAACGATTACTGGATATGAATACATCGCTCGTTTATGGCCTCTGTAGGTATTCGTTGCGTGGTGCAACCGTGTATTCCAAAGCGACGTATTAGTTGTGTTATTGATCCTCTCAAATCCCAAATGATGCTTCGTTGATTCAGTTTTTCCTTTCGTCCAGATGGTCAGCCAGTCTGCTTTCTGCTTCGCCAATGCAGTGCAATCATGTAATAGCGACTGTCATCACTATCACCATGATACCAATTTCATCATCATCCGATAGCGGCTAGACATCACTATCGGCCTGACGGTACAAAATCATCATCGTCTGGTAGCGGCTAGACATCACTACCAGCCCGACGGCACAAGGATAATCGTGCAATAGCGGCTAGACATCACTATTGCCACGATCTCAGCATCATCATCGTCCAACGGCGGCTAGACATCACCGTTGACCCGATGGCACAAAATCATCATCATCCGATAGCGGCTAGACATCACAATCGGCCTGACGGCACAAATCATCATCGTCTGGTAGCGGCTAGACATCACTACCAGCACGACGGCACAGAAATAATCATTCAATAGCGGCTAGACATCACTATTGACATGATCTCGGCATCATCTTCATCCAACGGCGGCTAGACATCACCGTTGACTCGATGGCAATCAACAGCTACTCTCTCCTTCATCGCGGTCGGAGTAGTCCATGCTGACTTCGTTTCGGTAGTAACAATTCTGGTCAGTTCCACCTTCGTGTGCCTCCGCCTGACCCTCGTTCGCCGTTGTAATCGTTACCTGCAATTAGCTAAATGGTTACGTTCAAACATGCCTTACAACCTACTCAATTGCCGCAACCCAAGGTTTCAAACGTTCCGCTGCGACGACCATTTTGGCTCGTCTACCTCCCTGTCGTAAATCTTCGACCTCGTATCGGTCGTTCACCAGTACTCGGTGAATTTTGAACGGCCCCTTATATTTGGGACAGAGCTTCCTGCTCTCCCCTGTCGCACGTTCACTGGTTATTTCCACCATGACCAAATCCTCTTCCGGTATTTTGTAGCTTCTCGACGGGTTTTATCATACCGCTCCTTCTGCTGTCGCTGGTCCTCTGCAATATGATCGGTGATCCTTGACCGAAGGTCCCTCAAGTCCAGGTGATGTATCTCTGATTGAACCTCTTGCAGGATACGTGCCTCCGCCGTGGTTTTGACATTGTATCCCATCAACGCTTCTGCCGGTGTTGCTGCGATACCTTTATTATACGTCGTGTTCATCGCACTCTGAACTTGTTTAATATAGTCGTCCCACTTGTCCGACTCTTTCCCAGCCACGGTTGTTGCCAACGAAGCTACAATGGTTCTGTTGTATCGCTCGCATTGTCCATTAGCACGTGGGGTGGCAACTGCGTTCAATACGTGCCGAATCCCATATATGGTACAAAATATTTTGAACGTTCTCGCCGTAAAAGCCGTGCCCTGGTCGCTAATAATACGAGACGGAACTCCAAACAAATGCACCACGTTTAGCAATATTTTTATGGCTCGCTTAGACTTTGTATCCTTCACGGGCTCAATTATTGTAAATTTCGTGAAGGCGTCCACAATGACAAGCAGGTATTTGTTTTTTCGTGCACTCGTCTCGAACGGTCCAACATGGTCGATGTGTATTGAGTGGAAAGGCACAGGGACCTTCTCTATGGGGTGCAGTTTGCCTTGCTTCTTGCCAGATGTCCGCTTGTAGTAGGTACAGTTCAAGCACGCTCCTATATATTTCTTCACGAACGCTGTCATCCCTGCAAACCAGTAATTCTCACGAATTCGACGCAACGTTTTTTTCCAGCCCTAAGTGACCCGCATCATCGTGACACAGACGACAAATTTGGAATCGTGCTGCTTTAGGCACCACCCAGGCGGTCCGTCCTTCTTCTAAGCGCCTATAAATCTTGCCGTTCTTGAGCACGTAGTCAGTGAAGTATTGCTTCGTATCCGCATTCCGTACACCTTCCGTTAAAATTTGTTGAATTCGACATAATTGATCATCCTGCAATTGAGCGGCCAATATCCAATCCGCTTCTGTTATGTCCACAGGATAAATTTCCACGTTCTGTATCGGACTTCTACTAAGAGCATCGACGTGTTGCATTTTTGTTCCCGGCCGATATTCAATACTAAACGTATAATCCTGAACTTCTAACCACCACCGTCCTATGCGTGGTATTAAATCCTTTTTTGTGAAGGTCGTACGAAGTGCGTTACAATCCGTAACGACCGTAAAGTTAATCCTGAGCAGGTATACCCGAAAATACCGTAAGGATAGTACAACGGCCATCGTTTCCAGCTCGTAGGAGTGGTATTTACTCTGGTCGTGGGTCGTTTGTTTGCTAAAGTAGCCTACTACCAGTTGTGTACCCTCAGCGGTGTATTGAAATAAGATAGCACCCAACCCCAATGAGCTTGCGTCGGTATGCAATTCGGTTCGAAGCGTGCCATGAAATATCGCTAGGATCGGTCGACTCGTGAGGGCCTCTTTTACCTTAGCAATAGCTCTCTCTTGTGCGTCTCTCCAAATCCATGGTGAATCTTTCCTCAACAGTGTCGTTAAAGGGGTGACTAATGTGGCATATCCTCGGATAAACTTCCTGAAATACCCTGACAAACCAAGAAATTGTCGCATTTCTCGTACGGAGGTTGGTCTCGGCATTGCTAAAATGGCTTCCACTTTCCTATGGCCTGGTTTTACACCGTCTGCACTGATTTCGCGACCAAGATAATCAATGCTGGTCATCAAGAACGAACATTTCTTCAGGTTCAACGTTAAATTATGCTCTCGTAGCTTATCAAGAACGAGTTGAAGGCGTTGTAGACCCTCCGTGACCGTAGTCGAAGGTATTATTATATCGTCGATATAGGGTAATGCAATCGAATTTTTCAACTGACCCAGTACAATGTTGATTAGACGTTGAAACACAGCAGGAGCATTCGTTAGGCCAAAGGGCATCCGCAAGAACTCATAATGACCATCGGGTGTTACGAACGCGGTCTTTTCGATGGATTCGTCGCTCATTTGTACTTGGTAGTAACCAGAGGACAAATCCAAGCCTGTAAAGTACTTATTACCCCCTAAGCGGTCAATTTGATCTTCTATCAATGGCAAAGGGTACCGATCCTTGATAGTGTTCGCATTCAACCGTCGATAGTCTATGCACAACCGATAATCCCCGGTCTTCTTCTTTATTAAAGTTATTGGGCTAGCGTACGGCGACGTAGATTCCCGAACAATACCGTTACCGATTAATTCCGCGATCATATCGCGTGCAATTTTCCTCTCCGCTTCCGACATGCGGTACGGATTATAACATACCGGTGTCTCAGTCGTACAACGGATTTTCATCTTCACCATATCTGTTTTCCCGAGCGCTCGCATAGTTGTTGTAATTCGATCGGCGTATGTCCTCATGAGTTTCATGCATAAGTCCTTACTCGCATCGTCAACATCCCCAAAAACCATTTCATTTAAATTCAACATGTCTTCTGTTGTACAAATATCCACGGTACTCCGTTGAATCTCGTGAAATTGAGGTCTCCCGTATCATAATATTATCTTGCCGTTTGATGAATACGACGTGAGCTTGATCCAAAAAGTCTCTTTCAATAATCGCCTCATGATGCATTTTATCAGCATTAACTATTATTGCTCGTACTTTTGCTGTGGCCTCCATTACTTTTATGATTACGTCGGCAAACAAGCTACTAACCGTTCCAGACCCACTAAATCCCCGCAATTCTAATTGACTGCCGTTAATTACTTGAAGCTTCAAATTTATCGCTACCGGTTCCTGAATCAATGTACTCGAACTCCCGGTATCCACGAGACACGTGATCCTTCGGCCGTTAATTATAGCCGGTAATAAATACATATTGGTTTTACCAGGACTCACCCGTGTTATGTCGATCCTTTTTGCCCGAACACAGAATTTATCCAGGTGACCCCGCTTGCTGCATACTCGGCAGGTAACCGGGACCTTCGTGCACCTGGTCGAAATATGGCCCAAACCGTCGCAGTTGAAGCACCTGATCGACGGTCGTTGTAGGTCACTCGACGTTGTGGCTCCGGCAGGTTTCGTTGCTGATGATGTTGAGGCCGTCGGTTCTGGTCGCTCCGTAACTGCGCTGCGACGGAAAATCGCCGGTCGTGTTTCCGACGCCTTTGCTGCCGATTTGATGGTCATTGTCCGTGGCATTGACCCCATCTCGTTCATCGCAGCGTACAATTCGTCCACATGCTCATAGCGATTTGAACGAATTGTCCGCTCGACATTCTCGTCCCCAATGCCGCCAATGATAGCGTCCTCCAAACACGCATCTGGAATGTCGAGCTTTAATGCTCGTAGTTTGGACAATTTTTCAAAACAATAGTCTCCCAATCTTTGTCCAGGGCTCGCCGAATACATCGCTGCCTCTTTCAACAATCGTGCGAACGGTAGTGGTCTCTTGAATCGTCGAGTGAGCAGAGATTTCAACGAGCTCCAGGTGTGCTCGTTCTTCAGCTCTTCGTCATACATTCGTCGCGCATATCCTCTCACACCGCGTCCAACAACTAACAAAATATTATCGTCGTTCCAACAATAACGACGCGCGAGTCGGTCGACTGTTCGGACCCACTGTTCGACATCCGCGTTGTCTCGCGACGGATCAAACTTTGGTACCGTGCAATCGTCACTCACCGGTCTCGCTTGTACACTTTTCAATTCCCGTTTAAGACGTTTTACGGTAGCCCGTAAATCTTCCGACGAAGAACTGTCTACCGACGTATGTTCCCGACGGGAATGATCGCGCGAGTGTTTTCGCGAGTAATTCCTCCCTCTTGATCGGGAACGACTTCTCCGGTGTCGTTCACGCTCTCGAGACGACTCACGATCGCGATCCGCCACATAATCCCGCGAATTACTTCGTCGTTGATCTCGCGATTCCGTATTTTTACGAATCCGCGACCGGTCACGTCTACGATCGTTCCCTCGATCTCGCGAATTATCCCGCGGACGACCACGCGAAACTTCACAAGATCTCTCATGAGATCGCTCGTCCGGCTGTTCACGTTCGCGCGAACGTCCCCGTGAACTGTCGCGTGAACGCCGTTGCATTTTGCCACTTGATCGGCCCATTGTTTACTAATAATTAGCAAGCACGATCTCGCAACACAACACAAATAACGCACTTGGCACGTGTGGCTAACAAGTCTCACACTGAAGTTTCTGACGACACTCACACTGGCACAATTGCGTAAAAACGTCCAAAATTGCACTACAATGCTGCCGATTAATTGCGCGATATGTGTAATTAATTAACTACTAAGCGCACGTGGCTTATCCCACTTCTGATATGTAAAACGAAATAAATACGGAGATGAGCGGAGAGATTTAACAAAATATATTTTAGAGTTCGGAGGTCGCTGACAAGGGTGTACTCTTTGACACACGCAGCTCGAAAATGTCGTCCCGCTCGGAAAAGTCCCTTTCCTCAGCGACGTCTTCTAGGGTCCGAGACAATTTACGACCCTTGCGGCGCCACGCTGTCGGGGCCCGTCGTTGCCGGTATTCACTCTCGTCGCCGTCATTCGGGGGTGTTCGTTATTTTTCTAACAAAAAACTCATTTTCATCGGTTTGTTAGTTATAGGTCACTTCGCATAGAATCACTCCTACACATTAAAAATGAGAGAAAATTAATCAATCCATTAGTAGAATATACATACGTACGTTCAAATTTTAATAAAGGAAAAGGCGGAAGTCACATATGTACATATATTGTATAATTGATTTCGAATTTCGGCCGATGCCGACTGCTGCTGAGCGGCTACCCGTTTCGATCAAGCTACCCGACGCGATCAAGCTACCCGATGCGATCAAGCTACCCGACCGATCAAGCTACCTAAACATTCAGATGTCTCGGGTACTCGCCCGAGCCCGCCGGACTTTTTCCGGCTCGACTCGACTGTCGGGTACCCGTAAATTTCGGGAACCCGCGCACTCCTAGTAGACAGATTTTGTCGTCGGAAATGTTTCGCATGCAGTTTTCAGTGCAATGTACGCTGCATGATAATCCGATTTCTGTCGTGTTTGAGCTTATTTTGATCAGAAAAACATTTTCAATCGATAGGTGATTTTACCATTATGATAATGTTAATAATAAATAAAATTGGATTTATTTATAATACAATGTGTGTTACAATGTTGCCTCTGATGCTGAATCACGCCCATATCGTACGTCGCCGCTACGTGTGCCTCCTGAAGACAACAATGTAAAGGTTTCACTAACACGTATTAATAACAATAAAATGTTTATTATGGTTCATAATTCTGCCATGGAAACATTATGAGTCGATTGCAAATGCTTTTTTGATGAAAATAAGTCTAAACATGCCACAATTCGGATAAGTTAAACTGTATTTGTATGGAAAAGTTTTCTTCGAAGTTCAGGCCGGAAAGAATTTTATTTGAGGCTTTCGACGACGTATTCTAATCTGTATAATTTTTAATATATGAATATCAGTTTACACATGCTTGTGCACACTGCAACAATTATCATGCCGCGAATGTTTATACATTTCTTAATATATAAACAAATTAGTTATTTTGATAAGTTAACATTTGTTAATAATATGAAAATGATGAAAATAATATTAAAACTACACGTGTGTCCTGCAAATTGCTTTGGTGAACATGGTTTTTATCCATATAATCAGGTGTACATATATGTAATAGAAAAACCACGAATTAAAAATTGCAAACTTTTTAGCAATTTTATATTCGCATAAAAAATTTTAAAAAATGAGAATGACTTTTGAAGTCATCGAAAATTCAAATGATCGTTCAATAAAATTGTAGTTTAGATTAAAAAGCAACGTGCCTCTGAATTTCCACGGCTTCGAAAAGCAGGACAAAACATTGATCTCATTGCTTGTGATAGAAACCCCTTCGAACGATTTCGATGCGAGCATCGATAGCTTCTTGTACGAACGTAATGCGGCAACATTGCACTTTTGAAGCTGACAACGCTGTAAAATTGAGCTTCCTCCGACACACACTTTATGTGTTGCATCCTCATATAGTTCACCAGCTGACCGTTCCATTCCGATAGAGTCCGCTATCGTACTAGGGCATTTTCTACAGAGTCGGTAATTCAGAACCATAGACAGAAAAATGCATTGCATGCAATGTCTGTAGGTATCTTAAGTCTGTGGAGCCCATCAGAGCCCACTTTTCATACACGGGAGCTGGCTGTCTTTAACAGTATCTCGTCGGTGATACTATTAAAGACATCCAGCTCCTGTGCTATTCAGTGTCACTGGCAAGTGGGAACAGGGGGCCACGGGGATAACGTGGAACTTACAGTGATCTGAAATACCACACCGCTGAAAAAAAATCACGTTTTATTGTATAATTTCATAACGCCCTTACTGCTTTCTTATCTCCCTTATTGTTCACCATTGTAATCATTGTTTTATAATCGACGTATAGATGTAGGAAAAATGAAAGTAATTACTACGTAATATTCTAAAAAAGTATCGGAATTTTAAATTAATTTGAATATTATTGCAGTATTTATAATATAATGATTCGTAAACGAAAAATATTCTGTAATAATCGTTGTTTATTGCAATGGTTATTTATTGTTATTTATAATTCAAACAAATTTTAAATAAATACATTTTAATAATTTGTTTCTATATTCATTATTTAAATTTTAGTTCAAAACTAATTTATTGTTAAAATAATTGTTTACACAAATAAATTTTAGAATGTACAGAAATTTGTTTCTACATTGACTATTTGAATTATTATTTCAATAATTTGTTGTTAAATAATTGTTTACATAAATAAATGTTTAATAAATACATAAACAATTATTTTAACAATAAATTATTATTGAAATAATAATTCAAATAATGAATATAGGAACGAATTATAAACATTTATATATTTAAACATTTGGGACTTCCTTTACGGTTGTTTGCAAGGTTGACGTGTGTAGAGAGCGGAGTGTGGTTTTGTGAGAGAGAAAGTGGAGAGCAAAAGGTGTGAGTGGAGGGAAAGAGGTGGAGAAGGGGGCGAGTGGTGCAAGGGCTGGCGAGACATATAGGGAAAGAGCAGGAAGGAGGGTAGGGAGTGATAGGTGAGCGGAACCTATAGGTTAGGACGGCGAGACAATACTTTCTAGTAAGCGGGAAGAGAGAGAAGGAGCGGTAGGTGGCGCGGCCTAGTGGGGGGTGGAGGCAGGTGTGAAGGCGGGAATTTTGAGGAAGGAGTAGGTGAGAGAAGAGACGGTAGTGAAAGAAAGAGGAACTGCGGAGGGAAGAGTGGCAGAGGGGAAGACGGCAAGGGAGAGGGAAGGGAAGATGCGAAGGTAGAGAAGGGACGGGTGGGGAGGCCGTGGAATGCGGAAAGACTAAGAAGGGAAGGACTGAGTGGAGGAAGAAGTCTGGAGAGCCTGTGGAAGAAAAGAGAAAGAGAGGAGGGGGTGAAGAAGGGGAGACGGAAGGGGCAATATTTAAAAAAGTGCTCTGACAAAATGGTCGCCGAAAGAGGATAAGAAGAAGGAGGGAAGGGGAGATAGTGGAATGGGGGAAATGTTTAAAGAATTGATGGAAGAGATAAAAAGGATAAGGGAGGAGGCGAGGGAGGAAAGGGAGGACAGAAGAAGGATGATAGAGTAGATGAGGCAGGAAAGGAAAGACAGGAGGAGGATGATGGAAGAGTGGAGGAGGGAGAAGGAGAAGTGGGAGGAGGAGAGAAGAGAGGAAAAGGCAAAGACGGAAAAGATAGAGAAAATTATAGAGAGTTTGGTGGAAAAAAATGGAAATGACATTAGGAAGGGTGGCGGAGATGGAGAGAAGGGAAATAGAGAAGAGGGGTATAGATGTGGAGGGAGGGGAAGGAACAGTAGACTTTAGGTGGAGGATAAGGAGAATAGAGATAGGGCAGGACAGGAAAGAAAGAGAGGAGAGGAGGAACAATGTGATAATAAGAGGGGTACAGATAGAGGGGAAGGAGATACGGGAGGAGGTGAAAAGAGTGTGGGAGAGGATGGGATTAAAAGAAGAGGAGATAAAAGAGATGAAAAAGATTGGGAGGGTAGGAGGAGATGGAAGGGGGATGGTGCTGGTGAGGATGGAAAGTTGGGAGAGCAAAAGAAAAGTGATGGCGGAGAGGAAGAAGCTTCGGGGAGGAAAGCAATCGCTGGACGATGATTTAACGGAGGAGGAGAGGAGGACTAGGTGGAAAATTGCAAGGGAAGCGGAGAAGGAGAGGGAGAAGGGAAAAAATGTGCAGGTGGGGTACATGAAAATGTGGGTAAATGGAAAAATGAGGAGATGGAACGAAATAGAGGAAAGGTGGGTCGAGGTGCAGGGAAACGAGTAAGGGAGGGGCTAGATGGACGAGGGTTAAAGGAGAGAGTAAGTAAGGGTAGGGGTGCAGTCAAAATTACATTTTGAAATGTGGCGGGGCTGAGGAACAAGGATGACGGGTTTTGGAATGGGTTAGAAGAGTGGGACGTAGTAATTATGTTAGAGACGTGGGTGGAGGAAAGGGGATGGAGCCAAATTAGAAGAAGACTGCCAAAAGGATATATTTGGGAAAAACAGTGGGCAAGAAGAGAAGAGAAAAGGGGGAGAGCAAGGGGAGGCATGGTAGTGGGAGTGAGAAAGGAGTTAGAAGTGAGAGGAGTAGAGGTTGAAGGGGCGGAGGGGGTGCTGGCAGTGAAAATAAGAATAGGGACAGAAGAGTGGAGGGTTGTAGGAGTGTACGTGAACGGGGACCTGCAACGAAAGTTGGAGGAGCTTGGGGAATGGATTGAGGGGAGAGAGGAAGGTGTAAGGGTTATTATAGGGGGGGATCTTAATGTAAGGACAGGGAGGGAAGGGGGAGAAGTAGGTGAGGAGGAAGAGGAGGGGGATGAAGGGAGCAGAAGGTCCAAGGACGGGATAGTGGGTGCGGAAGGAAGGAAATTTTGTGGGTTTCTGGGAGAGAGAGGGTGGGGAATTTTGAATGGGAATGTAAAAGGGGATGAGGAAGGTGAGTGGGATAGAGTGGAGAAAATGCGGGTTGGGGAGAGGGTGGACTCAGATCGCCTACCACTGACGGTGTGGATTAAGGGAGGAAGGGGAGCGTACAGAGGGAGGGGGGTTGGAGGGAGTAGGAAGGAAGTGGGGTGCTGGTCGGATGCAAAAGCAAAGGAATTCAGGGAAAGATTTGGAAGGATAATTGGGGGTGACGAGAGCGTGGAGGAGTTGTCCCGAGCGAGGGGCTCGGACAACCATCGGGCGAACCGAATGGGAGGGGGAGGGGAGACTGACGCGTCATTCATCGCGCGTTGGTCTCTTATTAGGGTAAGTAGGAGGGAGCCGCGTCCCCACTGCTGGGAGAGATGTTGAAGCGGGGGTGTCCGGTTAAACATGCGCGCGCGGATCACGGGCACCCCAGGAGCTTTAGGGATAAACGCAGTGGATTTAGTTGGTATACCGGTCTTGCACTCACCGACCGGGGAGTCCAACATAACCTGATCTTTCTCCCCTCGAGAAGGGTCAGGTATCCGTAAGAGAGATTACCACTGCGAAAAAAAAGGAGAGCGTGGAGGAGGATTGGAGAGGGTTGAAGAAAAGAATAAACGAGTTGTTTTAGGAGACAAGGGGAAGGGAAAAGCAAAAGAGGAGGCAAGGCTGGTGGGACGAGGAATGTAGAGTGGAAAAGAGGAAGGTAAGGGAGGAATTGAGAAGGTGCAAAGGGAAGGAGGAGAGGGTACAGAGTATAAGGAGAAGAGGAGGAAATACAGGGTTTTGTGTGAAGAGAAGAAGAAAAAAGAGAGGGAAAGGTGGGTAAAGGAGGTGGATGAGGTAAGAACAGAAAGTCAGGTATGGAAATTAATAAACAGGGAAAGGGGAAAGAGATCGGGAGTGGATGAGAGAATTAGAAGGGAAGAATGGGACAGACACTTCAAGGAGTTATTGGGGGGAGTAGAGTGGAGGGTAAGAAAAGGAGAGGGAGAAGGAAGGGAGGAAGATGGAGAGGGGTATATAGAGGGGAGAGGTGGGCAGGGTGGTAGAGGGCATGAAAGAAAGGAAGGCAGCCGGGGGGGACGGGATCCCAAATGAAGTGTGGAAGAATGGAGGGTTGGAAGTAAAGGAATGGTTATGGAGGGTATGCAAGAGAGTGTGGAGAGGGGAAGGTTGGCCGGAGGACTGGGTGGAGGGGGTAGTTGTGCCCATAGCCAAGAAAGGAGAGAGTAGGAAAGTGGAGGAATACATGGGAGTAATTCTGACACAGACAGCATACAAAGTGTATGCAGCAGTGTTGGCGGAGAGGATGAAGGAGGAGGTAGAAAGAAAGGGAATGTTACCGGCAAGTCAGGCGGGATTTAGAAAGGGATTGGGTTGTGTAGACAATATATATGTTCTGAATTATTTGATTAATAGGCGGGTGCTATGGAAGGAGAGAAGAATGGTGATATTGTTCATAGAACTAAAGGCGGCGTTTGACTCGGTGGATAGAGAAACGCTGATAAGAGCTTTAAGAAAAAGGGGGTTGAGGGAAGGATTAGTGGCGAGATGTGAGGAGGTGCTACGAGAGACTAGGAGCAAGGTGAGAGTGGGGAAAGAAGACTTTTCACCTTGCTGTTAGCGGTTATGGATGAGGTGCTAGAGAGGGGTGGGTAGGGAGGATTAAAGGTAGGAGGAAGAAAAATTTTCACCCTGGCATGTGCGGATGACGTAGCGATGTTAGCGGAGGACGAAGAGAACATGAAAGGAATGATTGGGGTATTAGATCGGTTTCTAGAGGAAAAGAGGTTACAATTGAACGTGGGGAAATCGAAGATTATGAGGCGCAGGAGAGGAGGGGGGAGGTGGAAGAAGGTGGCATGGAGATGGAAGGGTAAGTAAATAGAGGAGATGAGGGAATACACGTATTTGGTGTATAAGGTAAGTAGGGATGGGGGTCAGGAAGCACATGTGGAGGCAAGGCTAAAGAAAGGGGCGGCAATAATGGGGCAAGTGTGGGGGATAGGAAAGAGGAAATTCGGGAAAGACTGGTGTAGAAGGATTTGGCTATTTGACAAGCTGGTGTGGTCGGTGGTTAATTATGGGTTGGAAATATGGGGGTGGAAAGAGAGGGAAAGCGTGGAAAGGTTGCAGTAGAGATATTTCAAGTGGGTGTCAGGATTGGAGAGATCTACGCCAGGATACATGGTGAGGGAGGAGTGTGAGAGGGAGCTGTTGAGGGGGAGGGCAGGGATAAGGTCGTGGGAGTATGAAAAGAAGCTGGGAGGGGGCAAAGGGGGTGAGTTGGCGCGACTATGTTGGGATGAGATGAGGAGAAAGGTTAGGAAGGGGGAAATAGGGGTAGGCTGGGAGAAGGAGAGAGGGGAATGATTAGAGGGAATGGGGTGGACAGAGGAGAAGGTAGATGAAATGTTAGAGGAGGGAGGGATGGGGAGCGAGGAGGAGATGGTAAAAAAGGAGAAGAAGAAGTAGGAGCAAGAGAGATGGGAAAGGATAAGGCAATCAAGGTATAATAGGTGGTATGGTATGGTGAAGGGGGGGGGGGGGGTTGCCGGGTTATTTAAAGAAAGAGTGGGGGGAAAGTAGATGGCAGAGGGTGGCCAGGTTTAGATTAGGAAATGGGATGAGAGGTGGAAAGTACTGGCTGGGTGAGGAAGAAAGAAAATGCAGAGTGAGTGGCTGGGAGAACGAATCTTGGGAGCATGTCTGGGATGTGTGTATGAGGACGGAAGAGGAGAGAGGATGGCAGGAGATGGTGGCGGAAGTGTTAGATGAGGAGTGGAGAGGCGAAGAATGGATGAGGAGGGTGGAGGAATGGAGAAAATGAGACTAGAAGGCACGGGATGAATGATGAGAGACCGGAAGGGGGGGGGGGGGTCCGCGGGTAGGGAATGGTACGGAGTAGAATGTAAAATAGATTTTAAGGAATACTTTTGTATATAGATGTTTCTCTCTCTCTCTCTCTCTCTCTCTCTCTCTCTCTCTCTCTCTCTAATTAGTTTTACTTCTAGTTATAGGTAGATTTAAGTGAGACTTATAAGGTAGAGTAAGTTAGGTTAAGATAGTTAGTAACATTAGAGTAAGGAAGAAATGGAAGGAGATAGCAATGGAATTGTAACCCCGAGGGGAACAATAAAACTTTATCTATCTATCTATCTATCTATCTATCTATATTTAAAAATTTATTTTACCAATAAGTTATTGAAATAATAATTCAAACAGAGAATATTGAAACCAATTATAAAAATTTATTTATTTAAAAATTGTTTGAATTATGAATAACAATAAATAACTACTGTAGCATGCGTCGAAATTTCGAGAACGTAACGCAGGGCGGCGAAACATTTCGAAGCTTCGCGAAAGTAGGTTGTGGGAGACCACGCGGGGAAGCGACGCGAAGCGCAACGCGCGGTAACACCGGCGAACACTTAACAACCGCGTTGTTGATTCTCGCGCTCGCGGATAGCAACGAATACGTATAAATTGCGGGCTCGCAGAGGCCACGATCCTTTTGCTGTTTCGAGAGAGAGGACGAGGTAAGACCATCGGCCGCTCTCGTAGGGCAAACGCGGCTGCGGCAGGAGAGTACAGCGATTATACTTGGACGCCTGCCGGAGGAACGGGAGAGTACGGGAGTCTGTTCCTGGCCACTCGTTCGACATGGAGAGTTCGGCGATTATACCTGGACGCCTATAGGACGAGAGAGGACAGAGCACCTCCTGGACGCCCGAGAATAGAGGACGGGAGAGTACGGGAGGATATTCTTGGCCGCTCGTTCGACAAGGAGAGTTCGGCGATTATACCTGGACGCCTGTCGAACAAGAGAGGACAGCGCACCTCCTGGACGCTCGAGTATTCGAGAATGGGAGAGTACGGGAGGATATACCTGGCCGCTCGTTCGACAAGGAGAGTTCGGCGATTATACGGGAGGATATTCCTGGATGCCCGTTCGGTATGGAGAGTTCAGCGATTATACCTGGACGCCATCCGAACGGGAGAGTACAGAAAAACTCCTGGACACCGGAGTGAGGAATTAGAATCACGAAACCGTGCGCGAGTATACGCGGAACTAATAGATAGCGTAAATCGTACAATTGTCAAAATAAAATATTTCCTTGTCCGGTTATGTAATATCCTTGCTCTACCGATAATTTCTGTAAACTCCTAACCCTGAATAAATCCTGTCTGTCCAGCACATTCCTGAGAAACCTTTATTTGCGATGGCTACACTACTTATTTAAATAGCTAAAATTTAAGTATTTAATTATTTAATAAATATATACGGACGAACACAATAAAGAATACAAAATGACTACCGAAACCGAAACCGAAACCGTAACCAATATAAACCAGAACCGATATTCTCGTAACAGTTTTAACATCATTTCGATTTTCATAAAAGTTTTCAATCCCTTCTTTCAATGCGTGTTATTTTAATGTATAACTAATATAGATCTACAAAACATATGTTTTAAATTTTCATTAGAGCCCAAATAAAAAAGTTTTAAAAAATGCCTTTTTTATTTTTGCATGTAACCTTATAAATTATAATTTTTGGAAAATCTTGTTTGCATATCATTTCATAAACCAATGCTTCTGATTGATTATAAAAATTCCGGTCGTTTGGTACAATTATAAAAAAATTATTCCGTTTTAAAGGGCGTTCGAATACTTTCGTGGCTCACTGTACATATTAGGGTGGCACTTACCCCAACAGGATTGTTCCAATTGATAAAAAGAAATCTTTACACAGTTTGAGCCCTTTCGGATAATGGGAAAACGTGCACCCGGGTCCTTAAATATAAAAATAATTAATTAAATGCTCATAAATCGGTTTTTCTCGAATATCTTCCAAATTATTGACTGCATCGAAAAATATGTTACACAGAATCTATAGATCTCGACAGGCTGCGTCTTTTATGTCCTATCAATTTTTTCGTAAAACAGTTTTCGGAAAATTGGGAAAAATGACAGAACAAAATCAAAAAATTCTTTTAGAAATTTGAAAACTCAAGTCTGTTTTCATTACCTTTCATCAATAAACATTAATGAAAAATGTGTAATTATTTTTTAAAACTTTCGGAACTTACTTTTTCTTAATTGCTTATTACTTTGTAGCAAATTACGTATATTTCTTTTATTAGAAGTAAACAAATTTTCAGAACTACGTTTAGAAAAGCCCTCTAAAATGAATCGTTAAATAAATATGAGTAAATTCGTAGAACATTGTCCGGGTGAGGCAGGAGATATAACGCGTTCATCGCGTAACAACGCGGCGCGCCGACAAATGCGTTATCGCATTGCTTACCTCGACCGGACAACGTCCTACGAATTCACTCATAGATGTATATGTATATACATATATATTATAAGCTTAACAGAAGGACTCTTCGCGTCTCTCATTCTTTTCCCCATGCTATCCTTTGCGCCCGAAACTTTCGTTGTTCGTTGCACAAGCAAATACGTTCCCAAATATGCGAATGATGTGAAAATTTTATCCCCACTACTAGGGGGTTCCCCCTTGGGCAGTCGGTCGTGCTACAATGTAACATGATCCGAGGTCGCATATCGGTGAAGCAATACTAATGCAATGATGAAACTTAATTAATTTTAGTTATTTCGTTACGAAACCTTAATCAACGGATTCGTGAAATTTTTTTCATTAAAACAAGACCAAACATGATAGAATTGCGATTATATTTACTTGTTTAATAAGCGATGAAAGTTTCGAACGCAAAGAAGGATAGCATGTGGAAAGAAAGAGACGCGTAGAGTCGCAACGTTCGGCATGGATCAAAGGCTTACATATCGATTGCAATGGTAACACAAATACAAAAACTTTTATTTTTCATTCTTTCGTTACAGAATTTTTACCAACGTATTTGTGAAATTTTTCTGAATAAAAGAAGACCTAACTCGATAGAATTGCGATTATACTCCTTAGGAAAATCCCGAGTGGCCGTCACCCGAAATATGTCCCATGGCCTTGCAGTGTCAGGACTTGGCCGTTACGCTGATATAAACCATTCGGGTTCGCAACGCAAAGAAACCTTAGACAACCTGGCCCTGTACGCCACATAACTAAAGAAAAAAACGAAACTTCCTTTGCTCCTCCTGTGTATTACAGGATGATCAATTAGAAATGCATCATGTTTCTCCACTGCTCCATAAGTGATGAATATAAGCACAGCTTTTTAAAGACCTACTGAATAACCTACACCGTTGTCAGCGATCAAAATTCGCTTCCAAGTCTTGCATGCTGAGATTTAAAGACCCGAATTCGCTTCCAGACCTCGCATGTTATGATTTAAAGACCCGAATTCGCTTCTTGGTGCTCGGAGGTTGAGATTTAAAGACCCGAATTCGCTTCTATCGCATTATGTGAGCTGTGTAAAGAACCAATCACTGAATAAGACATTGTTAGTTTCATTCATAATTCCTTCATTTTTAGTTCCACTTGTACGAAACTTTCATCAATAGATTTGCGAGACAGAGTTTCAATCATATTTACCCCTTTCACACCGAGTTATTATTACACCTTAAATAAGTAAATATGGTCCGTATTATGCCGTATTCAGACTTATTTTAATTAGAAAAATATCACAAATATGTTAGTAACAATGCTGTAAAAAAAGAATGAAAAATAAAAACTTTCCAATTTGCATTGACATTTTATTCGATAGTACAGACCCTTAAACTGTGCCGACTGCCTCGACGTTCAGTCCCTCTTTGTCGTTCACGCGCTGTCCTCTATGTTCGGCACACGCCAAAGAACGTAATCCCTATGCCATTTCTGAGACTCTATACCCCCGAAGTCTTCACAACAATCGAGGGAACACTGTATTATCGGAATTATATCATATTTGGAATCATGTAAGACAGTGGTGGGCACGGGTGGAGCCCCTCAAACGCCTGCTTCTCCCACCAACCTCTCTTTCATGCAGCGCGCACGTTCGGTACGTACGCTGATGTCTCGTGTCTTCGTTGCCCCTTTCTATCGCGCTTGCTGGAAGGGGACAGAGGGCGCTACGGTGTGGACGGTTTTGCCTCAATTGAGGCAAAATTGCCCATCGCTGATGTAAGACGTCACGCAGCATGCAGGGATGAAATGCATGCAGCGGGACGGCGGCCCGAGGAACGGACCCTTAGCGCGAGACGAGCGGCGGCTACCTGCGCCTCGACCACCCCCCTCCTTACTCGCCAACCCCTGGGCCTGGGACCCTTGACTTCGACGAGCAAGGGATGACTCCGGACATTCGTTCTCTTGAATACTCCCGCACCCGTCGGAACTATTGAACTCTAGACTGTAGACCAGAGATGGGCAATTTTGCCTCAACTGAGGCAAAACCGTCCACACCGTAGCGACCTCTGTCCCCTTCCAGCAAGCGCGGTACAATGAAGCAACGAAGACACGAGACATTAGCGTACGCAACGAACGTGCGCGCTGCATGAAAGAGAGGTTGGTGGGAGAAGCAGGCATTTGTGGGGATCCACCCGTGCCCACCACTGCTGTAGAGTATAGTCTTGTTTAACGCTCGCGCTCGTAATATTATAAGTACGCGTCTTAGCGAAAAATAGCGTCTTACAATCATTTTCATAAAAACGAATGCACCAAATATGTTAATGAATGTTTAAATATCGCGTTAGTTTGAAACGTGCTTGAATTTCGCGATTATCGCAATATATATTCGTTGGTGACCTCCTCGATGTTATACTTCCGAGGAGCCAAATAACCAACAATATTTCAACTAAAAACGGCGTGACTTTCTGGCTACCAGCTAATGTCAGCCGATAAACAGGCGATCGGTAGATCAACGTGCAAAACGTTCAAATCAAACTCGTGTCGCGAAGGTATAGAGAGACAAAGAGAACAACAAACAGACGTACGTTGAACAGAGACAGGCGAGTAAGAGACAGACAGCGCCGCGTAGCGGGTCAGCTGACGCTCTCGCGACGCTTCGTTGCCGCACCGAGTTCACGTCGACACTTGCTCACGAGACATGCGAGGAGTAACTCGCTCACGAATCGTGCAGGCGATCACTTGCTATTGAGGCGCGCTAGCGATCACTTGTCATACGAGTCTTCGCAGCGGTAAAAGTTCTCCAGTCGAGCTGTTGGATACTTGTTACAAGTCTTTGACGGCGAGCTTTGGCACGACTGTGCGACCAGAACGGAGTTCGTTACGAGACCGTTCTTCTCGCTAGCAGAGAATCAAGCCCTCCCAAGAGTTTTTAAACTCTGGATTTACTGAATTTTTGTAACAATTAATTCGTAATCCACTCTCCAGTTGAGCTGTCGGGTGCTTGTAACGAGTATTTGACGGCGAGCTTTGGCACGACTGTGCGAACGGAACCGATCTCGATTACGAGATCGTTCCACACGCTGTCAGAGAGCTATAAAAAAATAGCAATATTTATAAATCGAGCTCTGGATTTTCCGAGTTTCGTACTCAAACAGTGCACGGTTGTAGCTTCACCGCGCACAAGTGTATTTCGGTGTGATTGACGCGAGATTCGTGTTCGTTCCCCGAATTCACTGCCCGCCGTTCAAGAGAAACTCTTTATTAACACACTTACGTTATACGCCGCTTCTATTGTGCGCAGATAGTCGATCGTGTGCGTGTAAGTGTTCAAGAGAAACTCTTGGAAGGAATCGTGTTTCCGATTCCGTACGGCCACCCGTGTAACACGGAGGACACTCTTTCCGAGTACATTTCCTCTGCCATAAGCTCTGGCATACGCTGTGACGTCCCAGTGCTGCAGAAGAACGGATACTCGGATTGTGAAGGTCAATTTCCCTTACACCCTTGCCTTTCCTACGGGATTCGCATATTATTCGGTGTCGGAATTGGCTGGTCCAGCCACAGGTCTCGCAGGTAGGGCCTGGTCTGTCTCCCCCTCCTCTGGGTGAGCTAGCGCGGCACAGCTAGGCAGGCCTGATCCGGTTCAACCAATATAGTCGCACCTGCCATATACGCCGTCGTCATTACGACGGAGATAGTATTGAGAGTGGGGATAGTGACTGGTCTGAACACGCTTACAATACGCCCCCTCTATATATCTCTATACATAGTCGCTTTTGTGCAAGTAAGTGGTGAGTTGGACCACGTCTTCCACCGAGATTTCTATAGCCGCGTGACGTATTGAGTCACTCGCGAGCTTTGAATCAAGGTTGTTGATGCACGGGTTAATTCGGCTGGATTATCGAACTTGGAGCCTTACAACCTCCCTGTAAGATTAACCGCCACCCTTACGCTGACGCCCACGCAGTGGAATCGGTTTAACCGTGACTACGCTAGTGCGAGCGGACGGATTCTCGATTATCGAGATTCGTCAAAAATTATACAGTCCACTAACTCTGCGTTCTGAGCAGTTTGGCTGTATTCCCCCTCCTTCGATAGCGATTATCGCCGTCAGGAGCGTATGGGAAACAGCGTCACGAACGGATACGTATCGTATCGAATAGGTGGTCTCACACCTTCGTTCGTTAGTATTAATTTCAGACGCCAACGTCGCGAGACGTCCAAGGGACCACTGGAGGAGACGGAGGACCTGCAGACCGCCGTCCACCAAAGGGGATTATTTTGATTCAATAAACGGCCCACCATTAGGTGGGTCACTATCAATTTAACCTCGCTGTACGACAATTTACTTTCCCTCAAAAACTCCTATCTCCTCATATTCGAGCCACCGTTGAAAAGTCGTTGGAGTGTATTATACAGTCCATCTTTTTAACAATGAAAGTCGTATAACGAAATAAAGAAGTTCTGTTATTTGATTAGTAGTGGTCTCACACCGATATACCCGACCCGATCCGTATCGAGTTACAATATTTCCTCTTCTCGGCGACCGAACCCTCTCGAGCTCTGCTGTCCTTTTCTATTTAAGTTCGACAAAAGTCAAAGAATAGTATCCCTGGCGCGTAATCCCTGTGTAGACCTGTGTTGGAGATAATTATCCATAAAATACTGTATTGACATTTCAGATTTTTTCTGATTTTTCGTTACAAAACCTTATTGACAAAAAAATGAAAAACACGTAAAAAATCGATAAATGCAGGTTTTTTTTATAGAAATTGAAAAAGAGCATACATCATATTTTTTTAGAAAAAATAACTATTATGAAATAAACTTTTACAACAAAGTCAATATATTAATGTGGAAAGTTAAATTAAACCAAAAATGAGATGATGCAAAAGGTAAAGAAATCCAAACAGAACTACGATTTAGAACAGACATGGCCAATTCGTAGCTCGATCGGAGGCATTCTCAAGGAATATCCCCAATTCGTGTGGCCAAGTGGCGGCCAAGTGCTCCGAGCATTACTCATTGGGCACTACATTGTAACGCGCGTTCCGTTCTCTGACTGCTCGGTCCTTCCTACAGTATTCGAACGCTTCTCAGAAAATTATTCGAAGTCGAATAAATGTCGATTGATACAGCCGTGCGGGATCATGGCTGCACGGTCGGCTATATTATACATAGCCGTGCGGGGCCTAGGCCACTCGAGACGGCGGTGTCTTTTGAAATCGTCACGCTTGCTACCGAAACACGAGCACTTTCCGCACCCCTCAACCCCGCATGGGATACCTAAGGTAGAACCACTGAGATATCTGACGTGGTCCCGGACAAGTTTCTCAAAAAAACATTATAAATGTATGATTTAAAACGTTATTTCACCGATGTTTTTTTTATCGACGTCGAGTGTAAAGTAGTATTATTCGAAGTTCGTCGTGGACGTTGCAAATTTTGGTTTTAAAACATGAAAAAGATGAAAAAAATTGAAAAGATGCAGATTTCATATAGAAGATGAAAGAGCACACCTACAACTTTAATTTAGCAATAAGATACCATTGTAAGTAATATGCTCATTTGTTTTCAAATTCCTGAGACTGGTGCGTCATAGTTGAAAAAAATCAAAACCAATTTTTTCGGTGTTTTTCCCGTGAAAAACTAAGTTATACCAATCTTTTCTGAGTTTTAAGAGTATATTATGTAATATTAAACATTGAAAGGTGGGAAAAATTGCAGTTTCTCGCGATTTTCATCTGTCAGATTTTTTCCGCATCAACCGACTTCGATGATATTTATAAAATGTTTTTAATTGACACAAGTCTGTGAAACATGCTTCTTAAATTTTCGGTACAGACTCACATTCAAAAGGTTTAAAAATACAACTTTCAGTATTTGATGTATACCGTATGTATACATTAGGGTGTACCTTATTTTTTTCGGAAAAGGGCGCGCAACGAATTTGAAAATTTTCAATTTTTTAAATCTTGACATAAATAGACGTTATGATGTATCGTTGAATTTGTTTTTTTTTTCTCTTTAAGAATCCATATATAGCTTAAACAGTTGTTCATAGAAAAAACATCCGTGACCTTGAAAACTTGAGAAAATGAGCTTGAAAAAATTTTTTTTCTCCTGATGCTACATTCACTTCCTTACATGCTACAACTTTTATTTGAAGAGTTTTTTCATATATATATGACTGACAGGGATATTAAACAAATTCATTAATAAGCTCCAATTTTCAAAAGAAAAACAGTTCTATGGTCGGAAAAAGAAGTTATTATGAAAATTATGTGAATTACAAAAAAGAGGTGACATAAAATTATTTCGTCCCGGCTTTGCTTGCGGACTTGTCGGTAGAGCCTAGCAAATCCTGTCTCAGTTCTTGGTACAATCGTGTAAGTTTTTAAATTATGTACACAAATTTCGTAAGTTGTAGTATGTAAGGAGGTGAATATAGTATCTGGAGAAAAAAATTTTTTCAATGTCTTTTTCTCAAGTTTTCAAGGTCACGGATGTTTTTTCTATTAACAACTGTTTATGCTATACTTATGTTTAAAAAATATTCAGCAACTATATGAACCCAAAATAAGGAATAGTTCAAACCTTATAGCCGTTTCTAGTTTTTGGGGTGTGTTACTTCCCATGTGTACCGTATGAAATTTATGGGGTTTTTACTTTTTCGAAGCGTCGACTCTTCGAAGCTTCGAAGGATTCGAAGGAACGAAGAGGACTTCGAAGGTGATTGTTGCGGATCGCAACAACGAGGAACGGCACGTGCCGGAACACCCGTACAGCGGCTTAGGCCGCGCGATTTACAACTCGACAGCAGACGCCGAAACCCTACGGACTGGTACCGAATTTTTCATAATTTACAGCCTTTTAGGGCCACCGAGACCCTACCATAAAACAGCCGGACACCACGTGCGACAGGGCAGTAACAGCGACGAACGCAACCATAAATTTAGACATCGACAAGACGAGACAAGCTTCCTGAGAGTTTCCCACTCCGATTTCCAAACTTCCCAAGACATATCCACGACCAATTAAAAAACGCAACATTCCACCATCTACATCGACAACCGACCAATGACGACACAACCGAGGTGACGTTAGACGAAACGTAACGAGACGCAAACAGATCCTCTTAAAATCTCGAGCAGAACATTTTGAAATCGCTACCTACGAATCGCTAAAAATCGCAACGCACAAACCACTTAGGAATCGCTAACATCGCTCAATACAAACCAATACCGAATTCGCAACGCACTCTGTATATGTTGAACTTCAAATAAATTGTGATTAGTGTACATAGTACATCGTGTGTACAAGTCAATCGAACAAGGTGCTCAGTGGCTAATATTCACTGAGAGAAGGCGCAGTCTTCATAATCCTGCTCCCTTCGTAAACATAATTTGGTCCTTCGAGCTGGATACAGTACCGTGGTATCTGTGTCCATCAGTATACGTGCATCGCGAAATTCGGAAGTGCAAGTGCAAGGAGCAGCGGAGTCGGTTGTGCCTTGAGCATCACCTCTGCAACATCCAGAACAAAGGGTACGGATTCAACGGTGCTGTAGCATCGCCTCCCTATCAACAACACCGGATTCGGTTGTGCAAAGACACAACGTCCGGAACATCATCACCACGGATTCGGCTGTACTGGAGTATAGCATCCGCACCGCAGCGAGCAGGTTCGGTGACGTCTGGAGCGTCACATCCGCCGACTGCAATCGACCATTGGACATTGAGATCGTCGCTGCCGAGGAAGCGCATCGGGATCATCGAGAATCATCAACCATCGCGGCTACCAGTCACGGAAGCAGAACTGCGGAAGCATTAATAGGAGGATCTCATCTGGAGCTTGCCGAATCACAGCGTACACAACGGGGAACGACGAGATTCGTAAGTCGCATATTTCCGTTCCGTTGTATACTTTTCCGTTTCGGCATAATATAACGTAATTAGTTAACATGCCGCACCCTAAGGACATTAGCGAATCAGAACTGGTTAGGAAACGCGTTTCGTAAATACTTAGATCAATGAAATAAAGCCGAAGAATCCACGATCAGTGAGCTGCGGATGCGAATCGCGAAAATGCAGGAGGATTTTAAATCATTCGATTCGATTCGTAGCGGGGCCGGAAATATTTGAGACGCGGTTACAGGAACGAACACAGTTCGAAGACGCTTATTTTAAGGCAAATGCAGAAGCACAAACGCTAATCGAGAAAGGTTGAGGAAACGTCAGGCAAAAGCCAACCGGTAGCTTCCGTAACTGAGAGTACGGACGAATTACATGTAAAATTGCCTACAATGCACCTGCCTAATGGCCAGGTTTCTCCGTTACATTCAAATCAGCCGTACACGATAACAAACATTTTCGAGATGCACAGAGATTAATGTACCTACGCTCGTGTCTGACAGGTAAAGCAGCGGAAAAAATAGAATCATTAGTAACCACTGCAGCCAACTATTCGGTCGCGTGGAACATTTTAGAAAAATGTTACGATAATCTCACCGCTATTATACATAATAGAGTAAAGGCACTATTTGAATTGCCTCTTGTTACTAACGCGCAACAAAATTCCTTACGCGAACTGTTAGATACAGCTAACAAATATTACCGCGCGCTAGAGGCCTTAGACAAACCGTTCTTAGAAGCCTTACCAGTATATGCTATCGTCTCAAAACTAGACGAACAAACACGCATCAAATGGAAGGAACATACACAGGGGAAAACATTTCCGACCGTTAGAGAATTATTAGAATTTTTACATGACCGTTGTCAATTGTTAGAAGAGTCGCAACAAGAAATAGGTAGAAAATCGTATCAGCCCATACAACGTACATCAGCACCACAGAGTCCGTATAATCATTCGAAATCGTCACTCGCGTATCCAAGCAGCGTAGCATCTCCGTGTATCTGCAATTTATGCAAAGGAGGTCACTATTCGCAATACTGCCCGAAGCTTGTAAACATAAACGTAGAACAACGAATCGAATTGGTACGGAAAGCGGGACTCCGTTATAACTGTCTTCGTTCAAATCACGCGACTAAAAATTGCAAATCAACCACGTGCAAAAAATGCAAAGGAAAGCACCACACAATTTTACATATAGACAATCAAGAATCGAAACAACCCTCGCTGTCTCCAACTACCATGGTAAGTTCAATGAATTCACCTTCGGAAGTACTATTGTCGACTGCATTGATTCACATTGTAGATGAACACGGCACGCTTCATACATGTCGCGTCTTGCTAGATTCTGGATCACAATCGCATTTCCTTACAGATAACTTAGTCGCCAAGCTCGGTCTCCGGCGCGATCCAATAAACATTCCAGTGACTGGCATAAATCAAATCGTTTCGACAATTAACACGTCTGTTAGCACCACGATACAATCGCGCATGAACATATTCTCTGCCAAACTAAACTTCTTGGAAGTTCCCCGGATCAGCGGATAGATCCCGAATTAAGCGATACACGCCGCGGAACTAGAAATACCTGCGAACATACGCTTAGCGGATCCCAACTTCCACAAACCCTCGCGAATTGATGGATTAATCGGAGCCGAGCTCTTTTACAAACTGCTCGCGATCGGTCAAATCACACTTAATAATACGTCTGTCATCCTACAAAAAACCAGATTGGGCTGGGTAGTATCGGGCAACTTACGGGTTAAATCAAATAAATCAAACTCACGGGTTTGCAATTTAGCGCTAGAATAGCTTCATAACCAAATCGCGAAATTTTGGGAGGTGGAAGACAGTCCTCAACGGTCCCCCCTATCAAAGGAAGAGTCAGAATGCGAAAAACGATACCAAGAAACAAGTATCCGTAATAAACAAACAGGTACATACACCGTGCGTCTTCCATTCAAAGAGGGTACCACGAGTCTCCGCGAGTTGTACAATGTAGCATTAAAACGGTTCTATAGTTGTTTAGGAACGCGCTAATAAATTAAGCGAACACTCTTTGTAATATACAACGTTTATTTTCGAACGCTATCGTTCGACGTTCCCAATATGTACAGAAGTTCAAACAAAAAAAAACAACAAAAATGTCACGGCACCGAACTGTATACAATGTACGAAATTAAGTAATAAATGAAATGATGCACAAAATTACACGATGAGGAGGATGAATTGTCTTAAAACTGAAAAGAAACGTTTAGATGCAACGTAATAATTTTGCGCGGATCGCGGCTTGAGGTTGAGTAATTCGTGCCGTTCGGATCTAGCGTTCAGATAATTCTGTTAATTTCTTAGAATCCAACGGTCGACGGGGCTCGCTGCCGTGAGGCACGATGACTCATCGCGCGTGACGTCAAATTCACGCGCGACTTTAAGCCGCCCGATTCCCATTTTACCTGGGAGGTCCGCTGGGATCGTGAAAAGATCGCGAGTGGCTGTGCGCAGTCGTCGAGCAGGATCCCTCGTCCAATCCTAAACAATAGTTTAGAACGCTCACTTAGCCGAAACCCTCAATTAAAATCTCAGTATACGGAATTCTTAAGAGAATACGAAAGTTTAGTGCATATGACCGTAACACAGTATACCGCGACCGATAGCGGTCACTACCTGCCGCATCACGGAGTAATAAAAGGCAACAGCCTCACCACAAAACTGCGGGTTGTGTTCGATGCTTCATGCAAAACCTCGACAGGTATATCGTTGAACGAGACACTTATGACCGGGCCCACCATCCAAGACGATTTATTTTCTCTATTGATTCGGTTTAGATTACACGTTTATGTACTTACAGCAGATATCGCGAAAATGTACCGATAAATAGAGATTCATCCGGACGATCTCAAATATCAATAAATTCTCTGGCGGGAAGCTTCAGATTAACCCATAAAAACATAAGTTGAATGCAGTAACATATGGAACATCGTGCGCTCCATTTCTAGCTATCCGAACATTACACCAACTAGCAAGGGATGAAGCCGCGAATCACCCAATAGCATCGGAAATACTTCGTACAGACTTTTATGTTGATGATCTACTGACGGGCGCGAGAACGTACGAAGACGCGATAAAAATTCGGGAGGAAATCACGACTCTCTGTAAAAAGGGAGGGTTTCAACTCCGACAATAGGCATCCAACGTCCCCGAACTAATTGACGGTCAACAAG
The DNA here is from genome assembly GCA_913789915.3 of Sphecodes monilicornis. Lineage (NCBI taxonomy): Eukaryota > Metazoa > Arthropoda > Insecta > Hymenoptera > Halictidae > Sphecodes > Sphecodes monilicornis. Next base: position 3,321,749 of record OU565299.1, on the reverse strand, counting down.
ATAAATTTGAAGAGGCCCACCTTTAGGTATACAGTGGAACGCACGGGAGGATTCGATAAGCTACGCGAACAAAGAATTCAAATTTATAAAACGCATTACAAAACGAACTATATTATCACAGGTAGCACAGTTATTCTTGTATTCTCAAAAATACTTATGCAAGAGCTATGGACAAGGAAATTAGAGTGGGATGAATCAGTACCGATAGAACTCCATACAAAGTGGATTAATTATTGTCAAGACTTAACATACGTAAAAAGGATAAACATAGCGCGTAGAGTAGTAATTACCAACTACACTTCGCTACAACTCCACGGATTCTGTGATGCTAGTGAACGAGCGTACGGAGCATGCATTTATATAAGATCGCGGAATGGTCGGGATATACAAACGCAATTATTATGTGCCAAATCGCGGGTTGCACCAATGAAAACATTGACGTTACGGCGACTAGAGTTATGTGCTACACATCTTTTGACTAAGTTATTTAATAATGTATTAAACAGTTTACGTCGTTTACAATTTAACGAAATCAAATTTTGGACAGATTCAACAATAGTACTAAATTGGATAAATTCATCACCACATGCTCTACAAACCTTTGTTTCTCATCGCGTAGCAGAAATTCAATCTATCACGAATAAATACGAGTTGCGACATGTACCTTCAGGCGACAACCCAGCGGACGTAGTATCTCGAGGTTTAACAACTGCAGAAAATATAGGAAACAGATTATGGCAATTTGGGCCGACGTGGCTGTCGTCTGAGGAAAGTCAGTGGCTAGCTACAAAATTAACTGCAACGGAAATACCGGAAATGCGCCCCCTGAAAGCGTTCGTTACTCAAAAAACAGAGTGCGAAATATTACAGCGATTTTCATCATTTTTGAAACTACAACGTGTCGTAGCATATTGCCTTCGGTTTCGAACTAACAGCTCGCGCAAGGAACGCGTTACAACTGGACTCACAGCAGACGAGATAAACAAGGCCGTTTTGCGGATAATAAAGCTCACACAGCACGAAGGGTTTAGCAAGGAAATTCATAGCATCACCAAACAGAACGATAGTAGTAGCGTATTATCCCCATTAAATCCATTTATAGATAAGGACGGATTATTGAGAGTAGGCGGTCAATTGGCACATTCCAAGCTAGCATATTCAGAAAAACATCCGTTGTTACTACCAAAGGGCCATCACGTCACAAACTTGATTATAAGGCACCATCATTTGCAAAACTTTCACAGCGGAATCCAAGCGACTCTTCATTCCATTCGACAAAAATACTGGATTCCGAGCGGCAGAAATTCGGTAAAACACATTATTCACGCTTGCGTTACCTGTCGGCGCGCTAAACCCACGACAATAGATTACCTAATGGGAGATTTACCAAAAGACGGAGTCAATTGTACACGACCATTTGTGCATTCAGGCGTTGATTTTTGTGGGGCAATATTCATAAAAGAAAAACTTAAACGAAATCGCGGGAGAGTAAAGGTGTACCTGGCCAACTTCGTGTGCTTTGCGACAAAGGCGGTACATATAGAAATCGTAAGCGATCTGACGACCGAAGCCTTTCTCGCGGCGTTACGTCGATTCTTTGCGCGCAGAGGGAAAAGCGCTCATATCTATTCGGACAACGCGACAAATTTTGTGGGCGCTGGACGAGAATTGCAAGAATTGTACGCATTTCTAAGATCTCAATCGATAAACAATAGTATCGCAAACACGTTAGCCAATGAAAACATACAGTGGCACGTCATTCCACCACGTTCGCCGCATTTTGGGGGACTTTGGGAGGCGGCCGTAAAGTCACTCAAATTTCACATGACGCGAATAATAGGTGAAACCCTACTATCATATGAGTCGTTATTAACATATGTTAACCAGATTGAGGCTATTTTGAACTCCCGACCACTGACACCTCTATCCCCCGATCCAAACGATCTTTCTGTCCTAACACCTGCACATTTCCTGATAGGCAACACACTAATTACTGTACCCGATTATAACTGGTCAGAGATCCCTACTGGTCGATTGTCATCGTGGCAACACGTTCAGAAAATGCGACAACATTTTTGGCGATGTTGGAGTAAGGAGTATCTACACGAACGCACCACACGGAAAAAATGGCACGCTCGTAAACCAGAAAAAATAGAAATAGGCAGCATCGTTACTGTACGTGACGACAAGCGATGCGGTGGACTCTCGCTAGAGTAACACAACTTCATCCGGGAGAAGACGATATTGTCAGAGTCGTCACTATACGAACCGCGAGCGGAGAATATAAAAGATCAATCAAATGTCTAGCACCATTACCGATGTAGTATTTAAGTTTATTCTATACTCTATATTATACACATTCATAAGGCGCTATATGTATATATTAGTGTAATAACCTCGTAACGTAAACACATCTAAATAGGATAATTTAGATTAAGTATCGACGTAAATAGTTCACATCGCGTACACATTGTATTCGTAGGCAGGTACTCCAGTTGAACATAATCCTTTTGGGGGGGGCGGCATGTTGCGGATCGCAACAACGAGGAACGGCGCGTGCCGAAACGCCCGTACAGCGGCTTAGGCCGCGCGATTTACAACTCGACAGCAGACGCCGAAACCCTACGGACTGGTACCGAATTTTTCATAATTTACAGCTTTCTAGGGCCACCGAGACCCTACCATAAAACAGCCGGACACCACGTGCGACAGGACAGAAACAGCGACGAACGCAACCATAAATTTAGACATCGACAAGACGAGACAAGCTTCCTGACAGTTTCCCACTCCGATTTCCAAACTTCCCAAGACACACCCACGACCAATTAAAAAACGCAACATTCCACCATCTACATCGACAACCGACGAATGACGACACAACCGAGGTGACGTTAGACGAAACGTAACGAGACGCAAACAGATCCTCTTAAAATCTCGAGCAGACCATTTTGAAATCGCTACCTACGAATCGCTAAAAATCACAACGCACAAACCACTTAGAAATCGCTAACATCGCTCAATACAAATCAATACCGAATTCGCAACGCACTCTGTATATATTGAACTTTAAATAAATTGTGATTAGTGTACATAGTACATCGTGTGTACAAGTCAATCGAACAAGGTGCTCAGTGACTAATATTCATTGAGAGAAGGCGCAGTCTTCATAATCCTGCTCCCTTCGTAAACAGTGATGAAAATCGAAGTTTCGAAGGTTCGAAGCTTCAAAACTGTAGTTAACGGATAAAAGTAATAAATTTTCATAATTTGTTTCTATATATGGACTTCCTTTTCCGGTTGTGTGCAAGGTTGACGTGTGTAGAGAGCGGAGTGTGGTTTTGTGAGAGAGAAAGTGGAGAGCAAAAGGTGTGAGTGGAGGGAAAGCGGTGGAGAAGGGTGCGAGTGGTGCAAGGGCAGGCGAGAGATATAGGGAAAGGACAGGAAGGAGGGTAGGGAGTGATAGAGAGGTGATAAGTGAGCGGAGCCTATAGGTTAGGACGGCGAGACAATACTGTCTAGTAAGCGGGAAGAGAGAGAAGGAGCGGTAGGTGGCGCGGCCTAGTGGGGGACAGAGGCAGGTGTGAAGGCGGGAATTTTGAGGAAGGAGAAGGTGAGAGAAGAGACGGTAGTGAAAGAAAGAGGAGTTGCGGAGGGATGAGTGGCAGAGGGGAAGACGGCAAGGGAGAGGGAAGGGAAGATGCGAAGGTAGTGAAGGGACGGGTGGGGAGGCCGTGTAATGCGGAAAGACTAAGAAGGGAAGGACTGAGTGGAGTAAGAAGTCTGGAGAGTCTGTGGAAGAAAAGAAAAAGAGAGGAGAGGGTGAAGAAGGGGAGACGGAAGGGGCAATATTTAAAAAAAGTGCTCTGACAAAATGGTCGCCGAAAGAGGATAAGAAGAAGGAGGGAAGGGGAGATAGTGGAATGGGGGAAATGTTTAAAGAATTGATGGAAGAGATAAAAAGGATAAGGGAGGAGGCGAGGGAGGAAAGGGAGGACAGAAGAAGGATGATAGAGGAGATGAGGCAGGAAAGGGAAGACAGGAGGAGGATGATGGAAGATTGGAGGAGGGAGAAGGAGAAGTGGGGGGAGGAGAGAAGGGAGGAAAAGGCAAAGACGGAAAAGATAGAGAAAGTTATGGAGAGTTTGGTGGAAAAAATGGAAATGACAGAAGGGAGGGTGGCGGAGATGGAGACAAGGGAAGGAGAGAAGAGGGGTATAGGTGTGGAGGGAGGGGAAGGAACAGTAGACTTCAGGTGGAGGATAAGGAGAATAGAGATAGGGCAGGACAGGAAAGAAAGAGAGGAGAGGAGGAACAATGTGATAATAAGAGGGGTACGGGTAGAGGGGAAGGAGATAAGGGAGGAGGTGAAAAGGGTTTTGGAAAGGGTTAGAAGAGTGGGACGTAGTAATTATGTTGGAGACGTGGGTGGAGGAAAGGGGATGGAGCCAAATTAGAAGAAGACTGCCAGAAGGATATATTTGGAAAAAACAGTGGGCAAGAAGAGAAGAGAAAAGGGGGAGAGCAAGGGGAGGCATGGTAGTGGGAGTGAGAAAGGAGTTAGAAGTGAGAGGAGTAAAGATTTAAGGGGCGGAGGGGGTGATGGCGGTGAAAATAAGAATAGGGACAGAAGAGTGGAGGGTTGTAGGAGTGTACGTGAACGGGGACCTGCAAAGAAAGTTGGAGGAGCTGGGGGAATGGATTGAGGGGAGAGAGGAAGGTGTAAGGGTTATTATAGGGGGGGATTTTAATGTAAGGACAGGGAGGGAAGGGGGAGAAGTAGTTGAGGAGGAAGAGGAGGGGGATGAAGGGAGCAGAAGGTCCAAGGACGGGATAGTGGGTGCGGAAGGAAGGAAATTTTGTGGATTTCTGGGAGAGAGAGGGTGGGGAATTTTGAATGGGAATGTAAAAAGGGATGAGGAAGGAGAATGGACGTATGTAGGAGCGAGAGGGAGTTCGGTGATTGACTACGTGCTGGGTAATTCGAAAACAAAGGATAGAGTGGAGAAAATGCGTGTTGGGTAGAGGGTGGACTCGGATCACCTACCACTGACGGTGTGGATTAAGGGAGGAAGGGGAGTGTACAGAGGGAGGGGGGTTGGAGGGAGTAGGAAGGAAGTGGGGTGCTGGTCAGAGGCAAAAGCAAAGGAATTCAGGGAAAGATTTGGAAGGATAAGAGGGGGTGAGGAGAGCGTGGAGGAGGATTGGAGAGGGTTGAAGAAAAGACTAAACGAAGTGTTAGAGGAGACAAGGGGAAGGGAAAAGGAAAAGAGGAGACAAGGCTGGTGGGATGAAGAATGTAGAGTGGAAAAGAGGAAGGTAAGGGAGGAATTGAGGAGGTGGAAAAGAGAAGGAGGAGAGGGTTTAGAGTATAAGGAGAAGAGGAGGAAATACAGGGTTTTGTGTGAAGAGAAGAAGAAAAACGAGAGGGAAAGGTGGGTAAAGGAGGTTGAGGGGGTAAGAACAGAAAGTCAGGTATGGAAATTAATAAACAGGGAAAGCGGAAAGAGAACGGGAGTGGATGTGAAAGTTAGAAGGGAAGAATGGGACAGACACTTCAAGGAGTTATTGGGGGGAGTAGAGTGGAGGGTAAGCAAAGGAGAGGGAGAAGGAAGGGAGGAAGATGGAGAGGGGGATATAGAGAGGGGAGAGGTGGGCAGGGTGGAAGAGGGCCTGAAAGAAGGGAAGGCAGCCGGGGGGGGGCGGTATCCCAAATGAAGTGTGGAAGCATGGGGGGTTGGAAGTAAAGGAATGGTTATGGAGGGTGTGCAATAGAGTATGGAGAGGGGAAGGTTGGCCGGAGGACTGGATGGAAGGGGTAGTTGTGCCCATTGCCAAGAAAGGAGAGAGTAGGAAAGTGGAGGAATACAGGGGAATAACGCTGACACAGACGGCATGCAAAGTGTATGCAGCAGTGTTGGCGGAGAGGGTGAGGGAGGGGGTAGAAGGAAAGGGAATGTTACCGGCAAGTGAGACGGGATTTAGAAAGGGATTGGGTTGTGTAGACAATATATATGTTTTGAATTATCTGATTAATAGGCAGGTGTTAAGGAAGGAGAGAAGAATGGTGATAGTGTTCATAGACCTAAAGGCGGCGTTTGACTCGGTGGATAGAGAAACGCTGATAAGAGCGTTAGGAATAAGGGGGTTGAGGGAAGGATTAGTGGCGAGATGTGAGGAGGTGCTAAGAGAAACTAGGAGCAAGGTGAGAGTGGAGAAGGAGTAGGGGGAAAGTTTTTGGACTGTAAGGTGAGTGAGGCAATGGTGTCCGCTTAGCCCGTTGCTTTTCACCTTGCTGTTAGCGGATATGGATGAGGTGCTGGAGAGGGGTGGGTGGAGAGGAGTAAAGGTAGGAGGAAGAAAAATTTTCACCCTGGCATATGCGGATAACGTAGCGATGTTAGCGGAGGACGAGGTGAACGTGAAAGGAATGATTGGGGTATTAAATCGATTTCTAGAGGAAAAGAGGTTAGAATTGAACGTGGGGAAATCGAAGATTATGAGGTGCAGGAGAGGAGGAGGGAGGTGGAAGAAGGTGGCATGGAGATGGAAGGGTAAAGAAATAGAGGAGGTGAGGGAATACACGTATTTGGGATATAAGGTAAGTAGGGATGGGGGTCAGGAAGCGCATGTGGAGGCAAGGCTAAAGAAAGGGGCGGCAATAATGGGGCAAGTGTGGGGGATAGGAAAGAGCAAATTCGGGAAAGACTGGTTTAGAAGGATTTGGCTATTTGACAAGCTGGTGTGGTCGGTGGTCAATTATGGGGTGGAAATATGGGGGTGGAAAGAGAGGGAAAGCGATGAAAGGTTGCAGGAGAGATATTTAAAGTGGGTGTTAGGATTGGAGAGATGTACGCAAGGATCCATGGTGAGGGAGCAGTGTCAGAGGGAGCTGTTGAGGGAGAGAGCAGGGATGAGGGCGTGGGAGTATGAAAAGAAGCTGGGAGGGGGCAAAGGGGGTGAGTTGGCGCGACTATGTTGGGATGAGATGAGGAGAAAGGCTAGGAAGGGGGAAATAGGGGTAGGTTGGGAGAAGGAGAGAGGGGAATGGTTAGAGGGAATAGGGGGGGGGGGACGAGGAGGAGATGGTAAAAACGAGAAGAAGAGGCAGGAGCAAGAGAGATGGGAAAGGATAAGGGAATCAAGGTATAATAGGTGGTACGGTATGGTGAAGGGGGAGGGGTTGTCGGGTTATTTAAAGAAAGAGTGGGGGGAAAGCAGATGGCAGAGGGTGGCCCGGTTTAGATTAGGAAATGGGATGAGAGGTGGAAAGTACTGGCTGGGTGAGGAAGAAAGAAAATGCAGAGTGTATGGCTGGGAGAACGAATCTTAGGAGCATGTCTGGGATGTGTGTATGAGGACGGAAGAGGAGAGAGGATGGCAGGAGATGGTGGCAGAAGTGTTAGATGAGACGGGGAGAGAAAATGAGGCTACAATTTATTTCTAGTTATAAGTAGATTTAAGTTAGACTTATAAGGTAGAGTAAGTTAGGGTAAGATAGTGAGTAAGGATAGGGTAAGGAAGAAATGGAAGGAGATGGCAATGGAATTGTAACCCCGAGGGAAACAATAAAACTTTATCTATCTATCTATCTATCAATTTGTTTCTGTATTCACTATTTAAATTATTTCAATAATTTATTGTTAAGATAATCACAGAAGAAACTGAAGCCGACATGCTGATGGAAACTGACTCCGACGAACAAGAGGACTTCGTCGCTGAAATAGCAACGGCGGTGGAGAATGCAGAGGCCGCAACGAATATAGCGCCGTTTACAAGTGGAACGCAAGATGAAATGTTCGGCGAAAGAGTAACTGGCGAACTGCAAGATGACAATAACATCGAATTGGATGAAATCACAGAAGAAACTGAAGCCGACATGCTGATTTAAACTGTCTCCGACGAACAAGAGGACTTCGTCGCTGAAATAGCAACGACGGTGGAGAATGCAGAGGCAGCAACGAATATAGCGCCGTTTACAAGTGGAACGCCAGAGGAACTAATGGAAACTGTCTCCGACGAACAAGAGGACTTCGTCGCTGAAATAGGAACGACGGTGGAGAATGCAGAGGCCGCAACGAATATAGCGCCGTTTACAAGTGGAACGCAAGATGAAATGTTCGGCGAAAGAGTTACTGGCGAACTGCAAGATGACAATAACATCGAATTGGATGAAATCACAGAAGAAACTGAAGCCGACATGCTGATGGAAACTGTCTCCGACGAACAAGAGGACTTCGTCGCTGAAATAGCAACGACGGTGGAGAATGCAGAGGCAGCAACGAATATAGCGCCGTTTACAAGTGGAACGCAAGATGAAATGTTCGGCGAAAGAGTAACTGGCGAACTGCAAGATGACAATAACATCGAATTGGATGAAATCACAGAAGAAACTGAAGCCGACATGCTGATGGAAACTGTCTCCGACGAACAAGAGGACTTCGACGCTGAAATAGCAACGACGGTGGAGAATGCAGAGGCAGCAACGAATATACCGCCGTAGACAAGTGGAACGCAAGATGAAATGTTCGGCGAAAGAGTAACTGGCGAACTGCAAGATGACAATAACATCGAATTGGATGAAATCACACAAGAAACTGAAGCCGCCATGCTGATGGAAACTGTCTCCGACGAACAAGAGGACTTCGTCGCTGAAATAGCAACGTCGGTGGAGAATGCAGAGGCCGCAACGAATATAGCGCCGTTTAGAAGTGGAACGCAAGAGGAAATGTTCGGCGAAAGAGAAACTGGCGAACTGCAAGATGACAATAACATCGAATTGGATGAAATCACAGAAGAAACTGAAGCCGACATGCTGATGGAAACTGCCTCCGACGAACAAAAGGACTTCGTCGCTGAAATAGCAACTACGGTGGAGAATGCAGAGGCAGCAACGAATATAGCGCCGTTTACAAGTGGAACGCAAGATGAAATGTTCGGCGAAAGAGTAACTGGCGAACTGCAAGATGACAATAACATCGAATTGGATGAAATCACACAAGAAACTGAAGCCGACATGCTGATGGAAACTGCCTCCGACGAACAAGAGGACTTCGTCGCTGAAACAGCACCGACGGTGGAAAATGCAGAGGCAGCAACGAATATACCGCCGTAGACAAGTGGAACGCAAGATGAAATGTTCGGCGAAAGAGAAACTGGCGAACTGCAAGATGACAATAACATCGAATTGGATGAAATCACAGAAGAAACTGAAGCCGACATGCTGATGGAAACTGCCTCCGACGAACAAGAGGACTTCGTCGCTGAAATAGCAACGACGGTGGAGAATGCAGAGGCAGCAACGAATATAGCGCCGTTTACAAGTGGAACGCAAGATGAAATGTTCGGCGAAAGAGTAACTGGCTAACTGCAAGATGACAATAACATCGAATTGGATGAAATCACACAAGAAACTGAAGCCGACATGCTGATGGAAACTGCCTCCGACGAACAAGAGGACTTCGTCGCTGAAACAGCACCGACGGTGGAAAATGCAGAGGCAGCAACGAATATACCGCCGTTTACAAGTGGAACGCAAGAGGAAATGTTCGGCGAAAGAGAAACTGGCGAACTGCAAGATGACAATAACATCGAATTGGATGAAATCACAGAAGAAACTGAAGCCGACATGCTGATGGAAACTGCCTCCGACGAACAAAAGGACTTCGTCGCTGAAATAGCAACTACGGTGGAGAATGCAGAGGCAGCAACGAATATAGCGCCGCTTACAAGTGGAACGCAAGAGGAAATGTTCGGCGAAAGAGAAACTGGCGAACTGCAAGATGACAATAACATCGAATTGGATGAAATCACAGAAGAAACTGAAGCCGACATGCTGATGGAAACTGTCTCCGACGAACAAGAGGACTTCGTCGCTGAAATAGCAACGTAGGTGGAGAATGCAGAGGCCGCAACGAATATAGCGCCGTTTACAAGTGGAACGCCAGAGGAACTAATGGAAACTGTCTCCGACGAACAAGAGGACTTCGTCGCTGAAATAGCAACGACGGTGGAGAATGCAGAGGCAGCAACGAATATACCGCCGTAGACAAGTGGAACGCAAGAGGAAATGTTCGGCGAAAGAGAAACTGGCGAACTGCAAGATGACAATAACATCGAATTGGATGAAATCACAGAAGAAACTGAAGCCGCCATGCTGATGGAAACTGTCTCCGACGAACAAGAGGACTTCGTCGCTGAAATAGCAACGACGGTGGAGAATGCAGAGGCAGCAACGAATATAGCGCCGTTTACAAGTGGAACGCAATAGGAAATGTTCGGCGAAAGAGAAACTGGCGAACTGCAAGATGACAATAACATCGAATTGGATGAAATCACAGAAGAAACTGAAGCCGACATGCTGATTTAAACTGTCTCCGACGAACAAGAGGACTTCGTCGCTGAAATAGCAACGACGGTGGAGAATGCAGAGGCAGCAACGAATATAGCGCCGTTTACACGTGGAACGCAAGAGGAAATGTTCGGCGAAAGAGTAACTGGCGAACTGCAAGATGACAATAACATCGAATTGGATGAAATCACACAAGAAACTGAAGCCGACATGCTGATGGAAACTGCCTCCGACGAACAAGAGGACTTCGTCGCTGAAATAGCACCGACGGTGGAAAATGCAGAGGCAGCAACGAATATACCGCCGTAGACAAGTGGAACGCAAGAGGAAATGTTCGGCGAAAGAGAAACTGGCGAACTGCAAGATGACAATAACATCGAATTGGATGAAATCACAGAAGAAACTGAAGCCGACATGCTGATGGAAACTGCCTCCGACGAACAAGAGGACTTCGTCGCTGAAATAGCAACGACGGTGGAGAATGCAGAGGCAGCAACGAATATAGCGCCGTTTACAAGTGGAACGCAAGAGGAACTAATGGAAACTGTCTCCGACGAACAAGAGGACTTCGTCGCTGAAATAGCAACTACGGTGGAGAATGCAGAGGCAGCAACGAATATAGCGCCGTTTACACGTGGAACGCAAGAGGAAATGTTCGGCGAAAGAGTAACTGGCGAACTGCAAGATGACAATAACATCGAATTGGATGAAATCACACAAGAAACTGAAGCCGACATGCTGATGGAAACTGCCTCCGACGAACAAGAGGACTTCGTCGCTGAAATAGCAACGACGGTGGACAATGCAGAGGCAGCAACGAATATAGCGCCGTTTACAAGTGGAACGCAAGAGGAAATGCTCGGCGAAAGAGAAACTGGCGAACTGCAAGATGACAATAATATCGAATTGGATGAAATCACAGAAGAAACTGAAGCCGACATGCTGATGGAAACTGCCTCCGACGAACAAGAGGACTTCGTCGCTGAAATAGCAACTACGGTGGAGAATGCAGATGCAGCAACGAATATAGCGCCGTTTACAAGTGGAACGCAAGATGAAATGTTCGGCGAAAGAGTAACTGGCGAACTGCAAGATGACAATAACATCGAATTGGATGAAATCACAGAAGAAACTGAAGCCGACATGCTGATGGAAACTGCCTCCGACGAACAAGAGGACTTCGTCGCTGAAATAGCACCGACGGTGGAGGATGCAGAGGCAGCAACGAATATAGCGCCGTTTACAAGTGGAACGCAATAGGAAATGTTCGGCGAAAGAGAAACTGGCGAACTGCAAGATGACAATAACATCGAATTGGATGAAATCACAGAAGAAACTGAAGCCGACATGCTGATTTAAACTGTCTCCGACGAACAAGAGGACTTCGTCGCTGAAATAGCAACTACGGTGGAGAATGCAGATGCAGCAACGAATATAGCGCCGTTTACAAGTGGAACGCCAGAGGAACTAATGGAAACTGTCTCCGACGAACAAGAGGACTTCGTCGCTGAAATAGGAACGACGGTGGAGAATACTGAGGCAGCAACGAATATAGCGCCGTTTACAAGTGGAACGCAAGATGAAATGTTCGGCGAAAGAGTAACTGGCGAACTGCAAGATGACAATAACATCGAATTGGATGAAATCACAGAAGAAACTGAAGCCGACATGCTGATGGAAACTGTCTCCGACGAACAAGAGGACTTCGTCGCTGAAATAGCAACGACGGTGGAGAATGCAGAGGCAGCAACGAATATAGCGCCGTTTACAAGTGGAACGCAAGAGGAAATGCTCGGCGAAAGAGAAACTGGCGAACTGCAAGATGACAATAATATCGAATTGGATGAAATCACAGAAGAAACTGAAGCCGACATGCTGATGGAAACTGCGTCCGGCGAACAAGAGGACTTCGTCGCTGAAATAGCAACGACGGTGGAGAATGCAGAGGCAGCAACGAATATACCGCCGTTTACAAGTGGAACGCAAGAGGAACTAATGGAAGCTGTCTCCGACGAACAAGAGGACTTCGTCGCTGAAATAGCAACGACGGTGGAGAATGCAGAGGCAGCAACGAATATAGCGCCGTTTACAAGTGGAACGCAAGAGGAACTAATGGAAACTGTCTCCGACGAACAAGAGGACTTCGTCGCTGAAATAGCAACGAAGGTGGAGAATGCAGAGGCAGCATCGAATATAGCGCCGTTTACAAGTGGAACGCAAGAGGAACTAATGGAAACTGTCTCCGACGAACAAGAGGACTTCGTCGCTGAAATAGCAACGACGGTGGAGAATGCAGATGCAGCAACGAATATACCGCCGTTTATACGTGGAACGCAAGAGGAAATGTTCGGCGAAAGAGAAACTGGCGAACTGCATGATGACAATAACATCGAATTGGATGAAATCACAGAAGAAACTGAAGCCGACATGCTGATGGAAACTGCCTCCGACGAACAAGAGGACTTCGTCGCTGAAATAGCAACTCCGGTGGAGAATGCAGAGGCAGCAACGAATATAGCGCCGTTTACAAGTGGAACGCAAGAGGAACTAATGGAAACTGTCTCCGACGAACAAGAGGACTTCGTCGCTGAAATAGCAACGACGGTGGAGAATACAGAGGCAGCAACGAATATACCGCCGTTTACAAGTGGAACGCAAGAGGAACTAATGGAAACTGTCTCCGACGAACAAGAGGACTTCGTCGCTGAAATAGCAACGACGGTGGAGAATGCAGAGGCTGCAACGAATATACCGCCGTTTACACGTGGAACGCAAGAGGAAATGTTCGGCGAAAGAGAAACTGGCGAACTGCATGATGACAATAACATCGAATTGGATGAAATCACAGAAGAAACTGAAGCCGACATGCTGATGGAAACTGCCTCCGACGAACAAGAGGACTTCGTCGCTGAAATAGCAACTCCGGTGGAGAATGCAGAGGCAGCAACGAATATAGCGCCGTTTACAAGTGGAACGCAAGAGGAACTAATGGAAACTGTCTCCGACGAACAAGAGGACTTCGTCGCTGAAATAGCAACGACGGTGGAGAATACAGAGGCAGCAACGAATATACCGCCGTTTACAAGTGGAACGCAAGAGGAACTAATGGAAACTGTCTCCGACGAACAAGAGGACTTCGTCGCTGAAATAGCAACGACGGTGGAGAATGCAGAGGCAGCAACGAATATAGCGCCGTTTACAAGTGGAACGCAAGAGGAACTAATGGAAACTGTCTCCGACGAACAAGAGGACTTCGCCGCTGAAATAGCAACGACGGTGGAGAATGCAGAGGCAGCAACGAATATAGCGCCGTTTACAAGTGGAACGCAAGAGGAACTAATGGAAACTGTCTCCGACGAACAAGAGGACTTCGTCGCTGAAATAGCAACGACGGTGGAGAATGCAGATGCAGCAACGAATATACCGCCGTTTATACGTGGAACGCAAGAGGAAATGTTCGGCGAAAGAGAAACTGGCGAACTGCATGATGACAATAACATCGAATTGGATGAAATCACAGAAGAAACTGAAGCCGACATGCTGATGGAAACTGCCTCCGACGAACAAGAGGACTTCGTCGCTGAAATAGCAACGACGGTGGAGAATGCAGAGGCAGCAACGAATATAGCGCCGTTTACAAGTGGAACGCAAGAGGAAATGTTCGGCGAAAGAGAAACTGGCGAACTGCATGATGACAATAACATCGAATTGGATGAAATCACAGAAGAAACTGAAGCCGACATGCTGATGCAAACTGCCTCCGACGAACAAGAGGACTTCGTCGCTGAAATAGCAACTCCGGTGGAGAATGCAGAGGCAGCAACGAATATAGCGCCGTTTACAAGTGGAACGCAAGAGGAACTAATGGAAACTGTCTCCGACGAACAAGAGGACTTCGTCGCTGAAATAGCAACGACGGTGGAGAATGCAGAGGCAGCAACGAATATAGCGCCGTTTACAAGTGGAACGCAAGAGGAACTAATGGAAACTGTCTCCGACGAACAAGAGGACTTCGTCGCTGAAATAGCAACGACGGTGGAGAATGCAGATTCAGCAACGAATATAGCGCCGTTTACAAGTGGAACGCAAGAGGAACTAATGGAAACTGTCTCCGACGAACAAGAGGACTTCGTCGCTGAAATAGCAACGACGGTGGAGAATGCAGAGGCTGCAACGAATATACCGCCGTTTACACGTGGAACGCAAGAGGAAATGTTCGGCGAAAGAGAAACTGGCGAACTGCATGATGACAATAACATCGAATTGGATGAAATCACAGAAGAAACTGAAGCCGACATGCTGATGGAAACTGCCTCCGACGAACAAGAGGACTTCGTCGCTGAAATAGCAACGACGGTGGAGAATGCAGAGGCAGCAACGAATATACCGCCGTTTACAAGTGGAACGCAAGAGGAACTAATGGAAACTGTCTCCGACGAACAAGAGGACTTCGTCGCTGAAATAGCAACGACGGCGGAGAATGCAGAGACAGCAACGAATATAGCGCCGTTTACAAGTGGAACGCAAGAGGAACTAATGGAAACTGTCACCGACGAACAAGAGGACTTCGTCGCTGAAATAGCAACGACGGTGGACAATGCAGAGGCAGCAACGAATATAGCGCCGTTTACAAGTGGAACGCAAGAGGAACTAATGGAAACTGTCTCCGACGAACAAAAGGACTTCGTCGCTGAAATAGCAACGACGGTGGAGAATGCAGAGGCAGCAACGAATATAGCGCCGTTTACAAGTGGAACGCAAGAGGAACTAATGGAAACTGTCTCCGACGAACAAGAGGACTTCGTCGCTGAAATAGCAACGACGGTGGAGAATACAGAGGCAGCAACGAATATACCGCCGTTTACAAGTGGAACGCAAGAGGAACTAATGGAAACTGTCTCCGACGAACAAGAGGACTTCGTCGCTGAAATAGCAACGACGGTGGAGAATGCAGAGGCAGCAACGAATATAGCGCCGTTTACAAGTGGAACGCAAGAGGAAATGTTCGGCGAAAGAGAAACTGGCGAACTGCATGATGACAATAACATCGAATTGGATGAAATCACAGAAGAAACTGAAGCCGACATGCTGATGAAAACTGCCTCCGACGAACAAGAGGACTTCGTCGCTGAAATAGCAACTCCGGTGGAGAATGCAGAGGCAGCAACGAATATAGCGCCGTTTACAAGTGGAACGCAAGAGGAACTAATGGAAACTGTCTCCGACGAACAAGAGGACTTCGTCGCTGAAATAGCAACGACGGTGGAGAATGCAGAGGCAGCAACGAATATACCGCCGTTTACAAGTGGAACGCAAGAGGAACTAATGGAAACTGTCTCCGACGAACAAGAGGACTTCGTCGCTGAAATAGCAACGACGGTGGAGAATGCAGAGGCAGCAACGAATATACCGCCGTTTACACGTGGAACGCAAGAGGAAATGTTCGGCGAAAGAGAAACTGGCGAACTGCATGATGACAATAACATCGAATTGGATGAAATCACAGAAGAAACTGAAGCCGACATGCTGATGGAAACTGCCTCCGACGAACAAGAGGACTTCGTCGCTGAAATAGCAACTCCGGTGGAGAATGCAGAGGCAGCAACGAATATAGCGCCGTTTACAAGTGGAACGCAAGAGGAACTAATGGAAACTGTCTCCGACGAACAAGAGGACTTCGTCGCTGAAATAGCAACGACGGTGGAGAATGCAGAGGCAGCAACGAATATACCGCCGTTTACAAGTGGAACGCAAGAGGAACTAATGGAAACTGTCTCCGACGAACAAGAGGACTTCGTCGCTGAAATAGCAACGACGGTGGAGAATGCAGAGGCAGCAACGAATATACCGCCGTTTACACGTGGAACGCAAGAGGAAATGTTCGGCGAAAGAGAAACTGGCGAACTGCATGATGACAATAACATCGAATTGGATGAAATCACAGAAGAAACTGAAGCCGACATGCTGATGGAAACTGCCTCCGACGAACAAGAGGACTTCGTCGCTGAAATAGCAACTCCGGTGGAGAATGCAGAGGCAGCAACGAATATACCGCCGTTTACAAGTGGAACGCAAGAGGAACTAATGGAAACTGTCTCCGACGAACAAGAGGACTTCGTCGCTGAAATAGCAACGACGGTGGAGAATGCAGATGCAGCAACGAATATACCGCCGTTTACAAGTGGAACGCAAGAGGAACTAATGGAAACTGTCTCCGACGAACAAGAGGACTTCGTCGCTGAAATAGCAACGACGGTGGAGAATGCAGAGGCAGCAACGAATATAGCGCCGTTTACAAGTGGAACGCAAGAGGAACTAATGGAAACTGTCTCCGACGAACAAGAGGACTTCGTCGCTGAAACAGCAACGACGGTGGAGAATGCAGAGGCAGCAACGAATATACCGCCGTTTACAAGTGGAACGCAAGAGGAACTAATGGAAACTGTCTCCGACGAACAAGAGGACTTCGTCGCTGAAATAGCAACGACGGTGGAGAATGCAGAGGCAGCAACGAATATAGCGCCGTTTACAAGTGGAACGCAAGAGGAACTAATGGAAACTGTCTCCGACGAACAAGAGGACTTCGTCGCTGAAATAGCAACGACGGTGGAGAATGCAGAGGCAGCAACGAATATAGCGCCGTTTACAAGTGGAACGCAAGAGGAACTAATGGAAACTGTCTCCGACGAACAAGAGGACTTCGTCGCTGAAATAGCAACGACGGTGGAGAATGCAGAGGCAGCAACGAATATAGCGCCGTTTACAAGTGGAACGCAAGAGGAACTAATGGAAACTGTCTCCGACGAACGAGAGGACTTCGTCGCTGAAATAGCAACGACGGTGGAGAATGCAGAGGCTGCAACGAATATACCGCCGTTTACACGTGGAACGCAAGAGGAAATGTTCGGCGAAAGAGAAACTGGCGAACTGCATGATGACAATAACATCGAATTGGATGAAATCACAGAAGAAACTGAAGCCGACATGCTGATGGAAACTGCCTCCGACGAACAAGAGGACTTCGTCGCTGAAATAGCAACGACGGTGGAGAATGCAGAGGCAGCAACGAATATACCGCCGTTTACAAGTGGAACGCAAGAGGAATTGTTCGGCGAAAGAGAAACTGGCGAACTGCATGATGACAATAACATCGAATTGGATGAAATCACAGAAGAAACTGAAGCCGACATGCTGATGCAAACTGCCTCCGACGAACAAGAGGACTTCGTCGCTGAAATAGCAACTCCGGTGGAGAATGCAGAGGCAGCAACGAATATAGCGCCGTTTACAAGTGGAACGCAAGAGGAACTAATGGAAACTGTCTCCGACGAACAAGAGGACTTCGTCGCTGAAATAGCAACGACGGTGGAGAATGCAGAGGCAGCAACGAATATAACGCCGTTTACAAGTGGAACGCAACAGGAACTAATGGAAACTGTCTCCGACGAACAAGAGGACTTCGTCGCTGAAATAGCAACGACGGTGGAGAATACAGAGGCAGCAACGAATATACCGCCGTTTACAAGTGGAACGCAAGAGGAACTAATGGAAACTGTCTCCGACGAACAAGAGGACTTCGTCGCTGAAATAGCAACGACGGTGGAGAATGCAGAGGCAGCAACGAATATAGCGCCGTTTACAAGTGGAACGCAAGAGGAAATGTTCGGCGAAAGAGAAACTGGCGAACTGCATGATGACAATAACATCGAATTGGATGAAATCACAGAAGAAACTGAAGCCGACATGCTGATGAAAACTGCCTCCGACGAACAAGAGGACTTCGTCGCTGAAATAGCAACTCCGGTGGAGAATGCAGAGGCAGCAACGAATATAGCGCCGTTTACAAGTGGAACGCAAGAGGAACTTATGAAAACTGTCTCCGACGAACAAGAGGACTTCGTCGCTGAAATAGCAACGACGGTGGAGAATGCAGAGGCAGCAACGAATATACCGCCGTTTACAAGTGGAACGCAAGAGGAACTAATGGAAACTGTCTCCGACGAACAAGAGGACTTCGTCGCTGAAATAGCAACGACGGTGGAGAATGCAGAGGCAGCAACGAATATACCGCCGTTTACACGTGGAACGCAAGAGGAAATGTTCGGCGAAAGAGAAACTGGCGAACTGCATGATGACAATAACATCGAATTGGATGAAATCACAGAAGAAACTGAAGCCGACATGCTGATGGAAACTGCCTCCGACGAACAAGAGGACTTCGTCGCTGAAATAGCAACTCCGGTGGAGAATGCAGAGGCAGCAACGAATATACCGCCGTTTACAAGTGGAACGCAAGAGGAACTAATGGAAACTGTCTCCGACGAACAAGAGGACTTCGTCGCTGAAATAGCAACGACGGTGGAGAATGCAGAGGCAGCAACGAATATAGCGCCGTTTACAAGTGGAACGCAAGAGGAACTAATGGAAACTGTCTCCGACGAACAAGAGGACTTCGTCGCTGAAACAGCAACGACGGTGGAGAATGCAGAGGCAGCAACGAATATACCGCCGTTTACAAGTGGAACGCAAGAGGAACTAATGGAAACTGTCTCCGACGAACAAGAGGACTTCGTCGCTGAAATAGCAACGACGGTGGAGAATGCAGAGGCAGCAACGAATATAGCGCCGTTCACAAGTGGAACGCAAGAGGAACTAATGGAAACTGTCTCCGACGAACAAGAGGACTTCGTCGCTGAAATAGCAACGACGGTGGAGAATGCAGAGGCAGCAACGAATATAGCGCCGTTTACAAGTGGAACGCAAGAGGAACTAATGGAAACTGTCTCCGACGAACAAGAGGACTTCGTCGCTGAAATAGCAACTCCGGTGGAGAATGCAGAGGCAGCAACGAATATAGCGCCGTTTACAAGTGGAACGCAAGAGGAACTAATGGAAACTGTCTCCGACGAACGAGAGGACTTCGTCGCTGAAATAGCAACGACGGTGGAGAATGCAGAGGCTGCAACGAATATACCGCCGTTTACACGTGGAACGCAAGAGGAAATGTTCGGCGAAAGAGAAACTGGCGAACTGCATGATGACAATAACATCGAATTGGATGAAATCACAGAAGAAACTGAAGCCGACATGCAGATGGAAACTGCCTCCGACGAACAAGAGGACTTCGTCGCTGAAATAGCAACGAAGGTGGAGAATGCAGAGGCAGCATCGAATATAGCGCCGTTTACAAGTGGAACGCAAGAGGAACTAATGGAAACTGTCTCCGACGAACAAGAGGACTTCGTCGCTGAAATAGCAACGACGTTGGAGAATGCAGAGGCAGCATCGAATATAGCGCCGTTTACAAGTGGAACGCAAGAGGAACTAATGGAAACTGTCTCCGACGAACAAGAGGACTTCGTCGCTGAAATAGCAACGACGGTGGAGAATGCAGAGGCAGCAACGAATATACCGCCGTTTACACGTGGAACGCAAGAGGAAATGTTCGGCGAAAGAGAAACTGGCGAACTGCATGATGAGAATAACATCGAATTGGATGAAATCACAGAAGAAACTGAAGCCGACATGCTGATGGAATCTGTCTCCGACGATCAAGAGGACTTCGTCACTTAAATAGCAACGACGGTGGAGAATGCAGAGGCAGCAACGAATATAGCTCCGTTTACAAGTGGAACGCAAGAGGAACTAATGGAAACTGTCTCCGACGAACAAGAGGACTTCGTCGCTGAAATAGCAACGACGGTGGAGAATGCAGAGGCAGCAACGAATATAGCGCCGTTTACAAGTGGAACGCAAGAGGAACTAATGGAAACTGTCTCCGACGAACAAGAGGACTTCGTCGCTGAAATAGCAACGACGGTGGAGAATGCAGAGGCAGCAACGAATATACCGCCGTTTACACGTGGAACGCAAGAGGAAATGTTCGGCGAAAGAGAAACTGGCGAACTGCATGATGAGAATAACATCGAATTGGATGAAATCACAGAAGAAACTGAAGCCGACATGCTGATGGAATCTGTCTCCGACGATCAAGAGGACTTCGTCACTTAAATAGCAACGACGGTGGAGAATGCAGAGGCAGCAACGAATATAGCTCCGTTTACAAGTGGAACGCAAGAGGAACTAATGGAAACTGTCTCCGACGAACAAGAGGACTTCGTCGCTGAAATAGCAACGACGGTGGAGAATGCAGAGGCAGCAACGAATATAGCGCCGTTTACAAGTGGAACGCAAGAGGAACTAATGGAAACTGTCTCCGACGAACAAGAGGACTTCGTCGCTGAAACAGCAACGACGGTGGAGAATGCAGAGGCAGCAACGAATATACCGCCGTTTACAAGTGGAACGCAAGAGGAACTAATGGAAACTGTCTCCGACGAACAGGAGGACTTCGTAGCTGAAATAGCAACGACGGTGGAGAATGCAGAGGCAGCAACGAATATACCGCCGTTTACAAGTGGAACGCAAGAGGAACTAATGGAAACTGTCTCCGACGAACAAGAGGACTTCGTCGCTTAAATAGCAACGACGGTGGAGAATGCAGAGGCAGCAACGAATATAGCGCCGTTTACAAGTGGAACGCAAGAGGAACTAATGGAAACTGTCTCCGACGAACAGGAGGACTTCGTCGCTGAAATAGCAACGACGGTGGAGAATGCAGAGGCAGCAACGAATATAGCGCCGTTTACAAGTGGAACGCAAGAGGAATTAATGGAAACTGTCTCCGACGAACAAGAGGACTTCGTCTCTGAAATAGCAACGACGGTGGAGAATGCAGAGGCAGCAACGAATATACCGCCGTTTACACGTGGAACGCAAGAGGAAATGTTCGGCGAAAGAGAATCTGGCGAACTGCATGATGACAATAACATCGAATTGGATGAAATCACAGAAGAAACTGAAGCCGACATGCTGATGGAAACTGCCTCCGACGAACAAGAGGACTTCGTCGCTGAAATAGCAACGACGGTGGAGAATACAGAGGCAGCAACGAATATAGCGCCGTTTACAAGTGGAACGCAAGAGGAACTAATGAAAACTGTCTCCGACGAACAAGAGGACTTCGTCGCTGAAATAGCAACGACGGTGGAGAATGCAGACGCAGCAACGAATATACCGCCGTTTACACGTGGAACGCAAGAGGAAATGTTCGGCGAAAGAGAAACTGGCGAACTGCATGATGACAATAACATCGAATTGGATGAAATCACAGAAGAAACTGAAGCCGACATGCTGATGGAAACTGCCTCCGACGAACAAGAGGACTTCGTCGCTGAAATAGCAACGACGGTGGAGAATGCAGAGGCAGCAACGAATATAGCGCCGTTTACAAGTGGAACGCAAGAGGAACTAATGGAAACTGTCTCCGACGAACAAGAGGACTTCGTCGCTGAAATAGCAACGACGGTGGAGAATGCAGAGGCAGCAACGAATATAGCGCCGTTTACAAGTGGAACGCAAGAGGAACTAATGGAAACTGTCTCCGACGAACAAGAGGACTTCGTCGCTGAAATAGCAACGACGGTGGAGAATACAGAGGCAGCAACGAATATACCGCCGTTTACAAGTGGAACGCAAGAGGAACTAATGGAAACTGTCTCCGACGAACAAGAGGACTTCGTCGCTGAAATAGCAACGACGGTGGAGAATGCAGAGGCAGCAACGAATATAGCGCCGTTTACAAGTGGAACGCAAGAGGAAATGTTCGGCGAAAGAGAAACTGGCGAACTGCATGATGACAATAACATCGAATTGGATGAAATCACAGAAGAAACTGAAGCCGACATGCTGATGAAAACTGCCTCCGACGAACAAGAGGACTTCGTCGCTGAAATAGCAACTCCGGTGGAGAATGCAGAGGCAGCAACGAATATAGCGCCGTTTACAAGTGGAACGCAAGAGGAACTAATGGAAACTGTCTCCGACGAACAAGAGGACTTCGTCGCTGAAATAGCAACGACGGTGGAGAATGCAGAGGCAGCAACGAATATACCGCCGTTTACAAGTGGAACGCAAGAGGAACTAATGGAAACTGTCTCCGACGAACAAGAGGACTTCGTCGCTGAAATAGCAACGACGGTGGAGAATGCAGAGGCAGCAACGAATATACCGCCGTTTACACGTGGAACGCAAGAGGAAATGTTCGGCGAAAGAGAAACTGGCGAACTGCATGATGACAATAACATCGAATTGGATGAAATCACAGAAGAAACTGAAGCCGACATGCTGATGGAAACTGCCTCCGACGAACAAGAGGACTTCGTCGCTGAAATAGCAACTCCGGTGGAGAATGCAGAGGCAGCAACGAATATACCGCCGTTTACAAGTGGAACGCAAGAGGAACTAATGGAAACTGCCTCCGACGAACAAGAGGACTTCGTCGCTGAAATAGCAACTCCGGTGGAGAATGCAGAGGCAGCAACGAATATAGCGCCGTTTACGAGTGGAACGCAAGAGGAACTAATGGAAACTGTCTCCGACGAACAGGAGGACTTCGTCGCTGAAATAGCAACGACGGTGGAGAATGCAGAGGCAGCAACGAATATACCGCCGTTTACAAGTGGAACGCAAGAGGAACTAATGGAAACTGTCTCCGACGAACAGGAGGACTTCGTCGCTGAAATAGCAACGACGGTGGAGAATGCAGAGGCAGCAACGAATATACCGCCGTTTACAAGTGGAACGCAAGAGGAACTAATGGAAACTGTCTCCGACGAACAAGAGGACTTCGTCGCTGAAATAGCAACGACGGTGGAGAATGCAGAGGCAGCAACGAATATACCGCCGTTTACACGTGGAACGCAAGAGGAAATGTTCGGCGAAAGAGAATCTGGCGAACTGCATGATGACAATAACATCGAATTGGATGAAATCACAGAAGAAACTGAAGCCGACATGCTGATGGAAACTGCCTCCGACGAACAAGAGGACTTCGTCGCTGAAATAGCAACGACGGTGGAGAATACAGAGGCAGCAACGAATATAGCGCCGTTTACAAGTGGAACGCAAGAGGAACTAATGGAAACTGTCTCCGACGAACAAGAGGACTTCGTCGCTGAAATAGCAACGACGGTGGAGAATGCAGAGGCAGCAACGAATATACCGCCGTTTACAAGTGGAACGCAAGAGGAACTAATGGAAACTGTCTCCGACGAACAAGAGGACTTCGTCGCTGAAATAGCAACGACGGTGGAGAATGCAGACGCAGCAACGAATATACCGCCGTTTACAAGTGGAACGCAAGAGGAACTAATGGAAACTGTCTCCGACGAACAAGAGGACTTCGTCGCTGAAATAGCAACGACGGTGGAAAATGCAGAGGCAGCAACGAATATAGCGCCGTTTACAAGTGGAACGCAAGAGGAACTAATGGAATCTGTCTCCGACGATCAAGAGGACTTCGTCGCTTAAATAGCAACGACGGTGGAGAATGCAGAGGCAGCAACGAATATAGCGCCGTTTACAAGTGGAACGCAAGAGGAACTAATGGAAACTGTCTCCGACGAACAGGAGGACTTCGTCGCTGAAATAGCAACGACGGTGGAGAATGCAGAGGCAGCAACGAATATAGCGCCGTTTACAAGTGGAACGCAAGAGGAACTAATGGAAACTGTCTCCGACGAACAAGAGGACTTCGTCGCTGAAATAGCAACGACGGTGGAGAATGCAGAGGCAGCAACGAATATACCGCCGTTTACACGTGGAACGCAAGAGGAAATGTTCGGCGAAAGAGAATCTGGCGAACTGCATGATGACAATAACATCGAATTGGATGAAATCACAGAAGAAACTGAAGCCGACATGCTGATGGAAACTGCCTCCGACGAACAAGAGGACTTCGTCGCTGAAATAGCAACGACGGTGGAGAATGCAGAGGCAGCAACGAATATACCGCCGTTTACAAGTGGAACGCAAGAGGAACTAATGGAAACTGTCTCCGACGAACAAGAGGACTTCGTCGCTGAAATAGCAACGACGGTGGAGAATGCAGACGCAGCAACGAATATACCGCCGTTTACAAGTGGAACGCAAGAGGAACTAATGGAAACTGTCTCCGACGAACAAGAGGACTTCGTCGCTGAAATAGCAACGACGGTGGAAAATGCAGAGGCAGCAACGAATATAGCGCCGTTTACAAGTGGAACGCAAGAGGAACTAATGGAATCTGTCTCCGACGATCAAGAGGACTTCGTCGCTTAAATAGCAACGACGGTGGAGAATGCAGAGGCAGCAACGAATATAGCGCCGTTTACAAGTGGAACGCAAGAGGAACTAATGGAAACTGTCTCCGACGAACAGGAGGACTTCGTCGCTGAAATAGCAACGACGGTGGAGAATGCAGAGGCAGCAACGAATATAGCGCCGTTTACAAGTGGAACGCAAGAGGAACTAATGGAAACTGTCTCCGACGAACAAGAGGACTTCGTCGCTGAAATAGCAACGACGGTGGAGAATGCAGAGGCAGCAACGAATATACCGCCGTTTACACGTGGAACGCAAGAGGAAATGTTCGGCGAAAGAGAATCTGGCGAACTGCATGATGACAATAACATCGAATTGGATGAAATCACAGAAGAAACTGAAGCCGACATGCTGATGGAAACTGCCTCCGACGAACAAGAGGACTTCGTCGCTGAAATAGCAACGACGGTGGAGAATACAGAGGCAGCAACGAATATAGCGCCGTTTACAAGTGGAACGCAAGAGGAACTAATGGAAACTGTCTCCGACGAACAAGAGGACTTCGTCGCTGAAATAGCAACGACGGTGGAGAATGCAGAGGCAGCAACGAATATACCGCCGTTTACAAGTGGAACGCAAGAGGAACTAATGGAAACTGTCTCCGACGAACAAGAGGACTTCGTCGCTGAAATAGCAACGACGGTGGAGAATGCAGAGGCAGCAACGAATATAGCGCCGTTTACAAGTGGAACGCAAGAGGAACTAATGGAAACTGTCTCCGACGAACGAGAGGACTTCGTCGCTGAAATAGCAACGACGGTGGAGAATGCAGAGGCTGCAACGAATATACCGCCGTTTACACGTGGAACGCAAGAGGAAATGTTCGGCGAAAGAGAAACTGGCGAACTGCATGATGACAATAACATCGAATTGGATGAAATCACAGAAGAAACTGAAGCCGACATGCTGATGGAAACTGCCTCCGACGAACAAGAGGACTTCGTCGCTGAAATGGCAACGAAGGTGGAGAATGCAGAGGCAGCATCGAATATAGCGCCGTTTACAAGTGGAACGCAAGAGGAACTAATGGAATCTGTCTCCGACGATCAAGAGGACTTCGTCGCTTAAATAGCAACGACGGTGGAGAATGCAGAGGCAGCAACGAATATAGCGCCGTTTACAAGTGGAACGCAAGAGGAACTAATGGAAACTGTCTCCGACGAACAGGAGGACTTCGTCGCTGAAATAGCAACGACGGTGGAGAATGCAGAGGCAGCAACGAATATAGCGCCGTTTACAAGTGGAACGCAAGAGGAACTAATGGAAACTGTCTCCGACGAACAAGAGGACTTCGTCGCTGAAATAGCAACGACGGTGGAGAATGCAGAGGCAGCAACGAATATACCGCCGTTTACACGTGGAACGCAAGAGGAAATGTTCGGCGAAAGAGAATCTGGCGAACTGCATGATGACAATAACATCGAATTGGATGAAATCACAGAAGAAACTGAAGCCGACATGCTGATGGAAACTGCCTCCGACGAACAAGAGGACTTCGTCGCTGAAATAGCAACGACGGTGGAGAATACAGAGGCAGCAACGAATATAGCGCCGTTTACAAGTGGAACGCAAGAGGAACTAATGGAAACTGTCTCCGACGAACAAGAGGACTTCGTCGCTGAAATAGCAACGACGGTGGAGAATGCAGACGCAGCAACGAATATACCGCCGTTTACAAGTGGAACGCAAGAGGAACTAATGGAAACTGTCTCCGACGAACAAGAGGACTTCGTCGCTGAAATAGCAACGACGGTGGAAAATGCAGAGGCAGCAACGAATATACCGCCGTTTACAAGTGGAACGCAAGAGGAACTAATGGAAACTGCCTCCGACGAACAAGAGGACTTCGTCGCTGAAATAGCAACGACGTTGGAGAATGCAGAGGCAGCATCGATTATAGCGCCGTTTACAAGTGGAACGCAAGAGGAACTAATGGAAACTGTCTCCGACGAACAAGAGGACTTCGTCGCTGAAATAGCAACGACGGTGGAGAATGCAGAGGCAGCAACGAATATACCGCCGTTTACAAGTGGAACGCAAGAGGAAATGTTCGGCGAAAGAGAAACTGGCGAACTGCAAGATGACAATAACATCGAATTGGATGAAATCACAGAAGAAACTGAAGCCGACATGCTGATGGAAACTGCCTCCTACGAACAAGAGGACTTCGTCGCTGACATAGCACCGACGGTGGAAAATGCAGAGGCAGCAACGAATATACCGCCGTTTACAAGTGGAACGCAAGAGGAAATGTTCGGCGAAAGAGAAACTGGCGAACTGCAAGATGACAATAACATCGAATTGGATGAAATCACAGAAGAAACTGTAGCCGACATGCTGATGGAAACTGCCTCCTACGAACAAGAGGACTTCGTCGCTGAAATAGCAACGACGTTGGAGAATGCAGAGGCAGCATCGAATATAGCGCCGTTTACAAGTGGAACGCAAGAGGAACAAATGGAAACTGTCTCCGACGAACAAGAGGACTTCGTCGCTGAAATAGCACCGACGGTGGAAAATGCAGAGGCAGCAACGAATATACCGCCGTTTACAAGTGGAACGCAAGAGGAAATGTTCGGCGAAAGAGAAACTGGCGAACTGCAAGATGACAATAACATCGAATTGGATGAAATCACAGAAGAAACTGAAGCCGACATGCTGATGGAACCTGCCTCCGACGAACAGGAGGACTTTGTCGCTGAAATAGCACCGACGGTGGAAAATGCAGAGGCAGCAACGAATATACCGCCGTTTACAACTGGAACGCAAGAGGTAATGTTCGGCGAAAGAGAAACTGGCGAACTGCAAGATGACAATAACATCGAATTGGATGAAATCACAGAAGAAACTGTAGCCGACATGCTGATGGAAACGGCCTCCGACGAACAGGAGGACTTCGTCGGTGAAATAGCAACGACGGTGGAGGATACAGAGACAGCAATGAATATCCTGTCGCAGAAGTCCAGCATCGTGGACATGATGCACGTGTTCGAACAAATGAAGAAGATTATAGGCGAGCATTCCGAATCATCGGAATGTTCGGCCAAACATTTAAAGGTCGAACAAATTAAGAGATTCTGCTTGAAGTCCACCCTGGAATGCATGATGTGCAATTACGAAGCCGAAGACCATAGCCAACCTATCGATGCTGAGAAGATGGACATCAATCAAAGTGCAGTCGCTGGAACCATGATGACCGGAGGCGGATACGCCCAAATGGACCAATTTTTCGCAGCCATCAACGTCCCCAGTATGTCGAAGAATAAATATCGTACGTGTCATGATAAAATTGTGGAGGAATTGATTTGTGCTGCTGAGAAAGTAATGATGGCAGCGGCAGGAGAGGAAAAAAGGCTAGCCATTGAAAGAGGCGACGTCTTATCGTGTGGAACTCCACACATTCCCGTCGTGGCTGGCGGATGCTGGATGAAGAGGTCGTACCGAACAGGGAAATACGACTCGATGTCTGGTGTTGGCGTAATTATTGAATTTTTCACTCAGAAAGTCCTGTTCGTTGGAGTGCGCAATAAAACTTGCAGCATTTGTCAGAACGCGGCGAGAAAGAAAATAGAAACGCGACAGCACATGTGTTTTAAAAATTGGGGCAGAAACCAAACATTCACCAGAATGGAGAGCGACGCCGTAGCAGAAGGATTTAACACCAGTGTCGAACAACGATTAATATATTCGACACTGTTTGCTGACGGCGACAGCAGCGTCTACAAAAGAATTTTGGACTGCGATCCGTACAAGAACAAAATCCGTGTAAAAAAAATTGAATGTACAAATCATTTGATGCGCAGCTTCTGCAACAAAATAAAAGATGTTGCGAAGAAGACACGGGCCGGTTACCTCAGGCGAACCGTAAATAATAATATTGTACGGATGCGCACGGCTATCATGAAAGCTGCAAACTACAGATTACATCAAAATTTGCCCAGATTTGAGAAAATGAGAATTCTGTACAACGACATTTCGAATATGCCCAGCCACGTTTTTGGAGAACAGAAGAAGTGCCGCGAAATAGGATACTTCTGCGATGGGACCATGAAGAAGGACGAAAGGAATATTGTTCTAGATCTGGAACAACTTCGAGTGTATGAAGCGATTGAGGAAGCCATTGGACGACTGTTGCAGCATTGCGAGAGTCTGCTGTATCAGAGCAACAGCAACGGAGTCTAGAGCTACAACGCAATTGTCGCAAAATTCATTGGTGGGAAAAGGTTGAATTTTGGCAAAAGACGATCTTATCAAGCAAGATGTGCCGCTGCCGTGGTCCACTTCAATACAAAACAAGTATTGTCTCGCTTACATAGAGCGATGCAAAAAGAACCGCCACAACTTCTGAAGAAAATGGAAGAACGGTACAAAGCGGAAGGCTTAAAGAATCCCCAGAATAAGAGGACCGCAAGGAGTACGAAAAAGCAGTTTCGTGCCACAATAGATGCCGATTGCGGATCGAATGTACAGGAGCCAGATATGATTGAAGACGAGTTCGAACGCGCGAAGAAGGCGCATATGAATAAGCTAACCGATTGGCAGAAAAATCGAGTAAACATTGAGAAAGGTACAATTGCATAAGCCAAAAGCGGAAAGTGGCTGTCGCTCAAGAGTAAACTTTTGACAGCGTCCAAGTTCGGTAAAGTGTGTCGTCGACGCAAAGGAACGCCGTGTGGCAAGTTGGTGCAGGACTTGCTCTGTCCCCGCGAACTAAAAGTTCCTGCTGTAGTGTACGGGTAGGAAAACGAAGACATTGCTCGCGCAGAATTGGCGAGGAAGGAAAGTATCAAGATTAGGAAATATGGCCTTTTCATCGATCCATCGATTCCCTATTTGGGAGCTTCACCGGATGGTGTAATTGATGACAACGAGGGTATTGTGGAGATTAAATGCCCTAAGACTGCCGAAGATATGACGCCAGAAGAAGCTATACATACGACATCGAGTTGCATGATAACATAGTTTCAACTACTCGACTCGCACTGCACTCACTAGTGCAGCACCACTGACTCGATCAGCTGGTGATATAATTGTTATGAAATTATTACAATTACAGCTCAAGGATCGTATGTGATCAAAAGCTGTCCGACAGATTCCGAGAGGGCCATGGATCAAGCATCACCTGATAATGCAAGTAGATAAACGATACTTTACTTTTTATATTTTCAAGTACATTACAGTCTTCTCGCATTTTGATAACATGTTTTCTGCGGTTTACGTTACAGCCACACATCATCTGGATGCTTGGTCGTCGACAGGATGATGCAGTTCAGGCAAAACGAGACGGCGAATGAAGCAACATAAAATTTATATCAATAAAGTACTATATATATTCATATGTTTGTTACGTTAATAAATTATTTAAAAAGGGATCTACAAATTGTGTATGTATGTATGTATATGTAATACCCGTCATTCAATATACTCAAAGTATGCGTTCCACGTGGATTCGCTTTACGCGAATGAAAACCCGTGTAAATAAAAGCGATAGGTAATAAAGAAACAATATTTGCAATAAAAGATACTACATACAAGTTGCAGAAGTATATTCATTTCAAACATGATTTCTCCCGACGAAAATTAAGATCGCGCATTGTTAAAAAGGTGGACTGTATAATACAATGCAACAACTTTTCAACGGTGGCTCGAATATGAGGAGATAGGAGTTTTGAGGGAAAGTAAATTATCGTACAACGAGGTTATGTTGATAGTGACCCACCTAATGGTGGGCCGTTTATTTAATCAAAAATATCCCCGTGAAGGTCGGCGGTCCGCGGTTCCTCCGGTCTCCTCCGGGTCGTCCTTGGGACGTTCAGCGACGTTGGCGTCTGTAAAAGAAAGGGTCGAACGAAGATGTGAAAACACCTATTC
This sequence comes from Sphecodes monilicornis, assembly GCA_913789915.3. NCBI lineage: Eukaryota > Metazoa > Arthropoda > Insecta > Hymenoptera > Halictidae > Sphecodes > Sphecodes monilicornis. The sequence goes on along the minus strand of OU565299.1, from coordinate 3,291,328 downwards.
GATACGATACGTATCCGATCGAGACGCTGTTTCCCGTACTCTCCTGACTGCGATAATCGCTATCGAAGGAGGGGGGATACAGCCAATCTGCTCAAAACGCAGAGTTAGTGGACTGTATATGAGTGTGACGTATCCCGAGAAGCGAGAATCCGTCCGCTAGCGCTGACGTAGGCACGGTTAAACCGATTCTACTACGTGGGCGTTATCGTAAAGGTGGCGGTTAATTTTATAAGGAGGTTGTATGGCTCCAAATTCGAGAATCCAGCCGAATTAACCCGTGCTTCAACAACCTTGATTCAAAGCTCGTGAGTGACTCAATATGTCACGCGGCTATAGGAATCTCAGAGGAAGACGCGGTCCAACTCACCACTTACACGCACAAGATCGACTATCTGCGCACCATAGAAGCGGCGTATAATGTAACCGTGTTCAACCAGTCAATATTCCCACTCGTAATCTGTGCTCAGACGTAATAACGACGGCGTATACGGAAGGAGCGACTATATTGGTTGAACGGGTCAAGCCTGCCGATATCTTTGTCGCGTTCTCTCACTCAGAGGAGGGGGACGAAGCCAGGACTTACAAGTCGAGACCTGTGGCTGGACCAGTCAATTCCGACACCGCATAATATGCGATTTCCGTAGAAAAGGCAAGGGCGTAAGGGAAATTGACCTTCACAATTCGAGTCTCCGGTATCTGCTGCGCTGGGACGTCAAAGTGTATGCCAGGGCTTATTACAGGTACAGGACTCGAAAAGAGTGTCCTCCGTGTTACACGGGTGGCCGTACGGAATCGGAAAACACGATTCCCGGCGAACAGTGAATTCGGGGAACGAACACGAATCTCGCGTAAACTACACCGAAATACACTTGTTGTGCGGTGAAGCAATAGCCACGTTAGAAATGTCTAGGCAGCTATCGCAACTGTGCACTATTATTTGTACGAAGCTCGGAAAATCCAGAGCTCGATTTATGTATTTATTGTCTGTCGACTCTCGTACAGCGTGTGGAACGATCTCGTACACGAGATCAGTTTCGATCGCACAGTCGTGCCAAAGCTCGCTGGCAGATACTTGGTACAAGTATCTGATAGCTGAACTGGAGAGGGATCGACAGGTTAATTATTCAAAACTCGATAAATTCGAAGATTGATTACTCTTGCTTAGGATTGTCAGCTCTCTTAAAGCGGGAGGAACGATCTCGTAAACGATCTCGATTCCGATCGCACAGTCGTGCAAAAGCTCGCTGGCGGATACTTGTTACAAATATCCGATAGCTCGACTGGAGAGTTTGTTTGACAGCAGCGAAGACTCAGGAGATGTATTCGCAAGCGCGCCTCGATAGCAAGTGCTCGCCATCACGATTCGTGAACGAGTTACTCCTCGCACGTCTCGTGAGCAAGTGCACGCGAACCGGCAAGCGTCGCGAGAGATTCTCAGCTGATCCGCTACGCGGCGCTGTCTCTCTCTTATCCGCTTATCTCTGTTCAACGTATATTTGTATGCTGTTCTCTTTGTCTCTCTTTACCTTTGCGTCGGGAGTTTGAATTGAACGTTTTGCACGGTGATCAACCGATCGCCGTGTTTATCGGCTGACATTAGCTGGTAGCCAGAAAGTCACGCCGTTTTTACTTGAATTATTATGGGTTATTGGCTTCTCGAACAAATAACCTCGGAGGAATCGCCAACGAATTTAGATCGCGACAATCGCGAAATTCAAGCACGTTTCAAACTAACGCGATATTTAAACACGCATAAAAACTACAGATTTCTAACAGTTTTCAATATTCGAAACACTTGCAATCGCCGTAGACACACGAACACGCCGACCGAGCGGTGTGTGAGTGCGAGCAATATCCTGCCGAATATACGAAACTGCAGCTAAAGAACGAAAAAGAATGATTTCTCTATAGGCAAGCGCGCTAGATGTGTGCTTCAGCTAGCGCGCTTGGTCATAAAGAGATCATACTTTTGCTTATCTAAGTCGTAGGAACGTGTTCTGCGGACACTTGCAATCGCCGTAGACTAGTGATCGGTTCGATACCGATACTATTGATGATACTCAATCAATTCGATACCAAAGTACTCAATGGGAAGTGTCGGTACGTATTGAAATGTAAGGTATTTGGTATCAATTTTTGATACTGATACTTCATGAGTCGATACCCGTTTGATACTTCTACGTAAGTATCGATACCCGTTTGATACTTCCACGAAACTATCGATACACGTTTGATACTTTACGAAAGTTTCGATACCTGTTTGATACTTTACAAAGGTATCGATACTCTGATACTTCACGTAAGTATCAATACCTATATGATACTTTACGCAAGTATTGATGGCGTTTTGATACTTTACGAAAGTATTGATAGCGTTTTGATACATCACATAATTATATCGATTGCCCGTTCGTTACCCATTTAATATTTCTACGCAAATAACAATAACCGTATCAAATCTTCTGAAATTTTTGATATTTATTTACAGACCATTTCACCGGAAAGTTTATATTTATCTGACATTTATCTAAATTAAAATTACCTGTTTTCATCTCTGAACGATACAAGTAATACTAAAGTTTGGCTCAATATTGTTCATAAACCCGTATTTCCGGATAAAAGATGAATTGCTAATTCTAGGCAGCTGTAGTATTCAATAACACATAATTCATTATTCTTAATTTTTATGGCTAATACATATATTACAATAAATATGGATAAAATCAGACCTATAACGAACTGTTAGAAAACAATATTTTATTCACAGTATTATCTTTTAATCTGTTCCTCTTTTGCTTATTAACTTTCCGCCTTTAGAAAATACCCGTTCCGCCGGTACTGAAGTTGCCATAATACAAAAATATTTTTTCGAAAAAAACTGACATTTTACTATACTTTTTCGTGTTTCATTTCCAATAAATAAGGGGATCTTGTTTTCCTGCCAAAAGGGGTTCTTTTAAATATTACCACGTTTTTTGTCAATATCTATAGTTATACTATTTTCTACTTATTGCGAGGCTATGCTATTTTCCATTTCTACGGAATTGTCAAATGCAGTCCAGAAATTTGATTAACCTTTTTCGGCCGTCGGCATATCGGAGATTGAGTCTTAATTTATTTCAAACGTCGCTGACAATGGTGACACAGAAGAAATATGTGGATCAGCAAAATTTGCTATACGTATTATATCATTCCGTAATGCTGCGAAATTCGCATCATTTGAAAAGAATAACTCACGAAATCGTGGATCCAGTAACGCAGCGATAACATGTACGGTTAATTTTGTTGTGTTTTTGACACGGAGTTGTTCTTGTATACTGTGTGCCTCAGAAGTACAGTGAAAAAAAGAACATTGGTTTTTTATCAAAATAACTTTCGAAATAGTTATTCTTTTGTCCACATATATTTGTTCTGTTGCAAAAGGAAACGGTTTTAAAATTGGTAAAATGTGTCCTATTGTTTCCCACGCAATGTCGACCAATTTATAAACATTAATTTTTAAAGACGACATACTAGCACAATTGCTTGGTGTTGGCCTTTATTAGTTGTTTGAAATTCTGATCTTCAACAATCGAGAACAGTTGTAAATCTGTCACGATGAAGTTTAAAATTAATTCGTCAATTTTTTATCATTGATATTATGTACCTTTTAATGCTTATTTATGATATTAGTTGTACACTTATTAGATTTATTCTTTTTTTGTATATACTACATTCTACATCACTATCCGTAACATTTACTTAGTGATTCCAGAACCAAATGTTTATAGTGTTCTATAAACAATGAAAATATACATTCTATAATTTAATGTTAAAAGTTTACAGTAGGAATTTATCATATACGTATTATATGGTAATTCTTTTATGCTTTTATTTTTCTTCTGTAGAAACGTTCCAGAATGCTCTGCTTTTCGGAACATTCGACGAGGCGTCATCTGTTTATTCGTCGTCAGAACAACGGCGATATATTGATTTATTGACTCAGTCATTTGTCATTTATATAAAACAATATAAATAAGCATCGGCCAAAAGAGTAATTGATAATTAAGAATTAGAGGAGCGGTCTCCTGATAAAAGGCCACGCAACGTCGTGGTCCGTACGTTGTAGTTTCTTACATATTATATCGTTATATGCAAAAACCACTCATCTATCTGTACCGAGAAGAAAAGTTGTAACCCATAGAGCAACAAATCTTTATAGAAGTATTTCGGAAGTATTCCTATACAGAGGTAAAATTGTGTTAAACGACGGATATACGTATAGGATACTATATGTAAGTATAATGAATATCTGATAAATTCCTACTGTAAACTTTTAAAATTAAGTTATAGAAAGTATATTTTCACTGTTTATAGAATACACATAATCATTTTGAAAATGCCGAAACGTTCTTGGGTCTGGAATCACTACGTAAATGTTACGGATAGTGACGTAAAATGTAGTATATGCAAAAAAAGAATAAAATCTAATAAGTGTACAACTAATATGATAAAGCATTTAAAAGTACACGATATCCAGGATACAATTAATACCGAACGCGTTTATCCGCCTTATACAGAGGACAATAAAAACAAAAAGAAAATTGATGAATTAATTTTAAACTTAATCATAACAGATTTACAACCGTTCTCAATTGTTGAAGTTCGGGGTTTCAAACAGCTTATGAAATATCTTGATCCCAAGTACGTTTTACCCTCAACGAAAACATTGAAAAAACTGTTAAGTGAAAAATATGACAAGCAAAAGGAGCAAGTAAAGAAGGAGCTCCAAGACGTTGAGAATGTATGCGTTACCACCGATACATGAACCAGCATAAACACTGACAGCTTTTTTACAATTACGTGTCATTTTATTAATACTTATTTTGAAATGCAGTCATATACCATTAAAACTGTAAAAATAGCAGAAAAACGAACGGCTGCTGCAATTTCTAATTATTTAGGTACAGCATTCATTGAATGGGACATATCAAACAAAATTGTAGCAGTGGTCACTGACAATGCTGCGAACATGATTTCCGGTGTGAAACAGCTTCGAAACCCGACGTTGAGTATACCGTGTTTCGCCCACACACTAAATTTAGTTGTAAAAAATCGTTAAATGCTATTGAAGATATAAGTATACTTCGCGAAAAATGTAAAAGCATGGTAACCTATTTCAGGCAAAGTTCAGTGGCGAAAGACAAATTAACTGAAGTTCAATTTATATTAGGTTTACCGAATCATAAATTAAAAATGGAGGTAGAAACACGATGGAACTCCACATTCGAAATGTTTAATAGATTAAAAGAACAACAACAAGCAATTGTGCTAGCAATGTCGTCATTAAAAATAAACTTTGAAAAATTAGTCGACGTTGAGTGGGATACAATAGGTCAGATTATACCAATTTTAAAACCTTTTCTTTTTGCAACGGAAGAAAAGAATAACTATCTCAAAAGTTATTTCGATGAAAACCAGTTATGTTCCTTTTTAAACTGTACTTCTGAGGAGCACAGCATACAAGAACAACTCCGTGCGGAATTGACAACACAAATGAACAAATATTTCAGCGACCTGGAAACAAATGAAACATATGGTATCGCTGCGTTACTGGATCCACGATTTCGAGAATTATCATTTTCCAATGATGCGAATTTCGCAGCAGTACGAAATAATTTAATACGGATAACAAATTTGTATGATCCACATTTTTCCTTCTCTTCACCGTTGTCACCAACGATTGGATTAAATGCCTCATCCTTCGAAACGGCGACGACCGAAGAAGATGAATCAAATTTTTGGGCCGCTTTTGACAATTGTGTAGAAATGAAAAATAGCATAGTTTCCAAAGCAGTAACAAATAGTATATCCACAGAAATTGAAAATTATTTAAAAGAACCCCTTTTGGGAAGAAGGCAAGATCCTCTCATTTATTGGAAGGGAAACACAAAAAAGTATGGCAAAATGTCAGTTTATGCCAAAAAATATTTCTGTATTATGGCAAGCTCAGTGCCGGCTGAACGGGTATTTTCTAAAGCCGGAGAATTAATCAGCAAAAAGAGGAACAGATTAAAAGATAATACTGTAAATAAAATACTGTTTCTTAATAGTTTGTCATTGTACTAGTTTATAATATATATATTAGCCACTGTTTAAATATCGCGTTAGTTTGAAACGTGCTTGAATTTCGCGATTGTCACGATCTAAATCCGTTGACGATTCCTCCGAGGTTGTTTGTTCGAGAGGCCAATAACCCATAATAATTCAAGTAAAAACGGCGTGACTTTCTGGCTACCAGCTAATGTCAGCCGATAAACACGGCGATCGGTAGATCAACGTGTAAAACGTTCAAATCAAACTCGTGTCGCGAAGGTACAGAGAGACAAAGAGAACAACAAACAGACGTACGTTGAACAGAGACAGGCGAGTAAGAGACAGACAGCGCCGCGTAGCGGGTCAGCTGACGCTCTCGCGACGCTTCGTTGCCGCACCGAGTTCACGTCGTAACTTGCTCACGAGACGTGCGAGGAGTAACTCGCTCACGAATCGTGCAGGCGATCACTTGCTATTGAGGCGCGCTAGCGATCACTTGTCATACGAGTCTTCGCAGCGCTAAAAGTTCTCCAGTCGAGCTGTTGGATACTTGTTACAAGTGTTTGACGGTGAGCTTTGGCACGACTGTGCGACCAGAACGGAGTTCGTTACGAGACCGTTCTTCTCGCTAGCAGAGAATCAAGCCCACCAAAGAGTTATTAAACTCTGGATTTACTGAATTATTGAAACAACTAATTCGTAATCCACTCTCCAGTTGAGCTGTCGGATGCTTGTAACGAGTATTTGACGGCGAGCTTTGGCACGACTGTGCGAACGGAACCGATCTCGATTACGAGATCGTTCCACACTCTGTAAGAGAGCCATAAAATAATAGCAATATTTATAAATCGAGCTCTGGATTTTCCGAGTTTCGTACTCAAACAGTGCACGGTTGTAGCTTCACCGCGCATAAGTGTATTCCGGTGTGATTGACGCGAGATTCGTGTTCGTTCCCCGAACTCACTGCCCGCCGTTCAAGAGAAACTCTTTATTAACACACTTACGTTATACGCCGCTTCTATTGTGCGCAGATAGTCGATCGTGTGCGTGTAAGTGTTCAAGAGAAACTCTTGGAAGGAATCGTGTTTCCGATTCCGTACGGCCACCCGTGTAACACGGAGGACACTCTTTCCGAGTACATTTCCTCTGCCATAAGCTCTGGCATACGCTGTGACGTCCCAGTGCTGCAGAAGAACGGATACTCGGATTGTGAAGGTCAATTTCCCTTACACCCTTGCCTTTCCTACGGGATTCGCATATTATTCGGTGTCGGAATTGGCTGGTCCAGCCACAGGTCTCGCAGGTAAGGCCTGGTCTGTCCCCCCCTCCTCTGGGCGAGCGAGCGCGGCACAGCTAGGCAGGCTTGACCCGGTTCAACCAATATAGTCGCACCTGCCATATACGCCGTCGTCATTACGACGGAGATAGTATTGAGAGTGGGGATAGTGACTGGTCTGAACACGCTTACAATACGCCCCCTCTATATATCTATATATATAGTCGCTTTTGTGCAAGTAAGTGGTGAGTTGGACCACGTCTTCCACCGAGATTTCTATAGCCGCGTGACGTATTGAGTCACTCGCGAGCTTTGAATCAAGGTTGTTGATGCACGGGTTATTTCGGCTGGATTATCGAACTCGGAGACTTACAACCTCCCTGTAAGATTAACCGCCACCCTTACGCTGACGCCCACGCAGTAGAATCGGTTTAACCGTGACTACGCCAGTACGAGCGGACGGATTCTCGATTATCGAGGTTCGTCGAAACATACAGTCCACTAACTCTGCGTTCTGAGCAGTTTGGCTGTATTCCCCCTCCTTCGATAGCGATTATCGTCGTCAGGAGCGTACGGGAAACAGCGTCACGAACGGATACGTATCGTATCGAATAGGTGGTTTCACCCCTTCGTTCGTTAATATTAATTTCAGACGCCAACGTCGCGAGACGTCCAAGGGACCACCGGAGGAGACGGAGGACCTGCAGACCGCCGTCCACCAAAGGGGATTATTTTGATTCAATAAACGGCCCACCATTGGGTGGGTCACTATCAATATAACCTCGCTGTACGACAATTTACTTTCCCTCAAAAACTCCTATCTCCTCATATTCGAGCCACCGTTGAAAAGTCGTTGGAGTGTATTATACAGTCCACCTTTTTAACAGCCACGAATAAACAAATTAACAATAGTTTAGAGACAAAAGCAGGTAGGTATGTATTTTAATTTAGATAAATGTCAGATAAATATAAACTTTCCGGTGAAATAGTCGGTAAATAAGTATCAAAAATTTCAGAAGATTTGAAACGGTTATTGAAATTTGCATAGAAACCAGGAATCCTGATAGAAACATTAAATGGGTATCGAAGTGGTAATCGATACTTTTGTGAAGTATCAAAACACTATCAATTTTTTCGTAAAGTATCAAACAGGTATCGATGCTTTCGTGAAGTATCGGAGTATCAATACTTTCGTAAAGTATCAAACAGGTATCGAAATTTCGTAAAGTATCAAACGAGTATCGATAGTTTCGTGGAGGTATCAAACGGGTTTCGATACTTACGTAGAAGTATCAAATGGGTATCAATGTTTTTGATACTTTACTTTTGATACCGATACGATACGGCATCATAACTTGCGGATGGGTATCGATAGTATCGATTTGGTATCGGTCTGATCACTACCGTAGACACACGAACCCGCCGACCGAGCGGTGTGTGAGTGTACCGCGGCACGGCTAGGCTGCCCGAGAGAAGCTACGCCAGCGCCGCGCTTGCTTGCATAACCTCTCTGACGGGTAACATGCTGCCGAATATACGAAATTGCGGCTAAAGAACGAAAAAGTATGATTTCTCTATGGACAAGCGCGCTAGATGTGTCCTTTAGCTAGCGCGCTTGGTCATAAAAAGATAATACTTTTGCTTTTCTGAGTCGTAGGATCGTGTCCCGCGGACACTTGCAATCGCCGTAGATTGGACGGGCAACGTCCTGCCGAATTGTGCTAACTGTATCTTGAAAGCGGAAAGTAGGATGGTTTAGGAATTCTGTCCGCTAGATGATTGTGTTATTCAGCACGTACATTTTCTGGATTCATATTTTTGCGTTGTCGACGTGTAGTTTGTAATTTCCGAGGCCCTTGCGATCCTCGTAGGTACACGTATTTACCGGACGAATGCTATGTGAATGGGCCCTTTCACTTGAACAAGTTCCACCTGAACTGTGTTACCTGCATTATCGACTGCGCCCGTACATCGCGGCGTCGTGTCGACGACGGCAGCAATCATCGGAAACAGATATCAGCGCTCGCTCGCAACGAAAATTGTCGGAACTATATCTTTCTCGAAAGCTTCGGTGTACGCCTAAAATACGTAAATAAATAATACAATAAACGCTTCATCGTCATCTTATATGCCCTCGCCAGCGCACTTGCATACAAGTGTCTCTATAAAAACCCTAAATCTCCAGATAGTTAGAACTTCATCATGGTGTGACGTCACACGGCCCACAAAGATTCATGACAAAATAATACAAAATTATGCGAAATTGCGGCTAAAGAACGCAAAAGTAGGATGTCTCTATGGGTTAGCGCGCTAGATTTAGCTTTCATCTAGCGCGCTTGCCCATAGAGACATTGTACTTTTGCGTTTTTTCGGCGTTATCTGTCGCGGCGCGGAAGCCTTGAAATTCGTACCAGTTGTCTCTCTGCGCGTATACGTATAGGCTAATCTAGCGGAGTGTGTGTGTGCCACCTCATTCTCATTCCAGCTTCCCCTAGCGACCGCTTGGAGCGCGGCGGGCAGGAGTCCGCACCCTTAAGACTACTACAGACATTGCATCTTATGGGCTTTTCTGTCTAAGCCTCGGGGACCACAGTGGCCCCCGTGCCATTTCGGTGCCGCGCTCAATGTTACCGATAGTTAACGAATTTAAGCGTATTAGCAAGAACTGTATATTCTATATACTTGATTTTTACTACAGGTTCTTAATATTATTTGGAGGCTACAAATATATATGGCGCGTGTATTTGAACAGTGGAGATAAAGTATTTAGTATGATACTTATGAAATATAGTACTACAGTGTATAACGCAGATTAATAAAGTGATGGTCATAAATATTTTTCGCATACTCATTTTATTTTTATGTATTTGACTATTTTTATTAATTACAAAATTACAAAAGATTTATTTGAAAAAATTTCATTTGTATAGTTTTTCATTTTGATGTAAATAATATTATGATGTTATTTCTATGCAGTTATTCGACGTGTACGTAATTTATTACTTACATTGTTATTTTTTTTTTAGCAAACCCCCTACAGCTTTATGGTGTTTACTTTGATCGTTTCTGCACACGTTCATACAAATTTTATTTGAATCGTAATACATTTATAAATGTTGGTAAATAATTGAGATCTTTTACTTACATAGACTACATTTTTAAGCACTACATTAAATTACGATGTACGGTTTTCAATTGTAAGTTAAAATATCAGTTACTAAATTGATATTTTTTGTAATTAAAACTTATGAAGCTACTGAAACTATATTTAAGATATGATGATCATAGCAAATACGTTATAAAATGATACATATGTGTATACTTTTATTTTACCACAATAAAGTTCTTTTATCGTTTTGGTTTTGCTTTTATTGCAAAATACATTTTATGAAACTGTTTCAGTATTTCTTTACTGATGATGATGAAAAAGCTAAAACTATACTTAAAGATGTATAATTGTATTACGAATTCCAGAATTATTTTGAAATCTATACAGAATTGGTGTAAGAACCAATTTAGAAATCATAACAGCAATTACAATACTTAAAAATGTTAGTTTCACGTAATAGCTATTTGGAATAAAAGTATTTCGTATCTGTTCGAAATGTCGAAATTGATGTCATAACTGTTTCAATTTGTTTCTTTAATCGTATATTTGTCTTTCCCACAATGATTATACATCCTCTTCTCAATAGTTCTGTCTTTCTCGCAACTCCCTTACGTTTCTCGCGACAATGTCTTGTTTCTCACAGTGCAACGGTCTCGCGAATTTAAAGGTATCCTGAACGGCGCGAAGTGTATAGCAGTGCAGTATATTTTAAATAGTGACAGTGCTAGTGTGGCAGTATTTTGGAAAATGGACCGACAGGTAAGTAAAACACATCTTAGAAAATGTTATTACAGAAACTGTGGCGTTACAAATAGAAATACCATAGATGGTACATCGTTCTATGGATTTCCTGTAAAGGACCACGAACGATGTATCTGATATTAGATGACTGGGTAGAGGAAAATGATTCATTTTTTAAAAACAAGTATATATGCAGTAAGCATTTTGATAAAAATTATATGTATGCTTCCGGTCGGCTTATGATGACCGCTGTTCCGAATTTATACGATATTTGTCACGATGCTTCGGAAAGCATCGTTTCGCGTAATAATACAATTGACAATGAAACGTTGTTGAAAGAACATAATTGTTTGAAAGAACGGTTGTTGGAAGCCGAGAAGACGATAGAGCAAGAGAAAATTCGTTATAAGAATCTTCTCTTGCGATATCGAGCGAAGTGTAAGGCATTCATGCGAGTAGAGGAAAAGCTATCTTCAGGGAATCTCAATGATTTAAGCTTGAAGAAAGCTATCGCGAAACGCGTTCCAAAGAAGGTTTTGTCTTTTATTTTAATGCAAATTTTTCGAACGAAGCGTAGTTATACACCTAAGGAGAAGGAGCTTGTTCTATCAATGCATTACACTTCGCGGGGATTGTACAGAAAAATGAGATTGAATCTTGGCTTTCACCTTCCTAATCCGAGCACCACTTTTAGGTGGTTTTCTCATATAAACATTTGGCCTGGTATAAGCCAGGATTTATGTAATAACTTAGCTTTTAATGTCAATAATATGGAACTTAGAGATAGAAATTGTGTTCTTTCAGTTGACGAAATGTCAATAAAAAAATGTTTCAATTTCCACGCTACAAAACAACTTATTGAAGGTTTCGAAGATTTAGGTAGTTGCGGTAGGTCGCCAACCGTGGGTATGCATGTACTGGTATTCATGGTTAGGGGATTGTTCCGTAATTGGAAACAAACGTTCGCGTATTTCATTTCGGGGGGTGTAACGAAAAAGGCGCAACTGTCGCCAATATTAGATAATGTTTTAGATGTTTTATTTTTAATCGGACTAAGAGTTCGAGCGATTGTTTCTGATCAAGGAACAAATTTCCAAAGCATATCTGAAGAAAGAGTATCGGCACGAGTACCCTATTTTCTTAGACATGGCCACAACATTTTTTACCTCTTTGATTATTTACATTTATTTAAGAGCATCAGGAATAATCTATTAAAACATGATTTTTTAATTAATGGCTCTTGCGTTTCCTGGTGCGATGTTGTTTCGTATGGAACCTTAAAAATTCTAAATTAACCAGAGCTGCTTACTGTTTATCAGAAAAACATGTAAGGCCAAGTATTTTCGACCGAATGAAATGTAAGCTAGCTCGACAAGTTTTTAGTAAACGCGTTTCTTCAGCTATGCTCACAGCATGTACAATTGGAGCCGTTAATTCGAGTACCATGCAAGACACGGCAATCTATTTCGAAATCTTAAATGATTTGTTTGACAATTTAAATAGTAAAGTTGTACGTGACCCTAATCCAAACAAGCGTGCTTTATCTGCTTCTACAGATTATATTGCAAATAATCTGGAGAAGCAGTTATATGATATAGAAAATTGGAAAGTAATTACTCCAAATGGACACAAAGTGCCACCTTGTTTTGTGGGGTTACGTCAATCTGTAGGTGCTACCGTGCAATTGTGGCGCGATTTAAAAAACGAGGGCGTCCCGTTTTTGTTAACGTCCCGTTTAAATTCTGACGTAATAGAGACATTTTTTTCTATTTTGAGAATGCATGGTGGCACCTACAATCGAAACCCTTCTGCAAAAGCAGTACGTCAAGCTTTTCGAAAAAGTGCATTCATGAATTTAAATTATAGTTCACCGTATGCAAATAATGAATGCGACGATGGCGTAATGCTTTTGCAGGAGGCAGTTATCTTAGCCGAACATGAGCAAGCCTCTGTAGATTTGGATGCCGCAGAAGTAGTATTAGAAGATGAGGGGGGTGAAGAACATACAGATATCACAATCAGTGCATTTGTATGTTCTCCATCCACATGTACTTTAGAAGCGTGTGCAATAGAGTATTTCGCCGGATACGTTGCGAAGATATATACAGAGAAAAGTAAATGTCCCGCGTGTTTAGTTTTCTTTGTAGATTTTAGTAATCATTTGTTGGACGAAAATATTCACTTTGGGAACTTAGTAGTTCCTACAAGTGAATTTTCGAAATTATTTTCGCTAATTAATACAACATTTGATAAATACTACCCTTGCATACGATGCGAAACACAGATTCTAGACAAATTATTTAGGATCATTGTTAAAACAGTCGAGCCCAAGTATCCCAATTGGTTTGTCGATAATGATTGTGCCGAGCATCGCAAGGCGATGGTGTATTTCTTTATGCAAGTAAAAATTCATAAAGTTACGCTGTGGCTGGGACAAAATTTACGTTTTCAGTCCAATCAAAGATCTGTGGCTCGACTGCAGATTTTGAAAGGATTATAATTTTCAGCTTTTTCTTCTTATGGTATATCGGCCATTTACTCGTGTAAATATTTTATAATTTATTATATTAAATTATATTAAAAATATTTTATCTATATTCTAGTAATATATTTTATTTATATTTTTATTTAGGTTTAGTTATATATTTTATTTATATATTTTATTTATGTTTTTTATTTATATATTTTATTTATATATTTTATTTATGTTTTTTATTTATATTTTTTATTTATATATTTATGTATATATAATAGTTTTATGCGTTGCTTCCGCTTTACTCACAATATACAATAATTACATTTCTACCAACGCTTTATCATCTTTCTTTGCTGCGTTTCCTGCTTACTCGAGTCTACATGCTGCTTTACAGCTTCTGTGTCACGCTTGCTTGAGTTTATTCAATATTTACTTCTAGGGTACGGGTTTATATTGAATAAACTCCGGGGTGGACAAGTCCTTTTTCATGCCTTCACGTGGCGCACCCTGTTAGCACTGCTGATTCGAAAATTCATTACCAAGTTCAATATAGTCACTAACAATGTGAAATATCGAATTGCCTTTTGATAAAAGTAGCAAAGCAATTGAAATAAACAGAAAAAGCAGTGTAACCAAATGAAATGAGGCAAATTTTTAAATATTGCGTATATATGATTTAGATGTTCTTTCATTTGAAAACTTACTAATATTATTTAATTTATTTACAGGTAACGAGGCAAATGCAACAACGAACTATTCATATCCGAGCAGAGTAAGGGGCGTTGACCATTTTTTAATCTCAGTCCATGGTGTTACAAAAATGTATTTACCAATTTAAAAAGTTGTTATTTAGTCATTATTTCGCTTTAAAAAGGTGTTCGTTATTATATTCCACGTTTCTCTTAATTTTATAATTTTTAGATATTAAATATAAAACTTAGGGTAAGAACGCTTCACCGTTTTTATTAATGATTGATTCATTTCTATTAAAATTTTTTTGTCGTCTGCTTGTAATTTACTATTTTGTTTATACCTTCCAGTTCCGACCAACGAACGGTTTTTGAAATTAGGCGCGACAAGAGCCACGCTCTCGGCATTTCGCGACACACCAACATACTCACAAACACAGACACAACCGCACTATCTCGCCTTGGTGTCGTGCTCGGGATCGAAAACAAAAGACCGCGCTCACCGGCGACACACACCGGCACCTACTCCCATACACACAATCAACGCGTTTCGAACGTCTTGTAATCGGGCTCAAACCATATATGTAAAATCAGTTGGCATCAGCTGATTGACGAACGATACGAACAAATCAAATAAAGAAAGTGAAAAGTGATCAATTTTGGAAGGCTATATATTCTTCATTCGCCTTTTCTCAATCCCATTTTCTGATCACTTCATCGATTCCTATCTTCCTCTGTCGCTTTCCATCATTTCACTATCATTATCTCCGTTTATTCCTGATTCTACATCTCACCAGCATTTGTCCTAACACACCCCTCAATTTAGTTTTTAGTGTTTTTATATATCATACATGTTAGCGTCAATGTGTTTTAAGCCAGGCCAAGGGTTTGTATCGAGGCGACTCTTAGGCCTGGAAGGATTTATGGCAGGATCTTGGCCTGCGTGAGGCCCTAAAGAGGGGTGCTCGAGACTAAACAGAACCGTCGATGGACGATGGCAGGCGACCGCGCTGGGTCTTCCGGCTATCGGCCGTCACGGTAATGTTTATGTGAAACAGATGAGTGAAAGTTTGGAATGACTCCGTGAGAAATACAGGAGAGAGAGAGAGAGATAGCGACGAGTGCGTTGCACGAGGATTGGGACTCTGCCCTGAAGGAGCTGGCCACGGAGTGGGGAAGGCACGGGGGTGCTTTCTGGTAAGAGGACTGTGTTAGACCACTCAGCACTTACCCCAGAACCGCTAAAGAGTAGAGTCACGATTCGTAATATCTAACATACATTTAGCTGCGTTGATTCTTGTGTTCGAGAACAATTTTCATAAACAACACTTAAAGGTCCGTTTATACAGAGCTGTCCGATATCGGACGCATTTTTGGAGCGTTTATACACTGCCTTCAGATCTTTTAGGCAACTTGAGAAGCGTTCGAGATGCTCGAACAAAGGCCAAGTGCCGAAGATCGTGTCATTTGCTACCCTAACCCCAGGGGTCCCGAGAACCTTTTACTCCCCTCTATACCTCAGGAGATGCCTATGCTAGTGTCGGACGGCTGGCTGAAAAGTATCGTTCTCGAGCAAATGCTGTCCGATTTCTGACGACACGAAGGCAGTATATATAACATTTTATTTAAAAATCTATCAAGTAGAACTTTTCAGAGTTCATCGTGCTAAATAGGTGGGGAATACATTGCTAGGGAATTTCAACATTATACAAAAGAATAATAATTTATTACTATGGTAATGAAAAAAAAAGAATATCATCTGACAAACTGTACTAAACAATCCCCGTGGAGGTTCAGAACGTTTTGGTTCGTTCAGTACGATACCGTCCTAAAAAACCATGTCGGTGGACGCGCAGGAAAATATAAAAATAATATTGTTTACTAGTATAATAAGAGGTATTAATATGTATATACTTATTGAATATTCCATGCCAAGTTTCCCCTTTAAATGAGCCCTTGCAAAAGACGGCGACATGAATATTGGTGTTACAATGAGCTGGTAAATGACACCGTGTACCTCCGTTTCAGGTAGAGACCAGTCGAGCGGACCACTATTATGGCCCATTGTCTATGTCTATACTGCTGGTCTCGAAAAAATACCAACAGACTGTATCTGTTGAGATTGAAAAATTATTGTAATAGCCCAATATTTTCCGAGTGAAAAAATATTTTCAATCTGTTTATATCCAACAAGTAGTCCAATACACTGCCCCGTACGACCGGTAGGGAAACAGCAGTGGGTTAAGATATTATAAACCGTTACCGCCCACTGCTACGCGATTGCACGGGGGTGGCAAGGCGCCATATCGTATGGGGTCGAACAGGTGACATTGTATCGATGCGAACCTGAGAAGAAGGTTCTCTGGGTGGACTACGAATGCGCGGCTGATTGGGTCAGAGCGGAGGAGGCAGGCCTCGTTTCACACGCATTTTCGGCTGTTATCGTGATATTGGCTACAGTGGCCACGCATACTATGCAGCGTGCATCGTTGAAGTCAAAACATTGGGTCTATGGGCGCGCGGGTGCGCCAGGGACAGGCAGGCCCAGCGATAGGCGCGATTTGTTTATGTGCCGTTCCCGGGGCTGTTCTCTATGGAGAGGTTTATTACGGGTCATTACTATTGAGCTGGAAGTCGGCATTTCCTCAGACAACACGTGTTTACTGTAAAGTAATTTGCAGGCCCCGACTTCTCTGGCGATAAAGAAATGTAAAAATGCTGCACATGTACATCCGAAAAATCTAAAAAACGTTCAGAACCTCCGCTGTACTTACTTGAATTGTTTGACGAATTGCTTCACCGTACAGATTGTCAGATATTCTTTTTTTCGTTACCATAGTAATAAATGGTTCTAAAGTTTAAATTCCTTAACAGCGTATTCCCCACCTATTATTCAATTGCTTTGCGAATAAATACCCCATGTTATATTCTGCCGTGTGAAATTTGTGTATGATGTGTACAGTCACAAAGTATCGTAGTCGGCAAAATCACACCATATGTTTCGCTAAAATTAACATTTTATTATTTTCCGGTGTATCTGAAATAATTTTTCATATCATATACATATTAAAAGTTGGAAGGAAAGGTTTGTCGCATTTTAAATAAACATGTAATTTTGCTTGTACATCGAAAACACATGCTGTTAATTAGTCATTGAAAGATGACAACAAGTTGTTACAAATAATGGAAAAAACGGGATTTCAAAGAGGACGAATCGTAGAATAAAGCCATATTTTTAAAAAATTTTTCACACTTGAACCGATAGAAAAATTTGCAGAACAACGATATGTCTAACATATTTTTTAATAATTATTTTAAATCATTATTTAAGACGAATTCACCAAGTGGTAGGAACGTTCCCTATTCCCATGATGCTGTAAACGAGAGCTACCGATAATTTACCTGAAGTTGTTGTGGAGCCCACAGTAACCTTTTTTTTTGCCACGCGCAGCAGGGAGTCGTCACCCGCTCGAAATTTATGACCTCTCAGACTCGAAGAAAAAGTATCGTTGAGAAGTCAGTCTCCGATATCGGCTTGCGAAGACTCCCATTTTAACCTAGGTAAATTTTTCTGTCGGATCCGATAAAATCGTCTGTATAAACCGACCTTAACACGTACGAACTACTGCGTACATTCCTCGAGCTTGAGACATTTCAGTACAACGTATGCTATATTATTATTCGATTTATATTGTATTTGGGCTTATTTTGATCAGGAAAACATTATCAATCGACAGGTGATGATAGCATTATGATAAAGCCAATAATAAATATAACCGGATTTATTATTTATTTATTATTATCCGTTACAATGTTGCCTCACACGCAGAATCACGACCGCATCGAATGTCGTTTTCCGTGTACCTCCGGAAGACAACGATGTAAGTAAGCGTTTCACTAGCGCGTATTAATAATACTAAAATGTTTGTTATAATTCATAATTCTGCCATGAAAAGATTATCAATCGATTGTAAATCGTTTTCTGATGAAAACAAGTCTAAAAACAAGTGTTAGTACGGAAACGTTTCCTTCGAAGTTGACGAATGAATTTTATTTGAGGCTTTCACTTTCGACGACATATTCTAATCTGCATAATTTTTAATATACGAATATTAGTTTACACACACACGTGTACACTGCAATAATTATCATGCCGCGGTCTTTTATACCTTTCTTAATATTTTCGTATCGGAAAATAATACTTTTCGTATTAAAATTCAAATTAATTATGTTGATAAGTTAACATTTGTTAATACTATACAAGTGACGAAAATAATATGAAAGCTATTGCTTGGGTGAACGTGTGTTTTATTTATATAATCAGGTATATACATACATGTATTAAAAACCCAAGAATTAAAAACTGCAAAATTTTTAACAATTTTATATTCGCGTAAAAAATTTTTAAAAATGATAAAAATTTTTGAAGAAATCATCGGATATTCAAATGATCATTTAATAAAATTTTCAAAGATTGAAATTTTTGTGTTTTAGATTAAAAAGAAACGTGCCTCTGAATTTCGACAGCTCCGAAAAGCAGAATAAAACATATACCTCATCTCCTGTGATAGAAACCGTTCAAACGCTTTCGATGCTCGCATCGATAGTTTCTTGGACGATCGTAATACGGCAACAATGCACTTTTGAAGCTGACAACGCTGTAAAATCGAGCCTCCTCAGACATACAATTTATGTGTTGCAGCGTCATGTAGTTCACCAGCTGACCGTTCCATTTCGATAGAGTCCGCTATCGTACCAGGGCATTTTCTACAGAGTCGGTAATTCAAACTGTAGACAGAAAAAAGCATTGCATGCAATGTCTGTAGGTATCTTAAGTCTGTGTCAACGGTTTTACCGATACAGTGACTTGATCAGCGTTGTCGGTGACTGAATGATCAGAAACAGACTCCAGCGCTCGTAGCGAAAAATGCCGAAACTATTTGATTCACAAAACGCTCGCTTTTGGTATTTATTTCCGCATTTGACAAAGTGTGTGTGTTAAATCATAATGGTTTATCATAACAGACGTTGATCATAAAACTATAAAAAACCCAAATCTATCGATATTTAAGAAAATGTATGTCATTTCGACATCAGCAATACTGTCGCTCGTCACATTGCTTCTCGCGGCTCCGGTACGTGTTGCCGAATAATGCAAATAATCCTCGAAAACGCAAAAATAGACCATCTGAGGGACCATGCGCGCTAGATTGATTTTTTATCTAGCGATTGTGACGACCTAGGGGTCACAAATGTGCATTAGAGAGCCCTATTTCGTCATTTACATGTACATGCTGACCTTAGTGGTGTGAGTGTCCACCAATACACTCTCATTCGACAGATGTATACCCTTAAAGGAAGGCAAAAAATGCCGTTTGTACCGGCCTCCTCGAAAAAAGCGGATTTCGGTCAATTGTGCCGCAAACCTCATCGACAGAGTGATCTTTCATATTTTTCTAACAGTTCCGAGGCCCTATCCAACCCCTTATTATTTTCCTCAGTTAATGACGTTTATATTATCAATGAATTATTAATGTTGTGATGATGTGAATATTAATAATCTTTATATAGTTTATAATACATATATTATACAGTTGATCGTTATATTTCATTTTGTTTGATTTATTAAATAGTTCATAATAAAATTGTTTGTAACGTTGATAAAAGTGATTGAACAAACAAAAAACGTATCATAGTCTATATAATTTAAAAGGAATTATACTTCTTAATATCATATGACGTTGCAGATTTTGCGATGTCACTTCTCCGTTAAATTTCGCGGCCAGAAAGGGAGTTCGTATGGACCGGACCGCCATCTAGCGTACCGAGCCGACACTCACGAATCTCGAGAGCGTTCCCCGAGGAAATTCCGCGCAAAACGAAAGAACGG
This sequence comes from Sphecodes monilicornis, assembly GCA_913789915.3. NCBI lineage: Eukaryota > Metazoa > Arthropoda > Insecta > Hymenoptera > Halictidae > Sphecodes > Sphecodes monilicornis. The sequence continues at coordinate 3,271,072 of OU565299.1, read as the reverse complement.
CGGGTAATTTGAATTGCGTGTACCGAGTACGGCCTAGTTTCAGTACGTGCCCCGTGCACCACCAGCCCCTTTAGAGGTACCAATGGCGGCTCGCCACCAGGGGATTCTATCGTCGCGACTTACTGTCTCTCCAAAACGTCCCGTCGACGGGTTGAAAAAAGGGCTGCCGACGCACACGGGTTGAAAGACCTGGAGACGACACAGGCCTCGAGCCCCCTCAACACCGGACTTTCTTCGTAGAAGAACTCCATCATGGAGGCCCTGCTGCCGTCTCACCCCGCGGGAAGGGGTTTCAAATGCGAGGGTGGTGCAGACGAGCCCTGGGATCGTCGTGTACGCCCCGTTTGCCGCGAGGCAATCGTTAACGAAGAATTCGAATGTCGTCCAGAGCCAGGGAACATCCGTGGGAATCCACCAATTACATATTACGCGTGCGAGATCCGCCAATTAGGGAAACCCAATAATAAGTAGGGTGGGGATTGCCGAGTAGATCGCCGTTAGGATCACCGTGAAGGATCACTGTCGTGCTGGCTCCCGTGCCGAATTATAATAATTTCTGTGCGCTCTGCGTGTTTTCGAAAAACTAACCGTACCGTGTCGCAAAAACGGAGTTCCCGAACTTCAGGGAGGCGAGAAAGTCATCCACGAGAAACGGTAAGCTGGCTCGTCTCGTCCTCGATTTCGTACGCGCTGAGGCGCCTCTCGCCTCGTGTTCGCGCCTCACGCCACTTGCCGGCGTTTTGAAGAAGAATAGAGTCGCATTCGTTATACAAAGAGAGTTTTGCTCGGAGGAATCGCCTCGAGAGAAGCGAGTGTAGTTCTTTGCGCCGTATCGTGCTCGTTTTGTAGATCGCGAACGTGTACCTCGCGCCGCCGGGTATATCGTACTCGTAAGAGCGAGCGATATCGAGCATCGCGTGCCGTCGCACGCTCGCCGCGTTCCGTTCCGGGAATCCACGACAGTCCTATCGAAATTGCGCCAAACTTCTGCGTTGCGAATTATTGTAAAAGTCCGTGCGTATCGTGTACCGTTCACCCGTATTCTCCGGACTTGCTAGAAGTTGACAAACCCGCGTAACGAACCTCCACCTGTTCCGTTATTCTGTACGAAGAGCGCGGGCTGTCGGGTCGCGGCCACGTGGGCGCCACTTTGTAAAAATCACGACACCTATTAAATCAAATCTCGAGAACAAGCAACTGTCGTTTCTTAGCCTACGAGACCCGTCCTGCCGTAAGGGCCGCCCGTCCTTCCTGCGTCCGGACCTCTGACCCTTCGCGAGTCGCGTAACGTCGCACGAAGCTCGGTAACGGAAATTCTCGTTTCGATTCTACGCGGAAGTAAATCGTTCCGTCTCGCGTGGTATCTTTGCGATACCTGCGCCCGAACATCGTCCGTTGGTTATCGAGTCTTCGAGTCGCGTTTTTGTGCCGGGTGGACCTCGTCCGTACGGCCGGCCGAGGCCCGGCTACGCGCCTATAAAATCCCGGAGTTGACCCTGCTCCAGTGATGCCAGATTCGTGGTACCGTGGTATACCGTGGAACTAAACTATGCCACCACTACGACCTACTGTTGCCCCTACGCTCCTTTACCAACGCGCTCGCGCGCTACACCCACCAGCGTACCTCTACTACGTCCGTGTACGCTGCTTGTGCGCTTGCGCCAGCCTCAATCTATTTTTAGCACTTTCCATATACATATTGCTTTACGGAAACGAAACTGAAATTCGGTCGGCCGTCGCGTCGAGCTGCGTCGAACGTATGAATCGCAACCTGAGCTGGCGTTCGAGTCCTCGTGCAGCGATTTTTATTTTTATTTTTAATTACTTTTTTAATTACATTTTTTAATCTCAACCCTTTATCTCAACCAGGAGGGTAGTTAAAGGGTAAAAACTAATTATTGGTTTTTGCCACATTTTCCCTATTTAATGGTATACTTAAAAATTCTAAAAAAATTCTACAATTTTGTAGATATGATTCCTTATGATGTGAATTTTTTCAGATTTTTTTGCAAATAGTAAGTATGAAAAATCGAAACGTAAAAAAAAAAACGAAAAATGCAGATTTTGTGTACAAGATATTTCGTGTGACTAGATTTTTCCTTTTACAGCAGTTAGGTATTAGCATTAGCATTATTCTCAATTTTTTCGGATTTTTCGATAGAGTGCAATGTAATAATATTATTTTTCTGCTTTAAATGAAATGTATTAATATTTATGTTGTGGTGGATAGCCATTAATTCATCTGAGACACTGTTTATGTTTAGGAAACGTTTTTAAGTGAATAAAATTTATTGTCATGTAATTAATAATTAGAAAAAAATATATTTCATGCAAAAAAAAGTTTGACCTTTGTGGGGCGCGAAGCTCTGCCAAAAACTACCCCAGCGTTTCCGAATCGTAAGACCTAAACAACTTCTTTTTTTTTAGTTTATGATGATACGCAAGTTTATTTGATTTTCTGTCTTCCTGTAATAAAAAAAAAATACAGTCAAAATTATAATGTCTTCCGAGACAGTGGCGTTTCAAGCCAGAAAATCAAATAAACTTGTGTATCATCATAAACTAAAAAAAAAGAAGTTGTTTAGGTCTTACGATTCGGAAACGCTGGGGTAGTTTTTGGCAGAGGTTCGCGCCCCACAAAGGTCAAACTTTTTTTTGCATGAAATATATTTTTTTCTAATTATTAATTACATGACAATAAATTTTATTCACTTAAAAACGTTTCCTAAACATAAACAGTGTCTCAGATGAATTAATGGCTATCCACCACAACATAAATATTAATACATTTCATTTAAAGCAGAAAAATAATATTATTACATTGCACTCTATCGAAAAATCCGAAAAAATTGAGAATAATGCTAATGCTAATACCTAACTGCTGTAAAAGGAAAAATCTAGTCACACGAAATATCTTGTACACAAAATCTGCATTTTTCGTTTTTTTTTTTACGTTTCGATTTTTCATACTTACTATTTGCAAAAAAATCTGAAAAAATTCACAATCATAAGGAATCATATCTACAAAATTGTAGAATTTTTTTAGAATTTTTAAGTATACCATTAAATAGGGAAAATGTGGCAAAAACCAATAATTAGTTTTTACCCTTTAACTACCCTCCTGGTTGAGATTAAAAAATGTAATTAAAAAAGTAATTAAAAATAAAAATAAAAATCGCTGCACGAGGACTCGAACGCCAGCTCAGGTTGCGATTCATACGTTCGACGCAGCTCGACGCGACGGCCGGCCGAACTTCAGTTTCGTTTCCGTAAAGCAATATGTATATGGAAAGTGCTAAAAATAGATTGAGGCTGGCGCAAGCGCACAAGCAGCGTACACGGACATAGTAGAGGTACGCTGGTGGGTGTAGCGCGCGAGCGCGTTGGTAAAGGAGCGTAGGGGCAACAGTAGGTCGTAGTGGGGGCATAGTTTAGTACCACGGTATACCACGGTACCACGAATCTGGCATCACTGCCCTGCTCTCGTCCGCGAAAAAAGGGGCAACGTCACAATCAATATGAAATTTCATTACAATATGTAATATGAGTCAAAAGATATTCATAAAAGTCGCGCGAGCATTCAACCCGGCTCACTGTGTGGCGAAACAACCGTGCCGCGATGGTGACGTCGCATAATGGTTGGAATCGAAGAATTTAATTACATTTTGTTCAAGCGTTTAAACCGCTGGAGATATTGCAAGTACAGGGTATAGTCGGGTTTGGGGGTCAAATTCGCCCCCGGCGAATTCTGAACCAGCCGATAGCCTACCAAAAAAAGAGACCTTCCTGCCAAGTTTCAGCCCGATATCTCATCTGTAAGAGTAGTTATAGAAGAAAATCGAAAAACCAGTTTTTGAACAATTCCACAAGTGAATTGCAGTTACGGCTACGACCAGCGCATGCAGTGCAGCCAAATCGCCATGCGTGTTCAGGTATCCACTGTAGTACATTCGCCGACGTTCTCGTTTGTGCGTCCTTCATTAAACAAATCTAATTCTGCGGGAACCTGACTTCGAGGCATCTTTCGAATGCGATCGTGTGCATACTTATACGTTCTGTTTCCAGTCAAAGATTTAAGAGTGTAACAATCGCCTTCGAGCAGCTCTAGAATCACGAATGGCCTCTATACTTCGTATCGAATTTAGTTTGATTCCTCTTATGGTTCTCAATTAAGACAAGGTCACCGACGCTAAACTTAGTCAGTTTTGCCTCATTAGAGTCAAATCGCGATTTTTCGTAACTCGAAGTTCGTTCAATGTTGCGGACCGCCTGCTCTCTTATTTTCCGAATATCAATTTCAGTTTAAGTATCGTTGACAGTCAAAAAATTTAACCGTCTTGCCACTTTCCCAATCGAGATGCATGATTGATTCATGCACGTGATGAAACACGAGCCACCGAAAGGCTCGTGGCACAATAGGGAGGCAACGCGTACGATTATTCCTTTGAACTCTGCGACATAAGATACCTGAGCGTATCTCGTAGGTTTTGGCTACATCTGGAAGAAGTTGGCCATCCTTCAATTTTGAAACAACAGCTCGAAACTCCTCGTTCTGTGATTGTTCAGCAAGCAGCCAGTTTTCAGACAAAGTGACTAGATCTACAAATTTCTGCTCGACTTTTTTTTGTTTGAAAAGAATTCCACCAAAACCCTCCGCGCTTGCATCAGTCTGCAACTCGATAGGAAAGACCGGATTAAAGATCATGAGTACCGGTTCACTCGTTAAAGTTGTAACTATTTTCTGTCTGACTTCTTTGTTAGAAAACGTGTATAATATACATTTGAATTGTACAAGCGAAGTGTGCGAGCGTCGGAGGAACAAGCGAGCGTCGGAAGAACAAGCGAGCGTTGGTGTGCGGGACTATGTCGGGGATGCAGCAGCGTGAGCCCAGTTTGGAGTGGTATGCCGTGAGAGAAGGATACGTGTGACAAATAAGTATTATACATATATATATATATATATATATATATATTAAAGTTAGTTATTCCAGTTTACAAACTCTCCATTAGTGGTTTATTATCAACATGGTAGCAGTCCGTGGTTGATTATCGTGTAATAATGAGTATCGTGAATTGATAAGTGACATTCGAGAACACGAAGGAACATTCGAGAACAAGCGATAAAACAAAATGGCAAAAGACGATATCACGATACCAGTATTTAATGGAGAGGACTATAATATGTGGAAGAAGCGCATAAAAGTGTTTTTGAAGTTAAAAAAATGTGATGAAGTTATAATACGGAAAAAAGTTGATGCAGATGAACCTGACTGGGATGAAAAGGATCTGAAAGCGATAAACTATATATACAGTGGTATAACGAATAAGCAATTGGAATTCGTAAGTGAAGAAGAAACGGCATACGACATAATTAGGAAGTTCGACGAGATGTACTTGAAAGAGTCGACAGCACTGCAGATTGTGTGCAGGAATAAACTGGAAAAAATGAAACTCAGTAACTATAGTGATTCGGTGACACTTTTTAGTGATTTTGAAAAGGCAGTAAATGAACTGAAAAACGCACAATGAAGGAAAAAGAAAAGTTAAACTACATGCTCAATACGTTGCCGGAATCGTACAGCTATATAGGCGACTTAATAGATGCCCTAAATGAAGAAGATCAAACTGTGACGTACGTGAAAAATAAAATACAAATGGCTGAAATGAAGAATCAAAAAGACGATCAAACTGGAAGAAGATCAAATGCATTTGTCGCCGATAAGAGTAAAACAGAGCGAGTTTGTTTCAAATGTGGAAAAACTGGTCATTTTGCACGAGATTGTCAAGATGGCGGTCAAGCGGGAAGGAACGGCATTCCTGACGTGGGGTCAACACGTGGTCGCGGCCGAGGCACAGCCGGCCGTGGATACTACAACCAAGGGCGCGGAAATTTTCACAATCAGCATAGAGCGGGCGCATATCGCGAAAATCAACACATGCAGAGCAACGCAGACACGAGCGCATGGGTAGCAACTGTTAATACGGCGTACAACAGCGGAACAAATAAGTTAAGTCAGAACGAAATAAATTGGCTATTAGATAGCGGTTGTACCGACCACATAATTAATAATGAGGAATATTTTAACGAATGTGTTAAACTTAAAGAACCCGTAAATATATATTTAGGAGATAATAGTTTTGTAAAAGCAACAAAAATAGGGAACGTAGTTAGCTATTTTGAAGCGTTCGGTACGACAAATGAAATAAAAATGAAAAACGTGTTTTATGCAAAAGATATGCATTCAAATTTAATAAGCTATGGAAAAATAACTGAGAATAATACGATTGTTTCTAAAGGAAATGTATCAAAAATTATAGATGGAACTGGTAAGCTTAGAGCAGTAGCATTTAAAGAAAATAGAACGTACAAAATGAAAAGTAAATTAAAATACAAAGAGCCGTCGGTAAATGTTGCTGATAGTAGAAATAACATGAGTCGGAAAGAAAAGTGGCATAGAATGTTAGGTCATATAAATTTTAAATATTTAAATACTTTATGTAAACAACAATTGGTAACGGGTATTCCAAATGAACTTGAAACAGAATTTATGAAATGTAAGATGTGTATAGAAAATAAAATGCATAATTTGCCATTCAGAAACAATAGAACTAGAGCCAAAAATGTTTTAGAAATAATTCATACCAATGTGTGTGGTAGTTTTCAAACAACCGGTGTGAATGGAAAAAAATATTTTGTTTCCTTCGTTGATGATTATAGTAAGATTGAAAAAATTTTCTGTATAAAATCGAAAGCAGAAGTTTTTGATTGTTTAGTTCAATTTGTGAATGAGAGTGAAAATTTAACAGGAAAAAAGGTAAAATTCTTGAGATGCGACAACGGGAAGGAATATTTAAATAATAATATTTATAATTTTGTCAAAGAAAAGAGTATTATGATTGTTTAGGATTAAAAAAATCCCCGCGATTATAATTCCGCGAACGTCGTTCCGCTACGGCGTCGCGAGAGCGCTAAGCGGCACAGCGACGAAAATCACGAGTCGACCGCTAAACTCGTTCATAATAACCCATTGTAATCGCGACAAAGGACTCCGCATTATTATATCGTAAGACACCGCACGCACTACAGGTGTCATATTCACGCGCTTATCGCGTCTTATAAATCACAGTATTGATTTCACGAATTCCCGGATTCGGCGTTCTTCTTACGCACGCGTCTATCGCATTAATTATCGGTTCCGGAGTGCGCGACGAATTGTATATTCGGAAATAAAGTAACTTTTCGTGCATTAATCGTGCAGTGACATTTCTTTGTTCTCGTCGACCATTGTATATCCTCGTCAGGATAGTCCCGGCTATCCTTCTGACAATTCCTGTCGCAATGTTTAATAGAACGATAATGGACATGGCGCGTTGTTTATTAGCAGAAGCACGAGTTCACGAACGATATTGGCCGGAAATAATGTGTACAGCTGTTTATTTGAAAAATCGCACATTAGCGAATACTGTGGAAAAGAAAACACCGTTTGAAATATTTTTTAAAAGAAAACCGAATGTCGAGAATTTACGTTTATACGGAAGTAAAGTTTTTGCGAGAAAACCAGAACAGAAAAGAACTTCTAAATGGGATAAAAAGGCAGATATGGGAATCTTATTAGGCTACAGTGAGGAATACATACATTTTATTAGGTTATAGAGTACTTATGAATAATAAAATAATAGTTGCGAGACATGTCGATATCGTAGAAAAAGATGTTAAATGTATCGGTTTAGATGATTCAGATGAAGAAAACAATGATTGTATAAATGACGAATCATCGGAAGATAGCTTCGAATGTGCGGAGGAAATTGAACAAGAACAAATTAAAGAAAATAAAAAAGATTTTAAATCTGAAACTGAATTTGAGGTTGTACCACGTAAATCTAAACGCGAAAAAAGAATCTCAATTACATACCCAGAAAAATTATATAGTAATAGCGTTTATGCAAATTATTGTAAAGTAAATACTCCTTCTACGTTTGAGGAGGCGATTGAAAGTGATGAGAGTAGAAATTGGAAAAAGGCTATGGATAAAGAAATAGAATGTTTGAGTAAAAATAAAACGTGGAAATTAGTCGATAAGGTACAAGGAAAGAAGGTTCTGGATGTAAAGTGGGTATATACAAGAAAATCAGATAATAGATATAAAGCCAGGTTAGTCGTAAGAGGATTCCAACAAACAGATGTAGTTGATGACATATACTCTCCTGTAGCAAAAATGCAAACGTTAAAAATGTTATTATCTCATTGTTGTCAAATGGGCCTAGGTATCGAACAAATGGATGTAGAAACCGCATTCTTAAATGGTAAAGTAAGCTCTGAGGTATATGTAAATCAACCAAAAGGATACGAAGATGGAACAAATAGAATATGTAAATTGGAAAAACCATTATATGGTTTAAGAGAGAGTCCGAGAGCATGGTGTAGCGGCACACGATCGGCGACCGTAATAACCATTCGAACAGTCCGCTTGCAGATGTCAAGGTTTAGGCGAGAAAAACCTTCCCTGATATTTGCAAGCCCGGAAATGATTTTATTCTTTTATTACTTTCACGTGCACAGCAGACTTCGCTGATGAAAACGTCGCCAGCCGTGTACCGCGGCCAGCGCGGTCGAGGAAAGTTCCAAAACATAGAGCCACCTAAATTGGTGACAAGGAGTCCCTTTCCCCCACCGATCAGGGCGGTGTTTTAAGAGAAAAGGTAACTCCACCCTCGCGTCTTCAGGGAGCAAGCTCCACCCGCGCGTTCTCGGAAAAGGTTACCTTCTTCCGAGATTTTGTATATATACCGAAGAAGAAATGCAAAACATTCATTCACGTACACTCCACTCATTTACTTCTCGCTCTGTCAACTCTTGCATTAAAATAAAGTGTCAGTCCAGATATTGCATTAATCACTTTCACCTGTAACCTCTCCATCCGTTACAATGGTATGAGTGTTTTAATAAATAATTCTAAATTCTTGATAAATTTATGATTTACAAGGAGTAATATAGATTACTGCCTGTATACTCTTAAGGAAGGAATAGAACCTGTTTATTTGCTCATATATGTAGACGATTTATTGATTTGCAGCGTAAGCAAAAAAAAAATACAAGATATAAAGAAATGTCTATCCGCTAAATTTAAAATGAAAGACCTAGGAGAAATAAGAGAATATCTAGGAATTAACGTAGAATATGATTACTGTTCAAAATCTTTTCACTCGCCTCGGCTCGTTTGCATGGCTATTTCGCGATATTATTTCTTGCGATGATTCTTGCCCGATACACCGGGGAATCGGCATAAGAACTACCAGCCGTAAGTATTATACATAGATATATATATATATATATATATATATATATATATATATATATTAAAGTTAGTTATTCCAGTTTACAAACTCTCCATTAGTGGCTTATTATCAACATTCTTCATGTTCAAGTTCCCACTTGAACTGCTTGCCGTAGGTCAAACGAAACAAGGGTGCCATGATTCGCGAAAAATCCGATACGAACTTGCGAAAATATGAAGCGAGTCCAATAAACTGTCCGAGTTGATGAATATTTTCGGGTGGGGGTAACCGGATCAAGGCTTCCAGCTTCCGAGGATTAGGTCTCACTTCCCCCGCACAAATCTCATAACCAAGAAATCCTACTCGACGCTTTAGACAGGAACACTTGGCGAAGTTCAAAGAAAATCCAGCTTTGATTAGGATCGTTAAGACTTCACGCAATCTCTGTAAATCCTCACTTATGCCTTTTGACGGAATCAAAATGTCGTCCATGTACAAGATCACATAAGAATACACCAGGTTGCCTAAAGCATTGTACACTGCACGCTGGAAAACGATGGACGCGTTGCGCAGACCGAAGGGCATGACCAAATACTCAAATTGTCCATCTGGTGTAACAAAGGCGGTTCGTTCTATGCTATCAGGACTAACCTGCATTTGATGAAAGCCACTTGCGCAATCTAAACACGTGTAGTAATTAGCTCCAGATATGTGCTGGATAATAGACAACACGTACCGTGTTGCTATTTAACTCGCAGTAGTCTACACACATACGATCTGTTCCGTCCTTTTTTTTCACCAGAAAAATAGGGCTCGCAAACGGAGAGCAACTGTGTCGAATAATATTAGCACGTAATAATTCCTCTAATTTGTTTCGCACCGTTTGTCTTTCGTCGGGACAAAGTCTATAAGGACGTCGCTGGACCGTGCGATTTGGGTCCTTGAAGCAGATACATAATTCTCCCATACTGACCATAGTTTGCGGTAAACCGTTGATAAAAGCGGATCAGAAATCATTCAGTAAGGATGTCAATTGATGTTTCATTTCTAGTGGTAAATCGATATCGACAGTCTTGAAATCAACGTGCGAGGGTAAACGGCAACAATCGACTGATTTAGTTTTAGAAATCGTCAAGGCTTTGTCAGTCATATGAACCGTAAGATCGAGTTGTAGGATTTCACGGCCATTCATTACCTCGTACTTCAAACAAATATCAGGTAGAACGTGAAATAAAATTGATACACAATTTCCGTCAATCGAACCGTTCGTACGAATCTGTTCGTGACTGTACACGTCCGAATTTCCGATACCCGTGATATGGACAGTCGAATTAAAGCGGGTCCCTGAAAATCTGTCAGCCACACTTTTCTTCAGAAGAGAACACTCAGCACCAGAATCAAAAAAGAATGGAAACGACTCACCAGATGGTAATTGTATCTGTGCATATACGCCACGAACTTCACAACCATCGACACGTCAACTCTCAGTCACTGAGCCTCCGTTACCACTAGCGTTTTGTATGTATGTATGTGTAGTACGTATGTACTACATACATTTTGTATGTATGTATGTATAGTACGTGCCCGATACGGTTGCAACGATGACAACGTCGCGTCGAGTATGAAAGAGCAAGACAGAATTACTTTTCGTTTGACGTGCGTACAGCTGATGGTTTCGGTAGATACAGAGAGGGAGAGAGAGAGGGAGAGAGGGAGAGAGGGAGAGAGGGAGAGAGGGAGAGAGGGAGAGAGGGAGAGAGGGAGAGAGGGAGAGAGGGAGAGAGGGAGAGAGGGAGAGAGGGAGAGAGGGAGAGAGGGAGAGAGGGAGAGAGGGAGAGAGGGAGAGAGGGAGAGAGGGAGAGAGGGAGAGAGGGAGAGAGGGAGAGAGGGAGAGAGGGAGAGAGGGAGAGAGGGAGAGAGGGAGAGAGGGAGAGAGGGAGAGAGGGAGAGAGGGAGAGAGGGAGAGAGGGAGAGAGGGAGAGAGGGAGAGAGGGAGAGAGGGAGAGAGGGAGAGAGGGAGAGAGGGAGAGAGGGAGAGAGGGAGAGAGGGAGAGAGGGAGAGAGGGAGAGAGGGAGAGAGAGCGGTCGCGTTCTCTCTCTCCTTTTATTTCACTCACTCCTTCTGGAATATTCGTCACGCACCGGTGGTTCCGGTTGAGCGTTGTAGAGAATTCCAGAAGGATCGAGAGAGATCGCTGACCAACCACGCGGTCGATTGCTTGCCCGCGTGAGGTTTTCGACGCCGCTGATAGGCTGCGATTCGCGCGGTGCCGGAAGGGCACTGTGGCGCTCGGGCGCGCCAATTTATCGCCTATCGATTATTTTGGCGGAATCGCGCGCTGACAACGAGTTCATCATGGCGCTCGGGCGCGCCAATCTCGAACATGCCGCCCGCCTCGACTTGTCGATATTTCGCGAATACGTGTTCAATACGACGTGATCATGCGTGCAACAGTGCGCAGTGAAACCCGTAGTGGAAAACATAATGCCGAATTGATTTGGATTGACAACTGAATTGAATGGATTTCGCGTGGACGCGAACGAAGTTACTTGAAGCTAATACTGCGTCACCCATTGATAGCGCCGGCGCATCGATGAATCGCGTCGTGTACTATGCGGTTGTAAGCTGCGCGTAGTGAGTGCGCAGTGCCTGTATCGACGCGTTCATTGATCGGACGCGTCGATCGGCAATGCAATTAGTTTGTGCACTGGTCTTACGAGTTCGGTGTTTGCGGTGACTAATTCCGCGACTCGAACTTTTCCGTCGGTCCCTGGATGAGTCTCCGTTACGCGCGCCAGTGCCCATTGCGAGGGAGGTGTTGATTCTCCGACGATTATGCAGAGACGGCCGGGCACGAGGTCTTCCATCGGTCGACGCCATCTTGCACGAGTGGTGAGTCCTTGAAGGTATTCCCTCTGCCATCTCGTCCAAAACTGATCTCGCATTTTTGTCAGCAGCTGCCATCGTGTGAGCCGGCTGACTTCCTCGTCGTGCATTGATGGCTCGGGAAGTGCGTTCAGCGCCGAACCTATAAGGAAGTGACCTGGGGTTATTGCGGACAGATCTGTCGGGTCGTCGGAGAGTGCCGCAAGTGGCCTTGAATTGAGGCAAGCGTCTACTTGCGACAGCAGCGTGGACAATTCTTCGAATGTGAGTCGAGTCTCCCCTATTGTGCGCCGCAGATGATATTTAGTGGATTTCACAGTAGCCTCACATAATCCACCAAAATGCGGTGCTGCAGGTGGATTGAAGTGCAACTGGGTCCTCAGCTCGCTCATCTGATTCCTGAGGCTGCGGTTTTCCTGGCTGCTGGCGAGGAAGAGGCGGCGCAGTTCCCTGTCAGCTTCCAGGAAATTGGTGCCGCAGTCGCTGTACAGATGGGCACAGATACCACGGCGGGAGATGAACCGGCGGAACGCAGCCAGGAACGCCTCGGATGTGTAATTGGACACGACCTCCAAGTGGACTGCCTTGGTGACCATGCAGACGAACACAGCGAAGTACCCCTTGTACGCTTTCTGTCCCCGTCCTGAGGTGGTCCGCAGACATATCGGACCGACGTAGTTCACGCTGGTGGAGTGGAACGGGCGTGCTGGAGTGACCCGATGCTCTGAGAGCTCCCCCATCATCTGCTGCATTGGCTCCGCCCGCCATCGCACGCAGGTCACACACTCGTGGATGACTCCCTTCACTATTGACCGTCCTTTGGGAATTCAGAAGCGCTGTCGAATTGCCCCGAGCGTTGCTTGGACTCCTCCGTGTAGTGTGCGTCTGTGGATGGACAAAATGTATAAGTGTGTGAGCCGTGATTCGGGAGGGAGGATTATAGGATGAGCCTCGTCTGGATTGAGCGGAGCTTTGCTCAGCCGGCCTCCGACTCTCAGCACGTTGCGGCGGTCCAACGACGGAGCCAATGACGCGATGCTGCTTTTGGAGGATGTGCATCATCCGGCAGAGATGGAGTTGAATTCCACCTAGAATGCGGCTCTCTGCACGTGTCGTATCCAGCATCGCTCGGCATCAACCACCTCTGATGGAGTCAGGACTGGAAGCTGTGAATTTTGACCAGCATCAGTGTGAGTGAGTGTGAGTGGTGGTGCACCGGGGCGCAGGCGAAGCCATCGCCGACACCATGCTGTGACCCTCAGCAGTCTGGTATAGGAGGAGAAGCGATTAAGAATGTCGGTCTCTTCGTCTGTTCCAGTTCCCGTGACGACAGCAACCAGTGGAGGTCTTCTTTCCGGGAGATGTTCGTGGTCGGCAGGTCCTGCTGGGCTGAAGTTGGCTTCCTACAGTAGAAACTCCGGGCCTCTCCACCACAGGTTCCAGTCAACTAATTGTGACGGAGAGAGTCCCCGTGAAGCGCAGTCGGCAGGGTTTTCGACACCTGCCACGTGGTGCCACTGTGCTTCCGGAACTCTTCGCTGGATGTCAGCCATCCTGTTGGCCACGTATGTCTTCCACTTGGAGGGATGTGCTTGAATCCACCCTAGTGCCACCGTGGAATCTGGAACTGGAGTGTCGCCCAGGTCGAGTGTAGTGACGATGTGCTGCATTAAGCGAGCGAGGAGGTGTGATGCGCAAAGTTCCAGCCGTGGTAGCGACACCTGCTGCAGCGGAGCCACCTTGCTTTTTGCAGCGACCAGTGTGACGCTCCATTGCTCTTTCACGTCCTGTGTCCGTAAGTAGAAGACTGCTCCGTACACTTGCTTCGAAGCATCCGCAAACCCATGGAACTCCGTATGTTTCAGGTGAGAATTCTGCAACAAGGGTCGATGTACCCTCACCTGCTCGAGTTGCTTCAATTCAGCGCAGAAGATTTTCCAGTAGTTCGCCAACGTTGAAGGGAGCGGATCATCCCAGCCGAGTCCCAGCAGCCACGTGTTCTGGATCAGGATTTTGGCTCGAACCACGACTGGAATTAGCCATCCCAACGGATCGAACAGTTGAGCGGACTTGGAGGCCACACCTCGCTTCGTGGTTGCTGGGGCGTCAGTGTCAGTGATGGTATACTGGAAGCTGTCCTCGCTCGGTGACCACTGGAGGCCAAGCGTTGAATGCGTCGGATCAGTCCACGTTTTCGGATCTCTCTGGTCATCCTGGAGCGTTGAGGGCTGGCTTGGTGAGTCGTCGCTGATTAGAGGTACAATGTCTTGTAAGTTGGTGACATTTGTTGCCCACTTTTGCAGAGGGAAGCCTCCCGCCCTGCACAGCTGGAATAGTTGCGTCGCTGCTTCCTTCAAGGCTGGGATGGAGTCAGCTACCGTCAGGATGGCGTCGACGTATGAATCGTGCTTGATCGCCAGTGAGCCAATGGGATATCGACTGCCCTCGTCTTCTGCCAGCTGGTGCATTGTCCGTACTGCGAGGTAAGGAGCACAAGACAAATCATAAGTCACCGTGTTTAATCTGTACTCACTGACAGGGTGCACCAGTATCTGTCGGTACATCTTGGCCACATCCGCTGTCACCACATATTGCTGTCTGCGCCATCTCCGAAAGCCGTCAGAGAGGAGCGGCATGAGATTTGGACCTACATGAAGACAATCGTTGAGTGACCGTTGCGAAGGCTCAGCCCAAGAGCCGTTGAACACCACTCTCAGCTTGGTTGTGCTGCTGCTCAGCTTCAAGACTCCATGATGAGGCAGATAGTGGGTAAGCTTGTTGCTCGTAGCGTCTGGCACCAAGGACATGTGCCCCAGCTTCTCATACTCCCTAATGAATTCGCGATATAGGGCCTGGAGTGCCTCCTCACGTCTGAAGCGTTGTTCCATCCGCCTGAGAGAGTGCCACGAAGCTGTCCTCGACCCTGACGTGAATGGACCAGGACTCTTGAATGGAAGCCTCACCATGTACCGGCCTTCAGGAGTGTGTGTGTGTGTGTGTCGCAGCGAAGTGGTTTTCGTACTCCTGCTCCTCCGCCGTCTGCGTTGAGCGAGCCTCCAGAACGTCCTCCTGTTCCCAGAACCTTCGTACCAGCGAGCTGAGGGAATCACCGACGACGGTCTGATATACCTGCGCGTGTGAGGAATTGCCGGTTGATCCTGCCATTCCTGTGATGATCCAGCCAAATATCGTCAATTGGCCGACTGGCTCGTTCGGTGCACCCTTCCTGACTCCTGCTTTTATTATTGCAGGATACACATCCGCGCCCAGTAAGACCTCTATTGGAGTAGCTCGTTCTGGAGAAGGGTTATCCATTTTCAGCCCTTGCAAATGGCTCCAGCTGCGATGTGGTTCCGTGCAGCCATGCGTGTATCCCGTCAGCTTGGGAAGAACTATGGCAGTCACCTGGATTGTGCCCTCCACCTTGCCAGTGGAAATGCTGAGCGTCACTCTTCCCCGCGCCCTGGCTAGCTGGTGCCCTCCTACTCCAAAGATGTCCACGTTAGCGGTCGTTCGAGGAAGCTGCAGCTGCTGCGCCAACCCCTCGCTCATCATGGAGATTTCCGAGCCTTGATCGATGAGAGCACGAACCTTGTGCAGCATGCCGAAGCGATCTGCAACTTGAATTATGGCTGTAGCGAGCAAAACCTTACCCGCCACGTTCCGACAGTCCTGGGTATGGTGAGCTGTCTTCGTCTGCGTGAAGCCATAACGATATGCATCATGGAGAGAGGAATGATGCTTTTCCCCGCAAGACATGCAGCTCTTCGTTGACGGGCAGGCAACGATGGCGTGTCTGCCGAGGCAATTGCTGCAAAGCTTGAGCTTCTCCACGAGTTTTCGACGCTCTGCTGGATGGGTTGCCTTTAGTCCGGGCATTGCATCAGGTAATGCTCCTTCTCACACATTGCACAAGCAACCTTCTGATTGCGTTGCACATGGTTGCTCCTCACTGATCGTGTCAATCCCTTAGATTTTGGGTTGCCTGTACCAGTACGTGTCTCGGAGCTCTTCACTGGGCAGCGGCTACTTTCCTGGATTGGATGCATGGCTGGTGATTCTGGTGCTACTTCCAACTGCTGGCGTCGCTTTATTAGGAAGTCCTTCAAGGTGGCGAAGGACGGTGGGTCGTTGCTGCTGGTAACAATCTCTTTCCATTTGTCTCTCGTGGTGGGATCGAATAGATTGACCACGGATTACACGAACCAGTCTTCTGTTTTGTCAATCGGTCTTTCCAATCCTTCCAGCGTATTCACCACTGACGAGATTCACTTCTGGATGTTGACGATTTCCTGCGCAGAGCTCTCTCTCATTTTGGGGAGAGAGGCGAGTTTATTGAGGCATGAGCGTACGAGGATGCGCTTGTTCTCGTACTGCTCTGTGAGAATGGCCCACGCTCGCTCGTAGTTCTCGTTAGTGGTGGACAAGTCCTTGATGAGGTCAGCGGCTTGCCCCTGGAGACTGACCTTCAGGTAATGCAGACGGTCTACTTTGCTCAGCTGCTTGTTTCGATCGACGATTGACTTGAAGAGGTCTTTGAAGGCAGGCCACTCGACGTATTCACCGTGGAATTGCGGCAGCTGCAGTCTTGGAAGCGGTGCCGACCCAGAGCTCGTGTCTTCTTTGGCTTGTGCAGTCGCAGAAGAGTCCTTGGCATTGGAGCTCGTACCGCTGAATTGACGCGCCAGATCGAGCAGCCGACCATTTTGCTGGATGTAGGCCTCTTTGACTGCATCAGCCATTGCCTTCCGAACATAATCGCTGTCCTTAATCGTCTCCCTGTGTCTGAGCGTTAAAAGGTCGTGGTTCTTTTGGAAGCCAGACCAGTAGTCCTCCAGGAGTTGAATTCTTGCCTGTGCGTCTCCTTCTGTCATTTTTGCTTGCGAGATGAACTTCTTGAAATTTTCCATAATTCTGCTAATTTTTCCTCCTACTTCTCTCTGTTTGTAGATAAGTTCCTCGGCGGAGAATTCCATGTTGATACGAGACGGGATAGTTGAATGGACTTCTCACTTGTAGGACACTGTATCACCACTGGAGTTCACTGAAGATTGTAAATCCGGCTCGTAGGACCAGAAATGTAAAGGACGCAGTCTTGTTCGACCAGGACTTGGAATTATGGCTTTGAATGCTCGTGAATGAGCGAGAAGAAATTTGAAAGTGAAAGGATGGATGTGAGCGAATGGAAACTGAATGGATTTTGACGAATGAATTTGGACTGGAATGAATGGAAAAGAATGAAAGTGTAATTATCCGGATTCACAATAAATTAACTGTATTTTGCACTGATGTAACAGAATTGTCAAAATTGTGAACAATGTGATGTGTAACAGAGAAATACAGAGTATGTGTTGTAACGGTGCAATTCGAGCACCCTCTGTGTGTGTGATGTTCATGCGCTGTGCTGTTGTAGCGTCAGCTCGATATATGGTTCTTGCTCTTCTCCGCGTGTACCACGTATAATGTTATATCATATAAGTGTAACTCTTAACATATTATATAAGCAACTATCGCATCATTCATTGCGTAAATACTCATTTAACCCTAACAGGTTATGGGCCCAGGAAGTTGTGTTTCTGAAATATCTTAAATAAGAGATATCGGTAATACGTGAAATAAAAAGTGAGGTTAACCACATGCTTAAAAAATAACGGCTAGTGGTATTGAAGGTACAACCAGAATAAATAATTTGCATAAAGACAATTATGATACCTGGTGTATGCAAGCCCAAGCATTATTGGTAAAGAACGATTTGTGGGATTATGTAAATGGAAAAAGAGAACGACCACGTGTCGATGCCGCCGACCCGTGTACGGAAACCGCCGCAACGGCATGGGATATCAACGATCAAAAAGCTAAGTCTGATCTTATTTTAACAATTAGTCCTTCAGAATTAAAACAAGTTAAAACGTGTGAAACTGCAAACGAGGTATGGACAAAGTTACGTTCCATGTATGCGTCGAAAGGTCCAGCAAAAAGGGCTGCATTATTGAGAAAGTTGACCTCACACCGCATGGCGAGCGGAGAAGATGTTAGAGATCATATTAATAAATTTATAGAAGTAGTTGATAAATTAGCGGAAATGAATATTGATATTCATAAAGATTTACAAAGTGCAATTGTTAAAGAGGTGGACTGTGTAATTACAATTCCAACGACTTTTCAACGGTGGCTCGAATATGAGGAGATAGGAGTGTGAGGGAAAGTAAATTGTTGTACAGCGGGGTTATATTGATAGTGACCCACCTATTGGTGGGCCGTTTATTTAATCAAAAAAGATCCCCGTGGAAGCCGGCGGTCCGCGGTGCCTCCGTCTCCTCCGGGTTGTCCCTTCGTTCGTCTAGCGACGTTGGCGTCTGTAAACAAGGATCGAACGACGATGTGAAAACACCTGGGCGATACGATACGTATCCGTTCGAAACGCTGTTTCCCGTACGCTCCCGACTGCGAGAACTGCTGTCGAAGGAGGGGGAATACAGCCAATCTGCTCAGCACGCAGCGTTAGTGGACTGTATATGGTCGACGGATCTCGAGGATCGAGATTCCGTCTGCCCGCACTGGCGTAGTCACGGTCAAACCGATTCTACTGCGTGGGCGTCAGCGTAAGGGTGGCGGTTAGTCTTACAAGGAGGTTGTAAGGCTCCAAGCTCGATTATCCAGCCGAATTAACCCGTGCTCCAACAACCTTGATTCTAAGCTCGCGAGTGACTCAACACGTCACGCGGCTAGAGAAATCTCGGTGGAAGACGTGGCCCGACTCACCACTTACACGCACAAATGCCAATATATATAGAGATATATAGAGGGGGCGTATATTGTAAGTGTGTTCAACCAGTCACGATCCCCGCTCAGGTAGTGGCTGTATAGCACTAGCGACGGCGTATGTGGGTGCGACTTTGGTGGTTGAACGGGTCAAGTGTGCCGAGATCGGCGTCACTCTCTCTCGTAGGAGGGTGACGGGGCTAGGACTTACCAATCAAGACCTGTGGCCGGACCGATCGATTCCCGCAAAGCGTATAATGAATCGACCTTGTCACAAACCGAGTATCCGTTCTTCTGCAGCACTGGGACGACAATGCGTATACCAGAGCTTATGGCAGAGAAAATGTACTCGGAAAGAGTGTCCTCCGTGTTACACGGGTGGCCGTACGGAATCGGAAATCACGATTCCCGGCGGGAAGTGAATTCGGGGAACGAACACGAATCACGCGTCAATCACACCGAAATACACTTTTAGGCGTTGAAGCGATAACCGCGTTAGATGTGTCTAAGCAGCTATCGCAACGGTGCACTATTGTATGTACGAAGCTCGGAAAGTCCGGAGCTCGATTTACATATATTTGTGGTTTGTCGGCTCTCTCAAAGCGGGTGGAACGATCTCGACCACGAGATCGGTTCCGTTCGCACAGTCGTGCAAAAGCTCGCTGGCGGATACCTGGTACAAGTATCCGATAGCTCGACTGGAGATGGAACGACAAATTAAATATTCAAAATCTCTAGAATTACAGACTTTGATAACTCTTGCTTGGGCGTGTCAGCTCTCTTAATGCGTTTGGAACGATTTCGAAACCGATCTCAGTTCCTGTCGCACAGTCGTGCAAAAGCTCGCTGGCAGATACTTGTTACAAGTATCCGATAGCTCGACGGGAGAGTTCTGACAGCAGCGAAGACTTAGAAGAAGTGTTCGCGTGCGCGCCTCGATAGCAAGTGACGCCGAACCGGCAAGCGTCGCGAGAGAGTCAGCTGGCCCGCTACGCGGCGCTGTATTTCTCTTGTTCCCTTTTTCGGTTCAGCGTATGTGTGTATGTTGTTCTCTTTGTCTCTCTATACCTTCGCGACACGAGTTTGATTTGAACGTTTTGTACGTTGATCCACCGATCGCCGTGTTTATCGGCTGACATTAGCTGGTGGCCAGAAAGTCACGCCGTTTTTACTTGAGATATTGTTGGTTATTTGGCTCCTCGGAAGAATAACATCGAGGAGGTCACCAACGAATATAGATCGCGAGAATCGCGAAATTCAAGCACGTTTCAAACTAACGCGATATTTAAACAGCAATGCTTCTTAATACTCTGCCTGAGAATTATGAGAATTTCAGATGTGCAATCGAATCCAGGGATGATCTTCCAGATTTAGATACGCTAAGAGTTAAAATTTTAGAAGAGTTTGAAACTAGACATCAGAAGACATGGGAAGATCATGGCGCAATGATTGTTAAGGGTAATTATCGAAGGAGCGAAATGAAACCCAAAGCGCAATGGAACAATACTAAAGAATATGCTGCAAGAAAACCAAAAATTATTTGTCATAAGTGTGGTAAGATAGGACATAAGTCTTCTGACTGCTATTCAAGGAAGACTGATCATAAATCTTATGGAGGTAAATCTCAAGAGTTATTTTATGTTAATTATCAAAATGATAATGAGACGTACATTGCTACTGAGGACCCAGAAAAACAGTACTGGTGTCTAGATAGCGGTTGTACAACACATCTTTGTAAAGACTCGCCAAGATTCATTCAGATGCAGCATACAGAACATGAAAAATTGAATTTGGCTAACAATGCGTTGGCTACAGTCTGTTGGATTATTTGTATTAATACGTTTGCTGAGATGCAAAAATGAATCTCGTTATATTTGAGAATCACTGCGCGTAGCTAGAGTGATACAATAGATCAGATGTCATCAGGCCCATAGGCCTGTGACTGTTCATGGCTGGGCTCTCGGGGTAGAGTCAAGATGCAGCCCTGGTATTTTTCCTATTAAGTGGGAACAGAGTTTTCTCTGTACCCCTGTATTTTCTCTTCACTTCTTATACGACTTTCGAAGCATTAAGACGTCCTTCCGAGCTTAGAATAAAGCAGATTTTCAAAGATACAAATCTTTTAAAGTTATTTCATAACCCATTTCCAATAGGTTATGGGCCCAGTGAACGTTTTTATTAACTGTGTGTTTTAAAACTATAAGTGACACACAATTAATATAGTTATTGTAAAGTTATAGTGTAACACTGATTAAGAAAGTACTGTGACTAAGTATAGTGATTAAGACTTTTGTTGTTGAACTATATTGTATATATAACTCTATATCTAGTGCACGTTATTTAGTTTTTTTTATTTATATTTGAAATTAAGTGTTAGTTTATCAAAAGGACAGAAACTATGGAAAATTCAAAAGTTAAAAGAAACATTAAACCTTTTGACGGTGAACGGTACAGCACGTGGAAACTAAGAGTGCGCGGTTTAATGAGTGAACTGGACGTGTTAAAAGTGATCGACGAAGAAGCACCAGAAAAGTTAACCGTCGAATGGATGAGAGTGGAAAGGATCGCGAAAAACACGATAATTGAATATTTTTCGGATTCTTTCCTTGGGTTCGCGACTACTGAAAGCACGGCAAAAGAAGTTTTTAAAAGTCTTGATACAATTTATCAAAGGAAAAGTGTTGCTACTCAACTTGCTATTAAAAAACAATTACTAAATCTCAAATTGCAAGGTGATACGCCTCTCGTGCGTCATTTTGCAATATTCGATGATCTTATCACCGAATTATCGGCGGCGGGATCGAAATTGGAAGAGACAGACAAAGTGGCAAATCTACTCTTGACTCTTCCAAATGCATACAGTGGTGTCATAACTGCAATTGAAACACTCTCAGAAGACCATTTGACGCTAGCCTTCGTTAAAATTAGGCTCTTAGACCACGAGGTGAAACTGCGTGAAGAAAGCCGTGACACCAGTTCGAAGGTACTGCAAGCACATACCTCGCAAATTTTTAATAAAGGCGTTATTGAAGGATGTCGGAAACCATTCAAGAATAATCATGGAAAATGGAAGCCAAGGAAGCAATCGCGAAATAATAGTAGTCAACATATTTTGAAATGCCATCAGTGTGGTGGAATTGGCCACAAGATGAAAGACTGCTATTATTGTAAAAGAAATCGCCAATTCAACGAAGAAAGGAAGAGGACTGTTCAAACGGTTCAAATGACTGAACAAATGGACTACAACGCATCGGGTTTCGCGTTTATGGCAGGTGACTATCAGCCAGATACCGGAAAAGGGTTGACCTTTTTATTGGATTCGGGAGCCTCCGATCATCTGGTCAACCCAGAAAATTTGTATTCTAACTTTACGACGCTGCAACCGCCGCTAAATATTTCTGTGGCGAAGAATGGCGCGTTTATCACAGCAACGAAGAAGGGAAACATTGATGTTCTCAGCAGCCTCGGAGTCCAAGGCGTTCTGGAAGACGTGCTTTACTGCCCCGAAGCACCATATAACCTTTTGTCCGTGCGGAAGATGCAGCAAGCTGGTTTGACCATAGTATTCGATGAAAATGGTGTGACCATCGGTAAAAATGGTAAAATCATCAAAACTGGTAAGCCCTTAAATAATCTAATAGCGGTGGAACTAGAGACAATTAGAAAAAGGGTAAGCATGACTAATTTTGTAGTACATAATGCACTTGGTAATAATTATGAATTATGGCATAAGCGTTTGGGGCACTTGGGAAGATCGAAATTCTTAGAATTAAAGAATAAGCAAATGGCCGAAGACATGAAATGTATTGAAAAGGTAATCCCGGATGATAACCTGTGTGAAGCTTGCATAAATGGTAAGCAAGCACGGTTACCATTTCAAAGGGTTAAAGATAAAAGTCACATAAGGCGACCATTATTCATTGTTCATTCGGACGTTTGTGGTCCTATCACTCCACCTACTATAAACAATAAAAATTATTTTGTTTTGTTCGTTGATGAATTCACTCACTATTGCGTCACATATCTGATTACATATAAGTCAGACGTATTTAGCGTATTTAAAGATTATATTGCAAAAACTGAGGCTCATTTCAATTTAAAAATTGTTAACTTGTACTGCGATAATGGAGGAGAGTACTTATCAAACGAAATGAAAGACTATTGTGTGCAAAAAGGTATAAGTTACCATTTAACAGTCCCACGAACCCCACAATTAAACGGCGTTTCGGAACGCATGGTGAGAACAATAACCGAAAAGGGGCGCACGATAGTAAGTTGTGCTAGTCTAGATAAGGTATTTTGGGGGGAGGCAGTGCTTACTGCTACATTCCTCATTAATTTAACCCCAACTAAGGCTTTAAAAGAGTCAAAAACACCTTATGAATTGTGGCATAGTAAAAAGCCCAAATTAACGTACCTGAAAGTTTTCGGTTCTACGGTTTATATCCATAATAAAACTAGGAAAGGTAAATTCGACGAAAAATCGTCGAAAGGGATACTAGTTGGATATGAGCCAAACGGTTACAAAGTGTGGGATGTGGAGAAAGAGAGTTTTGTTGTAGTAAGGGATGTAATTGTCGACGAAATAAATTACTTAAAAACTCGACCGATACTGAGACTTGAAAAGGATGAGAACATCTATAATAAAACTGTTGCATCTGACGTACAGTTAAAAACAGTAGAAATAGATGATGTTTCGATTTGGAAATTCAGATAAGAATTGAGTGGACTGTATGAGGTTGACCAAAGGGAGCCGGTATTGTCCTGCCCAGGACACTGGAGGAGATCGTGCAGGTTAACGAAGCGTACGGCGTTGAATTTCGACAAACAAAACGTTTATTAAACAACGACTCGACAACACAGAACGAAAAGTTAAAGTATAGAAAGTCTACGAGTACAATGCGAACTGTTTGAACTGCCACAGGACGAGTGTGCGGACGAATGTCGCGAGACCCGAACGAGACTTCTTTTGATTGTCTCTTCGACCATTCCTAAACAGATGAAGCGTCTAATAAATCTGATATTGATAAATCAGATGTATCGATGTCGAGGGTAAAAGTAAATTCAGAAGTAAAATTAGGAAAGAAACCTAATAAATCTGTAATAGAAACAGATATGCACAATGAGTCTTCCACTTCTCAAAATGATAAAAGTGAAGTACAAGAGAAATCTGAGCTTAGGAGGAGTGAAAGGATTAAACAAGGACCTTTTATATCGTATGAAGAATGCGATTTAAAATATGATCTTCTTATGTGTGTACAATCGTTTGTTGGTAGTATCCCAAATTCATTTGATGAAATAAAACTAAGGCATGACAAGATTCAATGGGAACAGGCTATAAATGCTGAAATAAATTCACTTTTATTAAATAAAACATGGACCTTAGTAGAGAGACCGAAAAATATTAATATTGTAGATAGTAAGTGGATATTCACTATTAAAAATGATGAACACGGAAACCCGTCAAAATATAAAGCACGGCTTGTTGCTCGTGGTTTTAGTCAGGAGTATTTAACTGACTACAATGAAACGTTTGCACCCGTTGCTAGAATTTCGAGCTTTAGATTTATAATTGCTTTTGCAAATCAATTTAATTTATTGATACATCATATGGATGTAAAAACTGCATTCTTAAATGGAATATTAAAAGAACAGATTTATATGAAAGTTCCTGAGGGAGTTGCAAGTAAAAGCAATCAAGTCTGTAAATTAAATAAAGCGATATATGGTTTGAAACAAGCAGCAAGATGCTGGTTTGAAGCATTTGAGAAATGTCTTGTAGAAAAAGGGTTCCGAAGTTCATCAGTAGACCGTTGTATATACATTTTAGATAGAGAAAATATATCAGAAAATATATATGTTGTGCTTTATGTGGATGATCTTGTGATTGCTACTGGTAATAAGGAAACAATGACAAACTTTAAAAATTACTTAATGAATAAATTTAGTATGACTGATTTGAATGAAATTAGCCTTTTCTTAGGGATAAGGGTTGAAAGAACTAAAGATAGAATAACTTTAGATCAAAGTATATACATAAAATCAGTTTTGGAGAAATTCAATATGACTGAATGTAAAGCTAGTCGTACACCACTTCCGAGTAAACTGGATTACGTGGCTTTAAATTCAGACGAAAAATACGATGCACCATGTAGAAATTTAGTTGGTTGCTTAATGTATATGATGATATGTACAAGACCTGATTTAAGTGTTGCAGTAAACATTTTAAGCAGGTATACTAATAAAAATAATAAGGAGCTTTGGCAGTTTTTAAAAGGGTGCGACGAAGCAACCCTTCGCGCAGACCAAACCGCGCCACGGCCGCGAGAGGACCACCGCGACGAACAGAATTCCCGCGGCGAAAAGTGAACGGCGGCGGGTATGTAAACCCGGCCGCAGCACTGTTTCGTCGGAGTCTCCCGGAGCAGTCCTTCCCAGGACTACACTATAGAGGCGTAACGCACCTCGCGCTCCGCGACTCCCCACCGACGGCTAATCGGCCACCGCTATCACCGGTCGTCTCATTGTCCGGCGGCGTCTGTCGCAGTTTCGCCCTGCAGGTCCTTCTGGGGGTAAGAGCGGCAGCCGGCAAAGGCGTGAGTCCCCGTCGCAACACCGTACCGCGCCCAGTAACGCGCCCGTCTACACCGCGTCTATACCGCGGCCGTACTACGTCCTGTATCGTGTCCGTAATACCTCCTGTATCGCGTCCGCATCTTCTCTGTATCGCGTCCGCATCTCCTCCGTACCGCGTCCGTATCGCGTTCGTGCTAAGTCCGATATCGCGTCCGCGTCTTGTCTGTATCGCGTCAACGCCTTCTCTGCATCGTGTATATACTGCGGCTTGCAATTGTAGCGTGCCTTCACGCTAGACGTTACCGGCACCGCGCGCCTACCATAGGCAATTGTATGTTACGCGGGCCGTCCGCGGCCAAGCCGAGACGGTTGCCTCCCTTCGGGGGTTGTTCGAGCGTCACCGATCGACACGAAACTGAATAAAGCATTCTTCGTGACCATA
The DNA here is from genome assembly GCA_913789915.3 of Sphecodes monilicornis. NCBI lineage: Eukaryota > Metazoa > Arthropoda > Insecta > Hymenoptera > Halictidae > Sphecodes > Sphecodes monilicornis. The sequence goes on along the minus strand of OU565299.1, from coordinate 3,245,129 downwards.
CTCGAGCGGTTCTTATTTCTTCCGCTCCTACATCCCTCCTCCGTACCTTGGACTAGCTCTGTGAGCATTCAGTGGAGGGACCCTTCGCGTTCACCATCGCGGGCCGCGAAGCCAGACCGTTACAAGGGGTATTGACATACCTCAAAGGCTCGAGTCATATTAAATTAAATTATATAAAAGGTAATTATAACAACATAATAAGAGGTTATGTTGATGCTGATTGGGGAGGACACGACGAAAACGACAGAAAAAGTACAACCGGATATTTGTTTCAATTGTTTGAAAATTGTACAATAAGCTGGTCAACAAAAAGACAGTCGTCTGTGGCTGCTTCATCAACTGAAGCAGAATATATGGCACTTTTTGAGGCTGTAAGAGAAGCCATTTGGTTAAAGTCGTTAGCACTCAGCATAAACATAAATATTATAAAGCCCATTGTAATTTATGAAGATAATAATGGCTGCATAAGTATAGCAAATAATCCAGACAATCATAAAAGATCGAAACATATTGACATCAAGTATCATTTTTCCCGAGAGCAGGTAGAGAAAAATGTGGTAAAGCTTGAATTTGTTTGCACAGAACTCCAGGTAGCAGATGCTTTTACGAAGTCACTGTCAGCGCTGGAGTTCAGGACGAAGATGGGACTCAATTAATTTTATTAATATTAATTTTTCGGTTAAGCATATCAGATGGTCTGATTAGGTTTTACTGGGTTTCCCTAATCCTTGCAACAAATGTTGGACCATATGTAGTTTCCAGAGATAGCATGGAAGGACTGTCATATTATTTTGTTTTATTTTAGTTGTAATTATTACTATCATATCTCATGTAAATGATAGAATACACTTTTATAGAATATTAAGTCTGTTGTAGATTTAAATATAAGGTTTAAATATGGCCGATTCATTTTTGAGGCGGCGTGTTGGATTATTTGTATTAATACGTCTGCTGAGATGCAAAAATGAATCTCGTTATATTTGAGAATCACTGCGCTTAGGTAGAGTGATACAATAGACCAGATGTCATCAGGCCCATAGGCCTGTGACTGTTTATGGCTGGGCTCTCGGGGTAGAGTCAAGATGCAGCCCTGGTATTTTTCCTGTTAAGTGGGAACAGAGTTTTCTCTGTACCCCTGTATTTTCTCTTCACTTCTTATACGACTTTTGAAGTGTTAAGACGTCCTTCCGAGCTTATAATAAAGCAGATTTTCAAAGATACAAATCTTTTAAAGTTATTTCATAACCCATTTCCAATACAGTCAAGGCTAAAGGTAATGTGCGTATCAAAACACGCATGCATCAAAAAATAAAGGATATTGAGTTCGAAGATGCCTTATACGTGCCTGAACTAAGGTCAAATTTAATGTCTGTTGCTAAAATCAGAGATAAAGGTAATTCAGTGATCTTTAGGAATAAAGAGGCAATTGTAGTGGGACGACATGGAAGAGTAAAGTTAAAGGCTAAACGCATTAGAAATTTATATTATATTTGTGAGGATCGATCAGAATCAGCTAGGAATATATATTTCGAAAGAACAGAGGAATCTCAAATAAAATTGTGGCACGAATGAATGGGTCACTTAAATGTTAGAGATCTATTAGATGTTGCGAAGAAAGAACATGCCATTGGTATCAATATTCAAGGAGAGACACGGATGCCTATATGTGAAATATGTATCCAAGGTAAATTAACCAACACACCATTTCCTAGGAATAGTCAACGAAGCTCAAAACTATTAGAAATAGTACATTCAGACGTCTGCGGTCCTATGAACATCGAGTCTCTGGCAGGATCTAGGTATATGTTGTTATTTATCGATAATTACTCACGATGGAGTGAAGTTTATTTTTTGAAAAGAAAGGATGAGGTATTTCAGAAATTCAAGGAATACAAAAGTTATGCGGAAAGACGCACAGAAAATAAAATCAAATACCTTCAGACCGACAATGGGCGTGAGTATTGTAATAAACAATTTGATGAGTTCTTGCAAAATGAAGGCATACGAAGACGTCTAACCGTGCCTCACACTCCGGAACAAAACGGGGTGGCCGAGCGCAAAAATCGTACGCTTGTTCAAACCGCAAGATGTATGTTGTTAAGGGCTGAATTAACGCATGGATTTTGGGCTGAAGCAGTAATGACTGCCAATTATCTGAGGAACTTGTGTCCAACAAAAACCCTGGAGGGTAGGACTCCGTTCGAATTTTGGAACAACAGAAGGCCTGTTTTGAATTACTTAAAGGTATTTGGAATGAAAGCATACGTATTAAACAAAGATCCTCACAAGCCAAAGTTTTCGCAAAGAACGAAAGTAGGAACCTTCATAGGCTATTCGGAAACATCGGAAGCATATCGAGTATGGATTCCCAACGAAAACAGAGTAATTGTATCTAGGGATATCCGGGTGATTGAAAAAGAAAGTTATAATCCTAATAAATGTATAGATAAGAAAATTATTCAGACGCCTGAACCATGTGAAGAACCGGTTACCTTGTAACCGCTCGTTCGGGCGTTTCTTATCGCCGTTATCAATTTGATGGCAAAAGACTCTAGAATTGATGTTATGGGGCCGGTTACTACCCCCCGTGGTCTCGTGAGGTAATCTGTTCGCGAGACGCGGTTCGTGCCTCCAGGCACTGGAAAGCGGAGATATTTGGAGCGGCGTTCAAATGATTAAACAGTGGAGTCTGGTAGAAGGAGAGTATATTCAATGCTGAGTTTTACATTGGTTCACCCTTCGACAGAGCGAAGGACTGCAATTAGATGCAGATTTTGTATAATAAACTCTGATAGGTACGATACATGCGACGATGATGTTTGCAACGGCTAGACGGAGCACGTCATTGCACAGCAACGCAAGCTAGGACTTTGCCTTGTTGGAGTGACCTCCTGAGAAAACGAAGCAATTTGAAGTAGGTGCGGATCTACACACATATATATATATATATATATATATATATATATATATATATATATATATATATGTATGTATCTATTTCTCGTTGAGAGAGAATCCGCAAAAGAAAAGATATTTTGAGTCGCAGCGACCACTGCCAATTCCGCATGCGACGGCCAACGCCTGGACTGCGCAGAGAACCCGGTCGCACGGTAAACACGGCAAATCCTTCAGCGGTCGGGATATGCGTGTACGACGGACGCGTTCCTTGTTTATATGTCAAGGAATGACCCTACGTTTGGGCGGCTTTGTTTGTTATTCTGTCGATTCGTGAAATCTAACTTGATTGTGTGGGATAGGCACCTTCTTGATTAAATCCGACAGCTGTTAATCTGTCTCGCTTCGCAACCCGACGTGAACGATTGAGGACCGGCCGCAGCACCCACGCAATCGGCTGAGTTTCGGATAACTTGCGTGAATGGAGACCCGTACTAGACCTCGACTGACCCGCGACACCCAAGAGTTCAAACCTCAGCACCGAAGTGGATTCGGAGAGATCTCCGGTGTTCGGTAGACCAGCCTCGATCGTACTTAATCCGATCGTTTATATGTACGGCGCGCTAACGACAGGAACAGACAGTTGGCACGGCCGGATCACTCCGGATGAGAACAACCACTGTCTGCCGCTAGATGCTCAAACACACGTAAGGAAACATCTTTGGATCAGGCAGTGCGTAGCCCTGGTCCTCACCTCCGATATCTGTACGAGGATGTGAGTTTATACGATGGACACTAAGTACGGCGAAGAATTGTTGAAATATAACACGAGACGGTGCTTATTCCTTCTCTAATTTAAATATATATGTAAAGTAACTATATAGTTACTTTGATGGTTTGGACCACTGATCGCGCTGAGCGTCGGGGACGAGTGGCGATCTCACGATACATTACAGAAAACTTCGCGATCGAAAAATTCACAAGCAAACATCCCAACGCCAACGAGTGGATGGAAACTTTTGAGAAAGAATGTACGCGTTTTAATGTAACAACGGATGAAGGAAAGATCGAAGTACTCAGACTGTTTATGGATAACTCCAGTATAGATTGGTACAACTCTATGATCATCAAATTCACGATAAGCTCAAAATGGTCAGCATGGAAAACGGAATTCTGTGATATATTTGCCAACAAAGGTTGGAATCAAATAATTTATGCACTAACATTTGAATATAAATATGGATCATTGTTAGATTATGCCATAAAAAAAGAGAAACTCTTGCTGGATATGAACAGATCAATGGATACAATTACGATGGTATATATAATTGCAAATGGCTTACCGGAATATATACTGAACAAAATAGATAGACAAGCAATGAAGAAAACAAAAGATCTGTTTAACGAAATCAACAAATACGAACACATGGTAAACAGAAAGAACCACCCAAAACAGAGAAATTGACTAAAGGCACACGTTACCACTCGGAGGCAACATGTTGGTTCAGAGAGGATAAGAACGCGAATAAAAGAGCGATAAGGAGAGAAAACAACGCATTACTAGACGTCGAATTAGATGAAACAAACCAAAAAAACGAGTGATTCCACCATTAATCAAAGTCAAACTTACATTAAACAGCAAATTGGATATATATGGAACCTATGACTCTGGTTCGAACGTCTCTCTAATAAATTCAAGACTATTAAAAATCAAAGGAAGACGAACAGGTTCAAATGAAACAAACATACATACGATTAATGGGGTGAAGAAAACGATAGGTTTGACAACAATAAACATCAAAATCTACGAAATAGAAAAACAAGTAAGTATATATATTGTGGATGGAGAAGATTTTAAACATGACCTACTAATTGGGCTGGATTTGATACAAACATTTAAATTAACTCAAGATGAAAATGCAAATATTCATCAAAAAACAGATGAAAGAAACCTGAAAGTAGGAAAAGTCTCTACAGACAAGGAGGATGAAGGTAATACTAGAAATATGGTAAACTTCAATGAATATGTGAAACAAGAAGACTTCAGTATGAGGATAGACCACTTGGATCCTTATGAAAGATCTGAAATCGATAAACTAATAAAGGAATACAAATCGATTTTCGCAAAGGACAAATATGATGTAGGTACGGTGTCAAAATACGAAGCAAGAATAGACCTTTTAGTGGACCGATATTGCAATAAAAAGCCATATAAATGTACAACAGCAGATAGGAAAGAGATAGAAGGACAGATAGCGAAGCTAATGGAAAAGAAGTTAATAGAGGAATCATACAGCCCGTTCGCGGCCCCAGTTACTTTGGCTTTTAAAAGAGAAGAAAACAAGAAATCGAGACTCTGCATAGATTTCAGAGATCTAAATAAAATAGTGGTTCCTCAAGCACAACCATTTCCATCAATCGACGACCTAATAACAAAGACAAGAAACTGCAAGTATTTTTCGACACTAGACATCAATTCGGCTTTCTGGGCAATTGCCCTACGAATTGAAGATAGGAGAAAGACAGGATTCATCACACAGGAAGGACATTTCCAGTGGACGTGCCTGCCCTTTGGACTAAAGACATCACCCGCGATCTTCCAGAGAATACTAAGTAATATATTAAGGAGGTATGAATTGAATAACTTCGCGGTCAACTACATAGACGATATTCTGGTATTCTCAAGATCTTTTGACGAACATATTATACACCTAACAAACTTATTAAAAGCGATAGAAAAGGAAGGATTCAGGCTAAAGTTCACAAAATGCACATTTGCGGCTAAATCAGTAAAATATCTAGACCACATAATAGAGAATAATTCAGTAAAACCAGTAAATGATAATTTAGTAGCAATAAGAGAATTCCCTACACCGACCACGCAAAAGAACATTAGACAATTTTTGGGGAAAATAAATTTCTACCACGAGTATATACCAAATAGCGCAATTATATTAGACCCGCTACATAATTTATTAAGAAAAAACCAAAAGTTTATTTGGTCGGAGGAATGTGAAGAAACATTTAAAAAAATCAAAAGGATACTATGTTCACAACCAATCCTAGAAATTTATGATCAGGAACTCCCTATCAATATATATACAGATGCTTCGTTAAAAGGTATCGCAGCAATTTTAAAACAAATACAACCAAATGGAGAAGAAAAACCTGTGGCATACTTTTCGAAAAAATTAAATGCAGCACAGAAGAAAAAAAAGCAATCTACTTAGAATGCCTAGCGATTAAGGAAGCAGTCAAATATTGGCAATACTGGCTGATGGGGAGGTCGTTCACAGTCTATTCAGACCATAAACCACTGGAGAACATGAACATAAAATCTAGAACGGACGAAGAATTAGGAGACTTAACCTATTTCCTATCACAATATAACTTCCAAATTAAATATTCGCCAGGGAAAACAAACATAGAGGCAGACTGCTTAAGCAGAAATCCGGTGTTAGAACCTAGCGATAACAATGAAACAGAATTAAAAACGGTGAACCTTATAACACTGGAGGAAATCTTCAATGACCTGTAACAGACCTGTTTCGCGGTCTGTTACGAATCCGCCGAACGTCGCCGGAATATCCGAGCCGCGGTACCGGCTCGCCGCGCCGAAGTCCACCGAACCCCGACGAAATAAACCGAGCCGCGGTACCGGCTCGCCGCGCCGAAATCCGCCGATCACCCACCGCACCGCACCGCGTTCGCCACGAAACCGCGGCGACGCGTTGCCATGGTGATCGGTGGAACACCGCGTCGCACCGCTCCCCGTACCGCCAAGCATCGGCTATATAAACCGATGCAAGCGCGGCCGAAGAGTCAGTTAGCCCCAGCACACCGATACGTTTACCTAAATCTAGAAGCACCGCGAATAGCTAGTCCAGTAGGCCGTTTACCCAGGGATTCAGCGCAGAAGCCAAGGAGCCGTAAGTAATTTCAACACGAATATTTCCTCCTAGTCCACCTCCGCTCCCGACGGCGTAGCTGAGCTGCCCCGTCTCCTTCCGATCCGTCCTGCTAGCGGAGCTGGTTAGGACGCACGCGGAGCGTGCACCACCCTGCTAGCGGAGCTAGAAGGAAGATACGCGGAGCGTATACCGCCCTGCTAGCGGAGCTAGTAAGAAGGTACGCGGAGCGTACGCCGCCCTGCTGGCTGAGCCAGTAAGAAGACAGGCGGAGCCTGTACCCGGATCCATGTAGCGGAGCTACGTGGAATACCGTCAACTGCCGTGGGAGGCCCCGTAACTGGCATCTTCGCCGACCTCGGGGACCGCAAGACCCGACCCGCGGCAGGGGATCGTGGCTTCGGCCACGATCAACCGCACGTCCTGACACCGCCGAGCACCAGGTCCGCGAAACCGACCGCGCCGCGCACCAGACATCGAGAACCGCGAACAACCGCGAGCGGCAGCTATCCCGGCGATAACCGTTAAAACACCGCCTCGTTATTTCACTAACCTCTCCGATTCCCGACCATTCTCCTCGCCGGACGAACCCTGGTCCGACGAGCGTTTTCAGCACGGGGAGAACCGCCGCGAGTCCCCGCAAACTCCACCAGAAAAACCGGAAACGTTACAGACCAAAAAAACAATAGAGACATACAAAATAATACAACCAAATTCATACAAAAGCATAAAATATACTTTAAAAAAAATAAAAAAAAGGAAAAAATAGTTCTATCAGAAGACTTTAGTATAAAATTCTTAAATGAAATACACAAACGTATGTGTCATATAGGAATTAAACAACTACAAAATGCAATCAGTCCTTTTTACACAGCTAAAAATTTAAGTAAAAACATACAAAAAACATGTAAAAATTGTGATATTTGCAAAAAAAATAAATCAAGAGGCCAAGAGAAAATAGGGTTAATGTCGCATCTAGGCCCAGCGAAGGAACCGTTCGAAATAATGTCCATTGACACGATAGGAGGATTTGGAGGCACAAGATCGACAAAGAAATACCTACATCTACTGGTGGATCCCTTCACGAGATTCGCATTCATTCAAACGTCCAAAACGCAAAACGCAACCGATTACAAAAAACTAATTTCAATGGTAACAAAAACAGACAGCATAAAACTACTACTTACAGATCAAGTATCCAGGAATCAACTCAAAAGAATTCAAAGACTTCTTGAATGAAAAACAAATACAAATAGTTTTCACGACACTCAACACACCTTTCTCAAACGGTTTCAATGAAAGATTAAACCAGACCCAGGTCAATAAAATCAGGTGTAAAATAAATGAAACAAAAACAAAAACGAGTTGGACAACAATAGCCCATGAATGCGTAAACAAATATAACGACACTAATCACTCAGTTACTGGGTTTGCGCCAAGATATCTGTTATACGGAATGAATGTTGCGATCCTACCGAATGAATTGAAGGAAAGAGATACAAATGTCGACTGGATTAAAAACAAAGACCTGGCAATGCAAAACACAATAAAGTCACACCAGTATAATAAAAAAATATTCGACAAAAATCGAACAGAACACCAGTTTAATGAAGGGGACATGGTATATGTATAAAACGGCAATAAACTAAATAGGAAAAAATTGGATGAACTCAAAACTGGACCACACAAAATCATAAAGAAAATATCAAATACAATATATAAAATAGACATAGGTCAAAGAAAATCGGACTTAAATCATTACCACATCACAAAATTAACCCCAGCCGACGATAGATAAATAGAGGAAGAAGAAGAACGTTTATGTTAAAAACATTCTTAAACCGAGGGAGGGAGATGTAAAGTAACTATATAGTTACTTTGATGGTTTGGACCACTGATCGCGCTGAGCGTCGGGGACGAGTGGCGCCGCACACGGTGGGATATAAAAGCAGTAAGAAAGAGTAACAGACGGTTAGGAAAATATCATAAATTTACATAATAGCGAGTAATAACATTAAATGTCGTTTCCTGATTTACAGGTAGGATTTTTGTAAATATTGTACATAGACATTAACGCTAAACTAAAAAAAATAAAATCCTGATTTACAGAGCAACGCATATTTGTTATTCATTCTCGACTAGCCGTGGATCTCTTATATATATATTGTCACGCGCGTTGCTTTCGGCCGCGATCGGCTTCGGCAACGGCACCGGGTTTTTACAGGCCTTTCGACCGGGCTACGGGCGGCCGCGCGAGCCGTAGTCCACCCGGGACAAAACGGTTTCTCTCAGGCTTACGAGATCGGCAAAATTACCAGTTCGGTCTATTTCTCGGGCGCCAGACACACGAGGTTTCACGCAAAATTCGGCAACGCGAAATAAGCCTGAGAGGACCGGCCTGAGTGAATAGCTCGAGAGCGCGGGCACAGGGTTCTACGCGGAGGGACGTGAGGCGTTCCCCGCGGCGGGAATGGATCTCGGGAAAATTACAGATGCAATTTAGCGGCTATCAGGTCTTTTATTCAACATCGAGATTCTACAGGCGCGGGTTCGACCCGCGGCGGTTATGATAGCCGAACGCGTCACAAATGATATCGCGGCGGATATTCGGCACGCACGCGTTTCCTCTCCCTGACTCTGTCCGGCAAACCGGCAAAGAAATCTGCGGCGGATTCGAACCGCCCGCGGTCTTGACTCTACAAACTATCGGCAGCGTAGCACGAGCGATACGGCACGACCATTTCTTCCGCGTTTCCGCGATCCTACCGCGGCGTCCCACGCGGAGACGTCTCTATTGTCGCGCGGTCACTTCTCGCCAATAAAACCCGTACGCGGCCTCGCGATCGTCCCGATCGCGATATCTAAGCGGCGTACGGTCGCCAAAATATATCGTACACGCGGCCACGCGCCCCTAATCTCGGCGCGATTTTCCGGCGGCGCGTACGATTCGCCAAAAACGCGACGCTATCCCGGACCACGCCAAATCGTTACCGAGCCCTCACGAAACGAAATCGCTAACAATTTACGGAGGTAGCTTACCGTCGGCAGCGATGTTCACCCTAGCCCCTCGTGGTCGGCAGCGACGATACAACACTCGCGGTTATAAAGTACAATCGAAGACGCTACGATAACCTTCGCCAAAAGCCAACGACAGAATGATCGACGGTCGATCGTCGACGACTCGGTAACGGGGGAGCAAGGCGTCCCCCACTTCCCTACTCTCTCTCCTCCCCGGTTTTCCCCGCGGCACCCCTAACGCTAAGCGCGTGGCACGGGCGGATCCTTAAGGATCGGTTCCCGGCCCTACGGTTTTTATCGGGGATCGGCGCATTTTCCGCGGGTCTCGCTGAATCTTCCGGACGAGGTGCGGGACGGTGCGAGCCGCTCCGGATCGGACTTCTGGCCATTCCTCCGGGCGAGGCGGCAGCGAGGGGGAGACGATGGTCGCTCCTGCTCGGCCAAATCCCTCGTTGGCGCCTCCGGGTTGTTCGGCCCGTGTTCGCCCTATCCCTCGCAGTCCTCGTCGCGGTCCGCTTTCTTCGGGCCTTCCTATTGGTGGCTGTGCCCTCGGGTACTCCGTCAGCGGGGAGAGAGTTGATGAACCCGGGCCCTTGGGCCCGGGCTCCGGTCCTGTGGAATCACGCCGCGCCGAAGTGGCGCGACGCTCAAATCGTGAAATGGGTGACCAATCCGATGCGGATCGTCTCCCGGAGAATCGCTCACGATGACCGAGTTCTTATCGGTCTAGCCAGAGGGCGGTCCGGTCCTCGGGAAAGCGTTCGGAGGGACGTAGGCAACACTTGCCACGTCACAATATATATATATATATATATATATATATATATATATATATATATATATATATCAAGTCTACCCAGGACGGCTTGCCTGCTCGAACAATCTACCGTGTTTCCGCCAGACCACTCACCGAACGTCTATTCTCAGAGTGCCGGCAGCAGAGTGCCGGCAGCAGAGTGCCGGCAGCAGAGTGCCGGCAGCAGAGTGCCGGCAGCAGAGTGCCGGCAGCAGAGTGCCGGCAGCAGAGTGCCGGCAGCAGAGTGCCGGCAGCAGAGTGCCGGCAGCAGAGTGCCGGCAGCAGAGTGCCGGCAGCAGAGTGCCGGCAGCAGAGTGTCGGCTCGATCGCCTGCATCGACCTCCTTCGATTCACTCGAGAGGGGATCGATGCGCGCGCCCACCAGCCTGTGTGGGGGCATCGTCGGTCCCTCTCTATGAGAAGGATAGCCGCTACGCATTGGTACCCGTGGTTGGGCACGGCAGAACGAAGTTGCCTATATCTATATATGTCTATCCATCCATACACGGATATTACGTGTATGGATACGCAGACACACACAGATAAACCCATACGCTACGATGTTAGGAGAAGATATGTAACAGTCCGGTTACAACCTGTATTGGAAACAACAATGCTCGGGTGGAACCCATAGGTCCACGTTTAGGAAATAATGAAGAACTGATCGAGGATCAAACGGGTCAGGAGGAAACAGCAGACGAAAATCAGAATGAAAGGCGATTATGTAGAGCGCCAGGAAGACCGCGTATAGAAAGAACCGGAAGAAGAGGACGTCCTAGAAAATTATTTAACTATCGTGTGAATAATGGTCAATCAAATCAAAACGAAGATACTCAAGGAAATATACAAGAGAGTCGTGAAGAAAGCGAACCAGATATTACAGAGGAACGTGAGATTGATCTGGATGAGCTGGTGGCTAGCGTAGCCGAAGTTTCCATGGACGATGCTCTTACTGGTACAGAAAAACTCGAGTGGATACATGCAATAACACATGAGGTACGAAATTTAATTAAAAATGATACTTTCAAACTTGTACCGCGTCCACCGAAGAAACAGGTGATTGGCTGTAGAACTGTTTTGACAAATAAGTATAATTCGAATGGATCCCTGGCAAAACGGAAAGCTAGAATCGTTGCGAAAGGGTTTGCGCAACGCCCTGGAGTAGAATTTTTTGAAACTTATGCGCCTGTAGCGAGACTAGAGTCCATACGGTTATTATTTGCCTTAGCTGTTAAATTTGGTATGACTGTTGAGCAAATGGACGTAACAAGCGCATATTTAAATGGAACACTTCCAGAGGAGGTTTATATTGAAAGACCTGAATTATTAAGCGAATGTTTGAACGATCTACCTAATGATGTTAAAGAAGATAGACAAATAAGAAAGACTTCGAGGGAGTTGTTAAGTCGTCTAAAAGAAATTAATGATTTAGTGTGTCGCTTGAACAAAGCTATTTATGGCTTGCACCAAGCCGGTAGACAGTGGCACAAACGGCTGTCTAAAAAATTAAAAGAAATGGGGTTCAAGTCAACAGTCGCTGATCCCTATGTATATTATTCAAAAAGAGGCGAATCTACTTTGTTCATGGCTATATATGTTGATGATATGTTGATTATCTCAAAAGATTTAAGTTGCGTTGCTGAAATTAAAAATCAGATGGCTGATGCATTCGATGTCAAGGATCTGGGAAAGGCTCAGTATTGTTTAGGTATAGAAATCGAGCAGACATCTGAGACGATAGTAATGTCTCAAAAGAGGTATATTTTGGATTTACTGAAACGATTTGGATTAGAAGATTGCAATGCAGTGGCCACTCCCCTGGATAAGGATACTGTATTGGATAAGATCGATGGAGATCGTTCAAACAGGAGGAGGCCGTATCGAGAACTCGTCGGAGCCCTCATGTATCTCGCTGTCGCAACGAGGCCAGATATCTCATATGCGGTCAGCACGTTGGCGCAATTTAACGATTGTAACGGAGAAGCACATTGGGCGGCTGGCAAACGAGTATTAAGGTATTTAAAAGGTACTCTTAATTATGGCATTGTTTACAGGAAATCAGACGATTGCCCTAAAGTATATGTGGACGCTGACTGGGGACGATGTAAGATGGATAGACGATCATATACGGGATATGTAACAGTTCTGTCAAATGGCCCAATTAGCTGGAGATCCACGAAGCAGCGAGCCGTAGCCTTATCGTCCACAGAGGCAGAGTATGTGGTAATGGCAGAAGCAGTAAAGGAAGCAATGTACTTTTCAGAGTTTCTCAAAGAAGTAGGATTTTGTGCGTTTTCGAAAATGACTGTATACAATGATAATCTCGGCGCGCAGTTACTGGCGAAGAATCCTATTGTGCATCCGCGTACTAAGCATATTAATCTTAGATTTCATTTTTTGCGTGATGTTTTCAAAGAAGATAATTTTAAGTTAGAACATTTATCATCCGAAAATATGCCGGCTGATGTACTCACGAAACCTCTACCAAAGTATAAACATCATTTTTGTATTAAACGTATAGGAATTGGGCTATGTAATGACCTTTAATGATGCTCGTATTGGGAAGAGATATTGTAACGGTGCAATTCGAGCACCCTGTGTGTGTGTGATGCGCATGCGCTGCGCTGTTGTAGCGTCAGCTCGATATACGGTTCTTGCTCTTCTCCGCGTGTACCACGTATAATGTTATATCATATAAGTGTAACTCTTAACATATTATATAAGCAACTATCGCATCATTCATTGCGTAAATATTCATTTAACCCTAACAGTATGAAAAAGCAAGACAGAATTACTTTCGTTTGACGTGCGCACAACTGATCGTTTCGATAGACAGAGAGAGCGCGGTCGTGTTCTCTCTCTCCTTTTATTTCGCTCGCTCCTTCTGGAATATTCGTCACGCATCGGTGGTTCCGGTTGAGCGTTGTAGAGCATTCCAGAAGGATCGAGAGAGATTGCTGACCAATCACGCGGTCGATCGCTTGCCCGCGCGAGGTTTTCGACGCCGCTGATAGGCTGTGATTCGCGCGGTGCCGGAAGGGCACTGTGGCGCTCGAGCGCGCCGCTGACAACGAGTTCATCATGGCGCTCGGGCGCGCCAATCTCGAACAGATCTATATACAGAAATTAGCTTATAACTACTTGAAAACTACTCCTCCTCCTTCCTCCTTCCAATACACTTACTTTAATTGTAATTTAACTTGCTTTAAAAATTAACTTATCTTATTTGAATTAAAATGTAGGAAACTTAACATTTCAATATTTTCAGTTATTAAGCGTGACCGCGTTTGGGTTACAATATTTCCAGAAGTTGAAAATAAACGCTCACTCGTAACTTGCGTCGCGGATACAGCTAGGTAACGCTGTGCTGCTAATGACAAGATTGGAAATCTTTTACGATGATGGAGCCACCACTCTGTGATGTTAGTGTCTCTCGAGACGACGTTTTCATTAAAATAACTTTTAATTTCCCTACTTTTTTTATTGTCGAATGTTTCTGCTCCTTCCTCTCGGTTGCTTAAGGTTTTATCAAAGAAATTTTAGATTTTGTGTTCCCTAATTCAAAAATTAATATATAACGGTTAATTTTGAAATTTATGGAATTATAAATGAAAAATTATAATTTTAGAATCTTACCACTCATATTACTGTTTATATTAATGTTATCTTGATTGCTTGTATTCGGTTCATTATGAATTGCAGAAATTTGGAAACTAAACTTTTCGTGAATTGTATGTCTCTTGTCCGGTGTCAAAAGCTGATCCTTAAGGGTCTAGTTATACTTCCGGGACGTGATTTTTTTTACATAGTGTTGGGGATCTAATCGTATATCCCGCCAACCGAACGGACCTACGAGGTGCGCGGCAAGCGCAGCGATAAGCAATTGTCGGCGCGGACATCCTCGACGCTCGGATACGAGGCACTTCTTCCTTCGCGCCCGCCACGAGTCAGAAGCCTGTATATCGGACGTGCATTAAACCGTATTAGAGTTATCGGGTCTACTTTACTACACCCATAATCCCCTCGAATCCAAGACCCAACAACTGGCGCAGTCGTTTAAAATTCGTACCGCGTTCCTACTTCTCGATTTACGCGAAATAATTACAAAAAAAGTCAGTGAATTCCTCAAACCACGTGTACAATGGCGTCAAACAGTGAGATTACACAGCTTACAGAAGCAATCAAGCAGCTTCTACAACTGCAAGTGAAACAACAGGAAACAAACCAAGGAAGCCAGACCAGGACACCGACGCATACAGAAATTTACAACCAGTTAAGTAACAGGTTAGGAAAGTATACGTACCAGACGGAAGATGGTACAATGCCCTTTAGTAAATGGTTTCTACGACACGAATATACATTAACGAAGGAAGCAGAGGCGTTACCTGAAGAAATGAAAACCCGATTAATTATCGATAAATTGGGACAAGCGGAATTCGACAGGCTGGTTGATCACGTGTCTCCAGAGGATCCAGCCAAGCTAACGCAAACGGTAATTATTGACAAACTTAAAAAATTGTTTGACGACTACGTTCCTATTACGCGCCGTCGTATCGAGATTCTCAATATTCGCTACGATGGATCCATGAATATTAGAGAACACATTGATGGCATTAATAAGCACGCGACAGATTTCGAACGAGCGAGTCTAACAGAAGACAACTTGCGTATTATCCTTGTATTACAATCGTTTTGTTATTCGGCCGAACATGACGAGTTGAAAAGAATTTCGTTACGCGTCGTGGAAAAAAAAACCAGAAGCGTCGCTGAAAGACATTACTGCAGAGTTAGAGGCGCATATAAATATTACTAAAAGCATTCAAACTCTTGAAAACCCAAACAACAAACAGCCATATGTTAACGTTAATGCCATATCCACGTCCAAGTACAACAGGGAAAATACTACCACGCGGCCAGCACAGACGCTCCCCGCGCGCTCGGTTGAAGCAGAAGACGATCGACGAAGGATCTCGAATTGCATCGGGTGCGGGGGTATGCACATGCGCTCGACATGCCGTTTTCGAGACGCCACGTGCTTGAAATGTAACAGGAAAGGCCACATTGCAAGGGTATGTCGTGCACGTAATGAATTTAACACGGTACAAAATAGACATTTGGCTATTCAAACAATGACATCGGTGGAAAAAAACTCGGCGTATATACATTCGAGCGTCAATACAGAAAATGCAAATTAAATTCCAATACGATACCGGGTCTGACATTACAGTCATCGGGCGAGATCGATGGAAGCGCCTTCAACATCCCAAACTAGGGCCGAGCGCAAGGGTTCACCACGCGGGAGGCGGAAATTTCGAAATATTAGGAGTATTTACATCAAAAGTTAAAATCCTAGATCGGGAAGAAAATCTCGTCATCCACGTCGCAAACCGCGAGAACATTAACTTATTAGGTTTAAATGCTATGGAAACACTAAACCTGTGAAATGTTCAAGATTTTGGGCAAAATTCAAACACAATCAGGGCGCTAAATACGATAGAAAATACACTGCCGGCGGAAACCAAATATAAAAGGGAACACCTTCTATTGTATACGAACAACTTCCACAAAATTTCTCAGACCTGTTTTCAGATAAACTAGGAACTTGTAAGAATTTCGAGGCAAATTTTCTACTAAGGGAACAAGGGAAAACCGTACAGTTACCCTCTAGACCGGTACCATATGCCATGGAGGAATTACTAGAAGTAGAACTTAAAAGATTGCAGAAATTAGACGTTCTCGAACGTGTCGAAAACGCGGAATGGTCCACTCCCATCGTTATCATAAAAAAAACCCAATGACGGAATTCGTATCTGTGCAGATATTCAACAGGATTAAATAAATGCTTACTGGACAATAAATACCCACTACCAAACACGGAAAGCGTGTTCGCTCAGCTAAACGGACACAAATATTTCAGTAGATTAGATTTGAGTGATGCATATTTGCAGATTCCTGTAGCAGAAGATAGCCGAAGTCTCACGACGATCGCAACTCCAAGAGGTTTGTTTCGGTATAAACGCTTGCCATTTGGGATTAAAACAGCCCCGGCAATATTTCAATGCTGCATGGATCAAACACTCGCAGATCTAAGTGGAACTTTTGCTTATTTGGACGATATCTTGGTAATGGGTGAAACTAAAGAAGAGCGTGATAATCGTCTAATTCAAGTCTTGGAACGAATGTCGGAACGGGGATTTCATCTTAATGCAGATAAATGTAAGTTCGCATTAACTGAAATAAGATTTCTAGGACTCATTGTTACACAACAAGGAATTAGAGCAGACGAAGAACGTACACGAGCAATTTCAAATATGCCGGAACCGAAAAAGGAAGCCGAAGTCCGCAGCCTACTCGGTATGATCAATCACTACGGGAAATTCATACCCCACCTGCACGAAGTCAAACAACCTTTGGAAGAATTGACGTATAAAGGAGCACCGTGGAACTGGGGCCCAACCCAAAAACAGGCATTACAACGGATAAAAGAAATGATGCTTAGTCCACTCCTGTTAGAGCACTTCAATCCAAATAAAACGCTAATCATTGCGGCAGACGCATCCTCAACAGGAATCGGGGGTGTATTATTACAAAGGGACAAGGATGGTCGCGAAAAGGCAGTGTACCACATGTCACAAAGTCTGACGGATGCTCAACGAAATTATTCACAGATGGAGAAAGAAGCGCTAGCTTTGGTCACCGCTGTCGAACGGTTTCACAAATTTATATGGGGTCGATCATTTATTTTACTTACAGACCACAAACCACTTCTGGCGTTGTTGCGGACAGAGCAAACGAAAGGATTAAAAACTACTACAGCAGCACGTTTAAAACGATGGGCAATCCGACTATTGGGTTACGATTTCAAAGTCGAATATGTCAGGACACAAGATTTTGGCCAAGCGGATGCGTTGTCACGCCTGATCGTTGAATTCCGTCGAGACAATGCAGAGGAACTGCAAGTATCAACCATTAGAATCGTCGAAAGCGAGGAACGTCAACTTCGAAATTCCGCAATCAATAATTTCGGTCGAGATGCTCGGGAAAATTTGGAAAACGCTTCAAAAAGGGATCCAGCAATTCAGAAATTAATTCAAGCCATCAAACAAGATTGGAAAAACGTTGATCCCGAAACCAAAAGGAAGTTTGGAAAATGCCAAGACGAATTCGCCATAGTCGACAACACAGTAATGTTCAAGGATAGAGTATTCATTCCAGCTGAGATGCGAACCGAAATCCTTGCGACACTTCACCGAGGGCATCCAGGAATGGAGGGGAGGATCGGGCGTTACAAATCTGAGAGGATGCCCATTGAGAAGTGTAACAAATGACAATGAACCAATCTTTCCCACATCGGATGAAATTCCACAAACTACAACTACGATACCAGGGAACAATGAAGAGGGTACAGATACAGAAGACGAAGAAGTATACGCTACCCCACCACCTAATACTAACTACAAATTTCATTTCGTTTCTGTTTCATTTCTGGGAAGGGGAGATGTTGGGGATCTAATCGTATATCCCGCCAACCGAACGGACCTACGAGGTGCGCGGCAAGCGCAGCGATAAGCAATTGTCGGCGCGGACATCCTCGACGCTCGGACACGAGGCACTTCTTCCTTCGCGCCCGCCACGAGTCAGAAGCCTGTATATCGGACGTGCATTAAACCGTATTAGAGTTATCGGGTCTACTTCACTACACCCATAATCCCCTCGAATCCAAGACCCAACACATAGGCTGGGGTCTGGAGAAAACCTCGACCGTGATTTTGCTTTCACGTTACCGATATTTTCAGCTCGCCACGGCGAGGCCATTATCTTGGCGTCTGAGCAATTCCAGATGGCCTTTCGGGAGCGCGTTCACAGTTTCCTGCTGTGCATGGCACAAAAAAAGATGTTTTCAGGAGTTTCACAGCTCCTTATGTAAACTATCGGTATCTCTCCTCTACAACATCGTGGAAATAGGAAATTTTGCTGTCCCTTGGTGGAAAAGCATTAACACATTCTGTTAAAAAGGTGGACAGTATAATACACTCCAACGACTTTTCCACGGTGGCTCGAATATGAGGAGATAGGAGTGTGAGGGAAAGTAAATTTTTTGTACAGCGAGGTTATATTGATAGTGACCCACCGAATGGTGGGCCGTTTATTATATCAAAAATATCCCCGTGGAAAATGGCGGTTCGCGACTCCTCCGTCTCCTCCGGGTTGTCCCTTGGAAGTCTCGCGACGTTGGCGTCTGAAAATTAATAATAACGAACGAAGGTGTGACACCACCTATTCGATACGATACGTATCCGTTCGTGACGCTGTTTCCCATACGCTCCTGACTGCGATAATCGCTATCGAAGGAGGGGGAGTACAGCCAAACTTCTCAGAACGCAGAGTTAGTGGACTGTATATTTTTGACGTATCTCGATAATCGAGAATCCGTCCGCTCGCACTGGCGTAGTCACGGTTAAACCGATTCTACTGCGTGGGCGTCAGCGTAAAGGTGGCGGTTAATCTTACAGGGAGGTTGTAAGGCTCCAAGTTCGATAATCCAGCCGAATTAACCCGTGCTTCAACAACCTTGATTCAAAGCTTGCGAGTGACTCAATACGTCACGCGGCTATAGAAATCTAGGTGGAAGACGTGGTCCAACTCACCACTTACACGCACAAGATCGCACAAGTACATTGTAAGCGTGTTCAACCAGACAATATTCCTACTCGTAATCTTAGCTCAGACGTAATAACGACGGCGTATACGGAAGGAGCGACTATATTGATTGAACGGGTCAAGCCTGCCGAGATCTTTATCGCGCTCTCTCACTCAGAGGAGGGGGACCAAGCCAGGACTTACAAGTCAAGACCTGTGGCTGAACCGGTCAATTCCGACACCGAATAATATGCGATTTCCGTAGAAACGGCACGGGCGTAAGGGAAATTGACTGTCACAATTCGAGTCTCCGATCTCTGCCGCGCGGAGACGTCAATGCGTATGCCCGGGCGTATTGCAGATACAGGACTCGAAAAGAGTGCCCTCCGTGTTACACGGGTGGCCGTACGGAATCGAAGCGAAGCGTCGCGAGAGTGTCAGCTGACCCGCTACGCGGCGCTGTCTGTCTCTTACTCGCCTGTCTCTGTTCAACGTGCGTCTGTATGTTGTTCTCTTTGTCTCTCTATACCTTCGCGACACGAGTTTGATTTGAACGTTTTGTACGTTGATACACCGATCGCCGTGTTTATCGGCTGACATTAGCTGGTAGCCAGAAAGTAACGCCGTTTTTACTTGAAATATTGTTGGTTATTTGGCTCCTCGGAAGAATAACATCGAGGAGGTCACCAACGAATATAGATCGCGATAATCGCGAAATTCAAGCACGTTTCAAACTAACGCGATATTTAAACACATTCTGACATTATACGTGAATTGCATATGTGTTGTGAAACCGAGAATAACAGTTATTTTTTTAGTTCAGTTTTATCATTTAATTCACATTCCATGCGAAGACGGATCATTTTTACATACAGACACCTTCAAAGTTTGCTACTTTGAGCAATTTGTACGAAAACGACATACTTCCACAAAATAATTTATATCACGGCTATTATTAAAGATAGAAAAATTTTCTTTTTTTTGTGATCATCGCAAAATACCGTTATTCTTCTTAAATAATTTATCATTCTATACGCAAATGTCATTTCTTAATACCAAAAAATTAGAAACATCATTGTTTTTACCGCCCGTTCAAGTGTGACAAAATTCTTTTTTTAATTCGCGCAGCTTCAAAAATTTCAAATATTGGGCACGTAGAACTACTATAAAAATATGAATGATATGAAAGATTATTTGAGACACAGGGAAATAATAAAATGTTAATTTTAGGAATACTAATATTGTCATTTCGCCGACTAAAATATTTTGCAACTTAATTAACGTTTACTGTACGCACCGTATGCAAATTTCATATAATACACATGCCAATAAATAGAAACGGGTTGAACTATTCATTATTTTCGGTTCATAAAGATGCTGAACATTTTTTAAACATTCTGAAATAAGGTTGACGACGTAGTTCCACAATTACAACTTCACGTAGTAAAAGAAAGAACACGGGGAAGCGGATTCGAGATGTCATTTCATTATTATTTTACAGAGCCTGCCGGTGGATAGCGGTCGACCAGTGGATGCAATTAGAATTAAATACCTGAATCGCCGCATCCTTTGCAGGTCTTTTACCTGAACCCAAGTTTCGAGGATCCGCAAATTAGGAAACCAAATTTCAAAGAGGAAGAATTGAATTAATACTTTCTAACAATTCTTTAAAGAAAACTATTGTATACTATGTTATGTACTAATATTAAAAATGTTGAAATTGGGTCATTCCACGCGAAATCTGACACTTTTCTGACACGTTTCAGATTTTGTTCATATTTGAGCATGTTGTAGTCTATAGTGACCTGTCAATGAAGCTCGAAGGATTAAATAATTGATACTAGAAAGAACTTCTGTAAGAAAAATCTATTTAATATCTGTAATGCATAACGTAATTATGTATAATAATGTATAATATGTAACGGTTCCGGTTTTTCGCGGAGTGTTCGGTGATCGTTGTCGGTGCTCCGCGTGCTGAAATGCTCGCCGGACCAGGGTTCGGCCGGCGAGGGGGAACGTCGGGAAACGGAGAGGTTAGGTGCGCGAAGAAAATACACGCGGTCTTGTATTTTACCGGGATAATTGCCGCTCGCGGTGGTTCGCGGTTATCGACGTCCGGTGCGCGGCGCGGTCGGTTTCGTGGACCTGGTGCTCGGCGGTGTCAGGGCGTGCGGTTGATCGTGGCCGAAGCCACGATCCACTGCCGCGGGTCGGGTCTTTCGGTCCCCGAGGTCGGCGAAGACGCCAGTTACGGGGCCTCCCACGGCAGTTGACGGTAGTCGAAGGGGCGCTGCCCCCAGGACTCCGGAGACAGGCGCGGCCTGCTTTCTACAGGCGCTGCCAGCAGAATATTTCACAGGCGCTGCCTGTCCTCTACGGGCGCTGCCCGCAGAGCGGAGTGCGGATGTGGCGAGGCGCAGCCATGCCACAGGATCGGGACAGGTGGAGGTGGCTAGTATGTACGTGAAGTATGCTTACGTGAGTGCTCGTTCTGGAGCCGGATCTTCTCCGCACCTAATGGACTAGCTAACTCGACTCGAAGGTAGAGAGAGCGTCCGCTCGCGTTTGCAACGGCTTATATAGCCGTTGCTTGTCGGTGCGGGGCGCGGTGCGGCGCGGTGCGCTGCTCATTACTATGGCAACGCATCGCCGCGAATTTGTGGTGGTCGCGGCGCGGCGCGGTGTGCGGTCGGAGGGTTTCGCCGCGGCGAGCCGGTCCCGCGGCTCGGTGTGTTTCGGCGTTATTCGGCGGAGTTCGGCGTCTTAGTAACAGACCGTAAAACAGGTCTGTTACAAATATAATAATAATAATAGTAATAGTAATATATATTACAATTATATTTTTATTATTATCATCGCTATATGCATGTACTATATACATTATTATTTCTATTATTAAAATACATTATACATTATCGATATTAAATAAAATTTTGTAAAAAATTTATTTTCTTCTAAAAGGGCTTTTTAAATTAATTTATACAGAATGAATATACTGATAAATAATAAATAACAATAGTATAACATTCAAGTAAGCTGGCGTAATTGTGCACTTATAGCCATAACGCAATTCTTCTCGATATTCCTCTCGTTAATTACGGGGAAAGAGATAAATCACAGGAACTAAGATTCCGTAACGTCATTGCAATATAATTACCTGAACATTCAATATTCAAAGTCACGCTTCAGATTGTATGCTTAATTTTCCACATACATAGATATCTGAATAGTAGATCTATGTAGCACACAGTGACTATGATGATTTTAAGGAAGTCTATTGTCTTTTTTAGTAATAAATTGCTATTTTGTTATATTGTTGTATTCTGCACCTACTTCCACGAGGAACTTCGAATAGTTCTACTTTACACTCGACGTACATAGAAAAAACGTCGGTGAAATAACGGTTTAAATCATACATTTATAACATTTTTCGTATGCACCGTTCGAAATCCCAAGTGGTGAAGAGGGGTGCGGAAAATGCTCGGGTTTCGGTAGCGAGCGACACGATTTCAAAGGACACCGGCCTGTCGAGTAGTCTTCGACCACGCACGGTGCGTATGTCACAGCCGACCGTGGTTGTCGAGATTTCCCGTTGCGTATAACTAGACTCTAAAGCGGGGGTCCAATAGCATGGCGTTAATATATATGGATTCATTTTCGATAACACTGTCCAACACCAATTTTGTCCCACTATAACTGATGGGTGATTCTTATAGAGTTTTTTGCGCTGATTCCGAATCTGTGCTTAGTTTTTCTCCTACACGCACAGTTTTTTAGGAAAACGGCTTTTAAAAAAAAACCTATTTTTCAACTTTAAACAAATATTGTGACGTTATTATAAAAAATATCGAATTGTTCTTTGCAGCATAAGATTCTGTAGACTTTCCCGAATACAGTGATATCCAATATTAATACATTATGATTGTTTAAACATGTTTAAACAATCATTAAAGACGGAGAGACACCACTTTTGCACAAATTTTTGAGGATATTTTTCAATTTATCTCAAAAAATAAGGGTCCAGCGGAAAATCGAACTATACCACGCGATAGAGCAGACTTTCATCTTGAGAAACCCCCCTTTGAAGTTTGCAACATCGACGTTTTTACCGAACCAGAAAGCAAAATATCTTCGCCCGACATGCGTTGACGCCAGTGGTTCTCTTCCACTAGCGCGGTCGTTCGTTGGAATACGGAGCCGCGCGGCGCGCTACGGTGTAACGGCGCGTGGCTATAAGCGCGCAATTGTGTCAGCTTACTTAAATGTTATATTTTATTAAATTTTATACTATTGTTATTTATTATTTATTAGTATATTTATTCTGTATAAATTATTTTATGTATTTTTTAATGTTAGTCTCTTGTTTATAGTATATTTCATACAAAAAAGACCTCTTGTAACAAAAACATAATTTATTCACACACTACAGTATTACACTATTTACAATGCTATTATATATGTGTGCACTATTCAGCTATAATACACTAGTAAAATACATATCGATTTAATATGGAGCAAACTATTTTTATTATGTATTGTCGATAAAAATAGTCCCATTTATATTGTGTTTGGACTTATTTTACTCTGAAGAATCTCGAGTGTCCATTGGCACTATAATTACATAGATAAGATGACAATTACTGAAAATAAAATTTTTCAGTCACGGCATTGCAGACTTTCCTTACATTGTATGCCATTGTATGTATGCCGTAGTCCGTAGGCTGTAGTTTGTTTTAAAATATCGTATTGGTTCTGAATAAAACTCGTGCCAGAGCTCAGTTTCGGCTTTGAGTTTGTTGAAATCAGTCGTGTAAAATATTTCAAATCTGCATTGCTACGCTATAAAACCGTACAAAAAACATTTTTAGTTATATATAGTATTTTCGTTGTTGTGTATATAATATATGTATTTTAGTATTGTATTATATCTTAATAGCATATTTTAGCATTGTAAATAGTGTAATAGTGTAGTGTGTGTATATATGTGTTAATATTGTTTTATATAATATAATATAATGTCGCGAAAGTGTATAAATCTACCGGACTCTTTTTGTTATATTTGTGGCGAAATTATTTTAAAGTCACAATGCAAGATCATATCTGATACATTAAAATTTGCATATGAAAATTATTTTCAATGCAAACTTGGAGACCAGGATAAAGATTGGGCTCCTCATACTTCCTGCCAGCGTTGTGTCAAGGTTCTTCTAACGTGGATGAAGGGTGGCACCAGAAAAATGCCCTTCGCAATACCAATGGTATGGAGGGAGCCCACCAATCATACGACGGACTGCTATTTTTGTTTAACAAAAATATGTGGGTTCAATAAAAAATCTAAAAATAAAATTGTGTATGCTAATGTGCCTTCCGCTATTCGGCCAGTTATGTATTCGGATGAATTCTCTGTGCCTAAACCTCCTGCAAAAATCCCAGAGGCGTTAGACGCAACCGAAGAAAAAACAAGAAGAAACTGAAGAAACTCAAGAATATTCTTCACCACATTCTAAAGAGCCGCATTTATTAACACAGCCAGACCTCAATGATCTCGTAAGAGATTTAAATTTAACGAAGGAACAAGCAGAACTTTTAGGATCCCGCCTACAGGGATGGAATTTATTAGACAGTTCAACAAAAATCACCCACTTTAGAACCCGGCAGTATACATTCCAGCAGTTTTTCGTGATGTCCGATGACGTATGCATTTGTAGTGACATTGATTCTCTCGCAAGAACACTTGGTTTTGAACACATTGCAACTGAATGGCGGCTATTTATCGACTCATCAAAAACGAGTCTGAAAGTAGTGTTGCTTCACATTACTAATACATATCCGTCCATCCCCATTGCATATTCAGTGACAATGAAAGAGTGCTACGAATCCATAAAGACAGTGTTATGCAAAATTAACTATAATAAGTATAAGTGGAAAATTTGTGCAGATTTAAAAGTGATAGCCATATTGCTCGGTCTTCAAGCGGGATACACAAAATATTGCTGCTTTCTTTGCGAGTGGGATAGCAGAGCAAGAAATCAGCATTACCTGCGAAAAGATTGGCCAAAACGAAAACACATAACTCCAGGATCAAAAAATATAAAACATGAAAGTCTGATTAATGCAGAGAACGTTATTTTGCCACCATTGCATATAAAGTTAGGGATAATGAAAAATTTTGTGAAAGCTATGGACAAAACTGGACCCGGATTTGAATATTTGAAATCCAAATTCCCTGGAATTTCTGATGCCAAAATAAAAGAAGGTATATTTATCGGTCCCCAAATACGACAGTTAATGAAAGACAGTACTTTTAGTGAAAAATTAAATAAACTAGAAAAACAAGTGTGGACCTCATTTTTGGAAACAATTGACAATTTTCTTGGGAACAATAGATCGAAAAACTATGTGTCCATAGTGAATAAACTTTTAAAAAATTACCAAAAACTAGGATGCAATATGTCACTGAAGATACATTTCTTGCATTCGCATTTAGACTTTTTTCCTGCGAATCTTGGTGACATGAGTGATGAACATGGAGAACGCTTTCATCAAGATATTTCAGTAATTGAAAAACGTTATCAAGGAAAAAACTTATGTGCGATGCTTGCGGACTATTGTTGGACACTTATCAGTGAAAATAGCGATACCGCGTATAAGCGGCAAGCAAGGCAGAACCATTTTTAAAGATCACAAAAAAAATAGGTAAGTTTTTCTTTCGTATTCAGTTATCTTTATTAAGCATTTCTACAATAAAATGTGAATATATATTGTATTTTATAATTCTGTGTAATATGATAATAATACCCAAAAAGAAAAAAACAATTTATCAAATTGAAGCTATCGCTTTTTGTAATAAATTATGTTTTTGTTACAAGAGGTCTTTTTTGTATGAAATATACTATAAACAAGAGACTAACATTAAAAAATACATAAAATAATTTATACAGAATAAATATACTAATAAATAATAAATAACAATAGTATAAAATTTAATAAAATATAACATTTAAGTAAGCTGACACAATTGCGTGCTTATAGCCACGCGCCGTTACACCGTAGCGCGCCGCGCGGCTCCGTATCCCAACGAAAGACCGCGCTAGTGGAAGAGAACCACTGGCGTCAACGCATGTCGGGCGAAGATATTTTGCTTTCTGGTTCGGTAAAAACGTCGATGTTGCAAACTTCAGTTGCAACTTAAACATGTTTAAACAATCATAATGTATTAATATTGGATATCACTGTATTCGGGAAAGTCTACAGAATCTTATGCTGCAAAGAACAATTCGATATTTTTTATAATAACGTCACAATATTTGTTTAAAGTTGAAAAATAGTTTTTTTTTTTAAAGCCGTTTTCCTAAAAAACTGTGCGTGTAGGAGAAAAACTAAGCACAGATTCGGAATCAGCGCAAAAAACTCTATAAGAATCACCCATCAGTTATAGTGGGACACAAAAAAAGTTGAAATTTGTTGGACAGTGTAATTGGTTCAAAACGTTCCTGTAAGTTAAATATTGTATTTGATTTAGTGGTTTTTTAAAATTGTTTCATTTCAATACAAATAATAACAATAAATTACCTTTAAAGCGTTTCGCACTTTGTTGCAAATATCTGTATATAAGATATTTTCGGGAGAATCCGCGTCTTGTTGTACATGCATCAATGCAATATACATCGGATAATATTGTGACATTGTGGGATATAATTCACCATTCGTGATTACTGAGGCATCATGTATTGGTTCTAAGATACTTATTAGGGACTCTATAAATTTCCACTCTTGGCTGTTTAAATTATCGGGCATGTGTTCTTCCGATAGTATAATATTAAGTGGTGTATGTAACGAGACTAGCCTCTTAAACATTGCATATGTCGAATTCCATCTTGTATCTATTTCATGTATCAATTGGATCGGTGTTGTGGTGGGATCTAGCGATTTCTGTATATTTGTAAATTTTTCTCTTGCTGTTGTTGATCTCGAAAAGAAGGCTAGTATGGCTCTACATTTTTTTCTAACTTCTTCATACTCTTTAAAGTGTTTCATGCCAGAATTTATTACGAGTTGTAGGCAGTGCCCAAAACATGGTATTCTAGTCCAGTTCTTATAACTATTTATTGCCTTTGCAATATTTCGGCCATTATCCGTGGTAAAAAAAGCTGGTTTATCGATATCGATACTCCACGCTTGCATACATTGTCACGCGCGTTGCTTTCGGCCGCGACCGGCTTCGGCAACGGCACCGAGTATTTACAGATCCGAAGACCGGGCTACAGCTCGCCGCGAAATCTGCAGTCCACTCGGGACAAAACGGTTCCTTTCAGGCTCACGAGAACTAACAATTACCGATTCGGTCAAGTATTCGGGCGCCAGACACGCAAGGTGTCACGTAATTAGAAAAGCACGAGGTTAGCCTGAAAGGACGGGCCTTTCGCGAATAGCTCAGGGACGGGCACAGGGTTCTACGCAGAGGGACGCGAGGCGAGCCCCGCGGCGGGATCGGATCTCGGGAAAAATCACGAATATAATTTAGCAGTTAACAGGTGTTTATTTGAAACGAGAATTCTACAAGTCGCGGGTCGTGACTCGCGACGAGGGTGTTAACCGAACGCGCACAGGTGGTTCGCGGCAGATCTTCGACGCGCACGAGTTTTCTCCCTATTCTCCCCGACTCCCGCACGGCAAATCGGCAACTTACGGCAACGGATTCGAACCGTTCGCGATCGTACGCTTCGCGCTCTCTCCCTCACGTGTGCGTGATCGGCGGCGAATATTCCGGCACGATCCAAATCAACGCAACGCTACCGCGGCCTCCCACGTCGAGCCGTCACTTTTGTCGCGCTTCTACCTTATCACTAGAAATTCGGAACGCGGTCCCCACGACGGCGATTCCCACAAGATTCACGGGAGCTGCCCCACGGCAAGCAACCGGCACAAGATACGCAACGGATACGCGGCTACGCGGATTCTATCTCGACGCGACTTTTCGCGGCGTATCCGGCGTCGTCTAAGCACGCGTGTTCGCGGACCTCACAAGAAACGTTACCGAGCCATCACATAAGAAACACTTTATTAGCAGATCTGATAGCTTACCGTCGGCAGCAATAACTGGTGCCCCTTGGTTACGGCAGCGCTGTTACTATTTCGCACACGCGATTACAGAATTCGGGAACTTAACTTAGTTGACCAAAAGCCAGCGTAAGAGTGACGAGATCCTAATGGCACGGTAACGCGGAAGCAAGGCGTCCCCCACCCCCTGGTCCTTCTTCCTTTCGGCCTTCCCCGCGACATCCCTTGCCTAGCGCGCGTGACACAGGCGAATTCCTTACGCACGGGCCCCGTGCCCTAATCGTTCCCTAATTGGCTCGCGCGCTAAGTCGAATCGGTGAGTTCTTCGGGGCGAGGTGCGGGTTGGTTCGGGCCACTCTGGTCCGTCTTCACGGCGACTTTCCCAGGCGAGACGGCAGCGAGGGTGAGCTGGTGGCCGCTCCTGGTTTACGAACCCGAGCTCTGGTCGTGCGAAATCACGTCGCGCGAAAGCGGCGCGACGCTTGACCAGTTAGTAGACGTCCATAATAAATGTGGATCGTCTCTCGGAGAGCGCTCGCGGTGCTTAAAGCCTTTTCGGTATCTCAAAAGGGCGGTCCGGTCCTCAAAATAAATTGGGTAGGGACGTGGTCAAAATTGCCACGTCACAACATTTTAAAATGCTGTTTTGTATGTATTTGTTAGTATGTTTTTCGGGCACATGATGTACTTTTAGCATGTAACGTTGTAGTTTAAATTCTGAGGTAATGTAGTGTATTGTCAAAGATAAAAAACTTTGTACACCCCGCGATGTCCAGCCGTCCGTGGTGAATGCAAACACTGTGTTGCCTCTCATTGCTATTATAAATTTAACGATATATAGTATTAATAAATAAAAACTTGGGCCATTCCACACAAAATCGGACATTTTCTGAGGTACTGTTTCGGATTTTGTTCAAATTTGAATAAGTTGTAGTCTTCAGTGACCCATCAATCAAACTCGATCCATCCCATTTTGTGCGGCCGTCCGAGGCTGTATATCGCGGTACAATATTCACTTCACATAATTTTAAATTCGTTAATTTTAAAAACTTTTTTTCAAATGACAACATTTTTAGTAGATACTCTTATTAGTTCTAGTCTTATTACTTAATAAAAAAGAGGGTGACATTTCTTCCCGCGTCTGTAAAGTCAACAATTTTTAAGATGTCGAAAAATCATATGAGATTCGTTCATAGGTCACTGAAGACTACGACATATCCAAATTTGAACGACAATCATGAAAAGAATATTAAAAAATTAAATGTAATATATACCTATAGAAATTTCGTTTCTTATTTTCGCTTGTAAATCTTCATACATTTTGGGTATACATAATCCTCCGTGAAAACGTTGTCCGTGAAGGAATTTCGTACCTCGGTTCTGCAATTTTTACGAAAGACCGAAATCCAATGTCGTCGACTATTGAGTATGGTTGTAAATCCAATGCAATTATTCGTGCAATTCCTTTCGTAAGCTGCTTTGATCTCGTTGAATTTTTATCCAAGAATGTCGCACTTTGATCTCTACTAGATCCAGCTTCAGTTGGCGTGATCGTGGTCTTTATTACACTACTATGCACAGCTCTCAAATGGCGCAATAGTGAACTTGTATTGCCGTATTTTAATCTAAATTTTTTGTCACAAATTTGACATTGTGCTTCTTCTCGACTAATTTTTAGAAATTGCTGCCAGACATCACTTTTAGGCTTACTGCACACAGCACCACTTTCCACGTTACTACATCCTGCGACCACGATGTCCATATTTTCGTCCTCACACATAACTGTGGTATTCTGAGATAACACTCAAGTCAACTCTGATTTCCGACTGATCTTCCAACGAAGTCACAAAAAAAGCGAAACCTCGCGGGGGTGAACATTTCCCCCACCAAAATGTATAATGTTGGGGTTTTAGCCAATAATTACATTTTAGTTCGTTTTCTAAAATGAAGCTACGCCCACAAACGAAATACGTAATATTTTTGGGGACCTATGAATTATTGGGCCTCTGGGGCTATGTGTGGGTCTATGCTACTTTTGCAAATCGCAACAGCAGTAAAAAAGACGTGCCTAGACGTCCGTACAGCGACTTAGACCGCGCGGTTTACAACCGGATAGCAGGCGCAGGAACCGTACGGACTGGTTCCGAAGTTTCCGCAATTTCTACATTTCTTTAGTTATCACCGAGACCCTATTATAAAACAGCCGGACATCACGTGCGAAAGGACAGAAACGGCGATCAACGAAACCCGTAAGGGTCATTCAATGCCAAATCAATCACTTTTCGTAGGCACCATCGTCGATTTTGTTCTGAATGAAATATGTTGTAGACAGTGTGAAATTATGGTGGGGTTAAGTCATCATTTTACCTGTTTCGAATTTCTTAGAAGTGACAGGCCTTCGAAATTTACAATTTTCACCCATTTTTGCAAAAACTGGCCTCACTTACGAATTTTTATTTCAGCAATTGTATGTTTGACTGAGCTAAATTCTGGTTTGTTTTATTCGGAAAGGATTGGACTATTACAAAATAATTTTGTCAACCTCAACAATTATCTTTATAATGTCGAAAAATTTAAACAAACTCTTTTTTTACGTTTTTCTCGATGTTACTTAAATTTTGAAAAAAATTTGATTATATTCCTTGAAGTTTCCCCTTTAAAATAAGGCCTTGCAAAAGATGGCATGCTACAAATTGGCGTCAGAATGAGCTGGAAGAAGGGCACCGCACAGTAGGGCTGTTACTTTCCTTCGAAGGTCGAAGATTTCGAAGCTTCGATTTCAGAAACTTCGAAGGTGATGAAAATCAAAGTCTCAAAGTTCGAACCTTCGAACCTTCGAACCCTCGAACCTTCGAAACTTCGAAACTTCGATTCGTTTCCAGTTAACGGATAAAAGAAATAAATTTTCATAATTTGTTTCTATATTCACTATCTGAATTATTTCAATAATTTATTGTTAAGATAATATATTTATAATTTGAATTATCCTTTCGATAGCATATTGTTAAAATAATTGTTTTAATAAATAAATTTTATAATTTGTTTCTATATTCATTATTTGAATTATTTCAATAATTTATTGTTCAAAAATTGTTTAGACAATGTGCACGTATTTACATAATTAATATAGGAACACATTTCTATAGAGTATAAAAATTTATAATCTACAGAAATTTTTATAATCTATAGAAATGTGTTTCTATATTCATTATGTAAATACTTGTACATTCTTTAAATAATTATTTTAACAATGAAATTGAAATAATTCACATAATGTATATGGAAACAAAATATGGAAATTTATTCATTTAAACTATTATTTTATCAATAAATAATTGAAGTAACAATTCAAATAATGAATATAGAAACAAATTATAAAAATTTATTTATTTAAACAATTATTTTAACAGTGAACAATCGAAATGATAAATCAAATAATACTTTACTACACGCGGGGAATCCGCGTGTCCCAAGGCAGTACCTGTATCTAACCCCAGTACCGTAGCAGGCAATAAAAACATTAAAAATCAGGAAAGCGCATTGACTCGAACAAAGAAAGCGGAAAGAAAGGACTCGACGACGGCTCGACTTCTAGTTGTCAGATGTGGATAATGGGTCAATAAAATGCTAAAAGTTTTAACACAGAGTAACGGCTGTTTGGGAATATCGCTACTACGGGTAATTCGGTGCTATTAATCTTATTTTGAAAAATGTGCAGGACAGATGGGGGATCGAAGGTGTCCAATCACCTTGCTTACGGTTCGCAAATGCGGGTAGTCGTATTGAAATAAAGTAATATATCTTCGTAAAAAGACATGTTTTTCTGAGAAACGGAACATCCGCTACATTCGAAATCGCAACCTATCCGAACACCTTAAATCGCAACATCTAGACTACATTCGAAATCGCGTAACTGGAACAATTTAAGAGAAGCATTAAATCAAATACAATACTCGACTTACAGGAACGTTTTGACACTAGAAAAGAAACATGTCATGAATAGTTTAGTTTACAAATTTCTGTACTACATATAAGGAATCAAATTCAAGCAACCAAGAAAATATTAATATCGACAATTGTTTCAAAGGTGGACTGTATAATACAATTCAACGACTTTTTAACGGTGGCTCGTATATGAGGAAATAGGAATGTGTGGGAAAGTAATTCTTTGTACAGCGGTTTTATATTGATAGTGACCCACCTAATGGTGGGCCGTTTATTGAGTCAAAAAACCCGAGGTGGACACGCGGTCCGCGTGCTGGTCTCGCTCTCTCTCTCCCTGGAGGGTCGTCCTATGACGTCTAGCGACGTTGGCGTCTGAAAAAACAAAAGTACCGAACGAAGATGTTAAACACCTATAGGATACGTAACGTACCCGTTCGAGACGCTGTTTCCCGTATTCTCCTGACTGCGGTAATCGCTGCCGTGGAGAGGGAATACAGACAATCTGCTCAAAGCGCAGAGTTAGTGGACTGTATTATTATGACTTATCTCGAAGATCGAGAATTCGTCCTCTCGCACTGGCGTGGTCACGGTCAAACCGATTCTACTGCGTGTGCGTGAGCGTAGGGGTGGCGGTCAATCTTACAAGGAAGTTGTAAGGCTCCAAGTTCGATAATGCGCACAATAATAACGGCGTATAGCGTAAGCGTTGTTCAATCAGTCGCGATCCCCACTCGGAATACTATCTCCGTCGTACAAGCGACGGTGTATATGGCAGGTGCAACTATATCGGTTGAACTGGTCGAGTCTGCCGAGCTCGTCGTCACGGTCTCAGTCTATGGAGGGTGACTAGTCTGGGCCTTACGATTCAGGACCTGTAGATGGACCGATCAATTCCGCCAAAGCGTATAATGAATTGACCGTATCACAATCAGAGTATCTGTTCGTCTGCTGCGCTGGGACGTCAAAGCGTATGCCAGGGCGTATGGCAGAGAACGTTCTCTGAAAGAGTGTCCTCCGTGAAACACGGGTTGCCTTAAGGAAGCGTAATCACGGTTCCTTGCAAGAATATGTCTTGATTGGCATGCAGTGAATTCGGGGAACGAACACGTAACTCGCGTCAATCACTCCGAAATACACTTGTCGTGCGGGAAAACAATAGCCACGTTAGAAAGGTCTAAGCAGCTATCGCAATCGTGCACTGTTTATATTATCAAAGCCCGGGGGATGCCGTGGCTTGATCGTGTCACTATTGCCGGTACAACGCTGTTCGAATTTCCTGGAGCGAACTCGTAAGCGAGCTCAGCCCGGTTCGAAAGGTCGTACGGCAGTGAAAAATGTATAAGAATACTTTTAGTTATCGAAACTCGGAAAATCCAGAGTTCGATAAAACTCGCTAGGCTAATCAATTCTCTTTTAACGAGCGGAACGATC
The DNA here is from genome assembly GCA_913789915.3 of Sphecodes monilicornis. NCBI lineage: Eukaryota > Metazoa > Arthropoda > Insecta > Hymenoptera > Halictidae > Sphecodes > Sphecodes monilicornis. Next base: position 3,211,436 of record OU565299.1, on the reverse strand, counting down.
TCGCAAGCGAGGCCAGTTCGTTTCGTGCGGTCGTTGCAATGGCTCGCCGTCGAAGACTTGAAACAAGAATTCAACAGCGCGACCAAAGAGTTCAGAGATAGCCAGAAGAACTAGGGAGCAGGCGCCCGCTAGAACGTCTCGATAGCAAGTGACGAGGAACCGCCAGGCTTAGACAAACGTCGCGCGAGAGTCAGCTGAGCCGCTACGCGGCGCTGTCTCTCTCTTGCCTGTCTGTCTCGGTTCAATGTCTGTATATATGCATTGTTCTCTCTCTCACCGTATCATCGCGGACGAGTTTAATTTGAACATTGTTTGACCGGTGCACAACGGCTTACCGTGTTTATCGGCTGACTTTTACCGGTAACCAGAAAGTCACGCCGTTTTTGCTCGATTTATTGTGGGTTAACGAACTCCTCGGACGAGTAACATTGGAGGGATCACCAACGAATACAGATCGCGATATTCGCGAAATTCGAACAACATATTCAAACTAACGCGATATTTAAACAACAATACTAACAGCGGTAAGATTCTAAAATTATAATTTTTTATTTTTAAATCCATAAATTTCAAAATTTACCGTTATATTTTAATTTCTGAATTAGGTAGGGCAAAATCTAAAATAATAGATTTTTTAAATAAAACCTTAAGGAACCAAGAGGTAGGAGCAGAAACATTCGCCAAAAAAAAGTAGCGGAATAAAATTTATTTTAACGTAAGCATTGTCTCGAGATACACTAATATTATAGAGTGGTGGGGCCATCATCGTACAAGATTTCCAAGATGTCCCAGATCTCTTCTTGTCATTAGCAGCCAATCGTTACCTAGCTGTATCCGCGACGCAAGTAACGATTGAGCGTTAATCCCAACTTCTGGAAATATAGTAATCCAATCGCGGTCGTGGTTATTAATCGAAAATGTTGAAATGTTGAATTTCCTACATTGTAATTTAAATAAGATGAGTTAATCTTAAAAACAAGTTAAATTACAATTAAAGCAAGTGAATTAATATTTACATTATAATATTTATATTTATCATATTATATTTATAGTTATCATATCATATTATTGTAGGTCCAGTGCGTGTCCGAGAATGATTCGAGTGCCGCGCGTGAAAGATAAACTCTCGTGCGCGGCTGTGTCGTTTCCTTGTGCCTTCGTTCCGCGCGCGTTCGGCGGCATCGTTTGTCGGCGGGAGTAAAGGACCCGCGCGGACCCAGGCGGCCCGAACGCGGCCGCTGCGTTACGATAACAGACAATGTTGACGAGCTGGCGAGTTTGAGAAGCGTTCGGCATCGGGCAGTTCTCGTCGAGACGTGGAGAAGCGCGCTTCGAGGCGTCTTTCTAATATCTCTTGTTTATAGATCGTCTTTTGTTTCTTTATTGTTAAATATATTCATTCTTTAAAATACCAAAGGTTTTTTGTCATACCGTGGTCCGTATGATCCTGCATTATGTTAAACATATCGTTCATCATTTAATATATACAGTTTTACCACATTCGATTTGGGCATAACAATTTCTATTTTGTTATTTTATAATACATTCCATTTTAATAATTTCTGTCAGCATAATGATAGTTAATTAATAAGTTATATCAGAAGATATTAAGTAAGTTATGTAACAGTTAATAAGTAAGGATATTTTAATGATATTATCGAGAAATATGCAACTGCATTCGTAACAAATTCGTCAGACTACCAGAAACATTGTCTTTTAAGTTTTTCACATGTAACACACATTATTGCAAATGTTAATACAAATAGAGATTAAGCACATGATTGTCAAATAAATCTAATGTAATTATAAAAGAAATACTGGTATATTAAAAATTATGTTATCAGTTATGAAAGTAATACCATAATTACTATTATCTATTTCATAAACCGCAAAATTGAATCTCGAGTATCGCGATAAATCGTTCGCCTGAACTTGTCCGATTCTTGACGATACGCACGACGAAGTCGATTTTGGCATTATTAATACGCGTTAGTGAAACGATTACTTACATTGTTGTCTTCCGGAGGTACACGGCACACGACATTCGATGCGGTCGTGATGCTGCGTGTGAGACAACATTGTAACGGATAACGCAAAGCATATTGGCATTTACTAACTGTTCAGAATTGAACATCGCGCCAATTTCGCGGATCAGCCGTCGCAAACGTGACGACGCGATTCGTCGACTCGGCCGCGTCCGCGATGTCATAATTCGCGGACTACCGTGCGACAGCACATACGCGTGCCAATAATTAGGCCGGTGGCCCCCCCTCTCTCCGTGACTAGGCAAGACGAACGTCGGTCCGTTACGCGGTCGTCTCGCTCTCACTACCGTTTCCACTGTAGAGCAACCACGTGCGACCAAATATCTTCTTTGCCTTGCGCCACGCACGTGGACCGAGAATTATTCTCTCCAAGTATTTAAAACTACCGGTTATTTCAACCACCGTTATTGTTCACACCGAAAGTACATCAATTACATTAAGTGCGCGACCGTATAATAATTAAATAAAGACAAGGACACCACGTGTTCACTTCTCACAACGCAGACTTTTATTTCGGTTCGATCACCCCGATTTGCAATCCCCCATTCTGGGATAGATCCAGCCCCGAACACTAACTAAATCCGATTTTATTTATTATTGGCTTTATCATAATGCTATCATCACCTGTCGATTGATAATGTTTTCCTGATCAAAATAAGCCCAAATACAATATAAATCGAATAATAATATAGCATACGTTGTACTGAAATGTCTCAAGCTCGGGGAATGTACGTAGTAATTCGTACGTGTTAACTGTTTATGAAAATTGTATTCGAACACAAGAATCAACGCAGCTAAATGTATGATATTTAAACACACTAAAAACTAAATTGAGGGGTGTGTTAGTACAAATGCTGGTAAGATGTGGAATCAGGAATTAACGGAGATAATGATAGTGAAATGATGGAAAGCGACAGAGGAAGATAGGAATCGATGAAGTGATCAGAAAATGGGATTGAGAAAAGGCGAATGAAGAATATATAGCCTTCCAAAATTGATAACTTTTCACTTTCTTTATTTGATTTGTTCGTGTCGTTCGTCAATCAGCTGATGCCAACTGATTTTACATATATGGTTTGAGCCCGATTACAAGGCGTTCGAAACGCGTTGATTGCGTGTATGGGAGTAGGTGCCGGTGTGTATCGCCGGTGAGCGCGGTCTTTTGTTTTCCATCCCGAGCACGACACCAAGGCGCGATAGTGTGGTTGTGTCGGTGTTTGTGAGTATGTTGGTGTGTCGCGAAATGCCGAGAGCGTGGCTCTTGTCGCGCCTAATTTCAAAAACCGTTCGTTGGTCGGAACTGGGAGGTATAAACAAAATAGTAAATTACAAGCAGACGACAACAAAATTTTAATAGAAATGAATCAATCATTAATAAAAACGGTGAACCGCTCTTACCCTAAGTTTTATATTTAATATTTAAATATTATAAAATTAAGAGAAATGTGGAATATAATAACGAACACCTTTTTAAAGCGAAATAATGACTAAATAACAACTTTTTAAATTGGTAAATACATTTTTGTAACACCATGGACAGAGATTAAAAAATGGTCAACGCCCCTTACTCTGCTCGGATATGAATAGTTCGTTGTTGCATTTGCCTCGTTACCTGTAAATAAATTTAGTAATATTGTTATAAGTTTTCAAATGAAAAAACATCTAAATCATATGTACGCAACATTAAAAGATTTGCCTCATTTCATTTGGTTACACTGCTTTTTCTGTTTATTTCAATTGCTTTGCTACTTTTATCAAAAGACAATTCGATATTTCACATTGTTAGTGACTATATTGAACTTGGTAATGAATTTTCGAATCAGCAGTGCTAACAGGGTGGGCCACGTGAAGGCATGAAAAAGGACTTGTCCACCCCGGAGTTTATTCAATATAAACCCGTACCCTAGAAGTAAATATTGAATAAACTCAAGCAAGCGTGACACAGAAGCTGTAAAGCAGCATGTAGATTCGAGTAAGCAGGAAACGCAGCAAAGAAAGATGATAAAGCGTTGGTAGAAATGTAATTATTGTATATTGTGAGTAAAGCGGAAGCAATGCATAAAACTATTATATATACATAAAATATGTACATAAAATATGTAAATAAAAAATATAAATAAAAAACGTAAATAAAATATATAAATAAAATATATAAATAAAAAACATAAATAAAATATATAACTAAACCTAAATAAAAATATAAATAAAATATATTACTAGAATATAGATAAAATATTTTTAATATAATTTAATATAATAAATTATAAAATATTTACACGAGTAAATGGCCGATATACCATAAGAAGAAGAAAAAGCTAAAAATTATAATCCTTTCAAAATCTGCAGTCGAGCCACAGATCTTTGATTGGACTGAAAACGTAAATTTTGTCCCAGCTGCAGCGTAACTTTATGAATTTTTACTTGCATAAAGAAATACACCATCGCCTTGCGATGCTCGACACAATCATTATCGACAAACCAATTGGGATAATTGGGCTCGACTGTTTTAACAATGATCCTAAATAACTTGTCTAGAATCTGTGTTTCGCATCGCATGCAAGGGTAGTATTTATCAAATGTTGTATTAATTAACGAAAATAATTTCGAAAATTCACTTGTAGGAACTACTAAGTTCCGAAAGTGAATATTTTCGTCCAACAAATGATCACTAAAATCTACAAAGAAAACTAAACACGCGGGACATTTACTTTTCTCTGTACATTTCTTCGCAACGTATCCAGCGAAATACTCTATTGCACACGCTTCTAAAGTACATGTGGATGGAGAACATACAGATGCACTGATTGTGATATCTGTATGTTCTTCATCCCCCTAATCTTCTAATACTACTTCTGCGGCATCCAAATCTACAGAGGCTTGCTCATGTTCGGCTAAGATAACTGCCTCCTGCAAAAGCATTACGCCATCGTCGCATTCATTATTTGCATACGGTGAACTATAATTTAAATTCATGAATGCACTTTTTCGAAAAGCTTGACGTACTGCTTTTGCAGAAGGGTTTCGATTGTAAGTGCCACCATGCATTCTCAAAATAGAAAAAAATGTCTCTATTACGTCAGAATTTAAACGGGACGTTAATAAAAACGGGACGCCCTCGTTTTGTAAATCGCGCCACAATTGCACGGTAGCACCTACAGATTGACGTAACCCCACAAAACAAGGTGGCACTTTGTGTCCAATTGGAGTAATTACTTTCCAATTTTCTATATCATATAACTGCTTCTCCAGATTATTTGCAATATAATCTGTAGAAGCAGATAAAGCACGCTTGTTTGGATTAGGGTCACGTACAACTTTACTATTTAAATTGTCAAACAAATCATTTAAGCTTTCGAAATAGATTGCCGTGTCTTGCATGGTACTCGAATCAACGGCTCCAATTGTACATGCTGTGAGCATAGCTGAAGAAACGCGTTTACTAAAAACTTGGAGAGCTAGCTTACATTTCATTCGGCCGAAAATACTTGGCCTTGCATGTTTTTCTAATACACAATAAGCAGCTCTGGTTAATTTAGAATTTTCAAGGTTCCATAACGAAACAACATCGCACCAGGAAACGCGAGAGCCATTAATTAAAAAATCATGTTTTAATAGATTATTCCTGACGCTCTTAAATAAATGTAAATAATCAAAGAGGTAAAAAATTTTGTGGCCATGTCTAAGAAAATAGGGTACTCGTGCCGATACTCTTTCTTCAGATATGCTTTGGAAATTTGTTCCTTGATCAGAAACAATCGCTCGAACTCTTAGTCCGATTAAAAATAAAACATCTAAAACATTATGTAATGGTATTTCTATTTGTAACGCCACAGTTTCCGTAATAACATTTTCTAAGATGTGTTTTACTTACCTGTAGGGCCATTTTCCAAAATACTGTCACTATTTACAATATACTGCAGTGCTATACACTTCGCGTCGTTCACGATACCTTTAAGTCCGCGAGACCGTTGCACTGTGAGAAACAAAACATTGTCGCGAGAAACGTAAGGGAGTTGCGAGAAAGACAGAACTATTGAGAAGAGGATGTACAATCATTGCGGGAAAGACAAATATACGATTAAAGAAAAAAATTTAAACAGTTATGACATCCATTTATGAAACTAACATTTTTAAGTATTCTAATTGCTGTTATGATTTCTAAATTGGTTCTTACACCAATTCTGTATAAATTTCAAAATAATTCTGGAATTCGTAAGTCAATTATACATCTTTAAGTATAGTTTTAGCTTTTTCATCATTATCAGTAAAGAAATACTGAAACAGTTTCATAAAACGTATTTTGCAATAAAAGCAAAACCAAAAACGATAAAAGAACTTTATTATGGTAAAACAAAAGAACAGTATACACATATGTATCATTTTATAACGTATTTGCTATGATCATTGTTAAAAAGGTGGACTGTGTAATTACAATTCCAACGACTTTTCAACGGTGGCTCGAATATGAGGAGATAGGAGTGTGAGGGAAAGTAAATTGTTGTACAGCGAGGTTATATTGATAGTGACCCACCTATTGGTGGGCCGTTTATTTAGTCAAAATGATCCCCGTGGAAGCCGGCGGTCCGCGGTGCCTCCGTCTCCTCCGGGTTGTCCCTTTGTTCGTCTAGCGACGTTGGCGTCTGTAAAAAAGGATCGAACGACGATGTGAAAACACCTGTGCGATACGATACGTATCCGTTCGAAACGCTGTTTCCCGTACGCTCCTGACTGCGAGAACTGCTGTTTAAGGAGGGGGAATACAGCCAATCTGCTCAGCACGCAGCGTTAGTGGACTGTATATGGTCGACGGATCTCGAGGATCGAGATTCCGTCTGCCCGCACTGGCGTAGTCACGGTCAAACCGATTCTACTGCGTGGTCGTCAGCGTAAGGGTGGCGGTTAGTCTTACAAGGAGGTTGTAAGGCTCCAAGCTCGATTATCCAGCCGAATTAACCCGTGCTCCAACAACCTTGATTCAAAGCTCGCGAGTGACGTCCGACTCACCACTTACACGCACAAATGCCAATATATATAGAGATATATAGAGGGGGCGTATATTGTAAGTGTGTTCAACCAGTCACGATCCCCGCTCAGGTAGTGGCTGTATAGCACTAGCGACGGCGTATGTGGGTGCGACTTTGGTGGTTGAACGGGTCAAGTGTGCCGAGATCGGCGTCACTCTCTCTCGTAGGAGGGTGACGGGGCTAGGACTTACCAATCAAGACCTGTGGCCGGACCGATCGATTCCCGCAAAGCGTATAATGAATCGACCTTGTCACAAACCGAGTATCCGTTCTTCTGCAGCACTGGGACGACAATGCGTATACCAGAGCTTATGGCAGAGAAAATGTACTCGGAAAGAGTGTCCTCCGTGTTACACGGGTGGCCGTACGGAATCGGAAATCACGATTCCCGGCGGGAAGTGAATTCGGGGAACGAACACGAATCACGCGTCAATCACACCGAAATACACTTTTAGGCGTTGAAGCGATAACCGCGTTAGATGTGTCTAAGCAGCTATCGCAACGGTGCACTATTGTATGTACGAAGCTCGGAAAGTCCGGAGCTCGATTTACATATATCTGTGGTTTGTCGGCTCTCTCAAAGCGGGTGGAACGATCTCGACCACGAGATCGGTTTCGTTCGCACAGTCGTGCAAAAGCTCGCTGGCGGATACCTGGTACAAGTATCCGATAGCTCGACTGGAGATGGAACGACAAATTAAATATTCAAAATCTCTAGAATTACAGACTTTGAGAACTCTTGCTTGGGCGTGTCAGCTCTCTTAATGCGTTTGGAACGATTTCGAAACCGATCTCAGTTCCTGTCGCACAGTCGTGCAAAAGCTCGCTGGCAGATACTTGGTACAAGTATCCGTTAGCTCGACGGGAGAGTTCTGACAGCAGCGAAGACTTAGAAGAAGTGTTCGCGTGCGCGCCTCGATAGCAAGTGACGCCGAACCGGCAAGCGTCGCGAGAGAGTCAGCTGGCCCGCTACGCGGCGCTGTATTTCTCTTGTTCGCTTGTCTCTGTTCAGCGTATGTGTGTATGTTGTTCTCTTTGTCTCTCTATACCTTCGCGACACGAGTTTGATTTGAACGTTTTGTACGTTGATCCACCAATCGCCGTGTTTATCGGCTGACATTAGCTGGTGGCCAGAAAGTCACGCCGTTTTTACTTGAGATATTGTTGGTTATTTGGCTCCTCGGAAGAATAACATCGAGGAGGTCACCAACGAATATAGATCGCGAGAATCGCGAAATTCAAGCACGTTTCAAACTAACGCGATATTTAAACAATCATCATATCTTCAATACAGTTTCAGTAGCTTCATAATTTTTAATTACAAAAAATATCAATTTAGTAACTGATATTTTAACTTATAATTGAAAACCGTACATCGTAATTTAATATAGTGCTTAAAAATGTAGTCTATGTAAGTAAATTTAGATCTCAATTATTTATCAACATTTATAAAAGTATTACGATTCAAATAAAATTTGTATGAACGTGTGCAGAAACAATCAAAGTAAACACCATAAAGCTGTAGGGGGTTTGCTAAAAAAAATAACAATGCAAGTAATAAATTACGTACACGTCGAATAACTGCATAGAAATAACATCCTAATATTATTTACATCAAAATGAAAAACTATACAAATGAAATTTTTTCAAATAAATCTTTTGTAATTATGTAATTAATAAAAATAGTCAAATACATAAAAATAAAATAAGTATGCGAAAAATATTTACGACCATCACTTTATTAATCTGCGTTATACACTGTAGTACTATATTTCATAAGTATCATACTAAATACTTCATCTCCACTGTTCAAATATACGCGCCATATATATTTGTAGCCTCCAAATAATGTTAAGAAGCTGTAGTAAAATTCAAGTATATGGAATATACAGTTCTTGCTAATACGCTTAAATTCGTTAACTATCGGTAACATTGAGCGCGACACCGAAATGGTACGGGGTCCACTGTGGCCCCCCGAGGCCTAGACAGAAAAGCCCATAAGATGCAATGTCTGTAGTAGTCTTAAGTCTGTGACCTATAACAGAGGATGGGTCAGCAGGAGCAGAGAGGCTCGCGAGGCACATGGCGCTCACCGACACGCGGCCAGGGGCGCTCACCGACATGTGGCCAGTGGCGCTCAGCACAACATCAATTCGGCAGCCGAAACTCGACGCATCGCGGCCATGGCGGACGCGGCGCGCAGGGTGGAGCCCGCAGATATCAACACTACGAGCAGCGAGACGCGATGTATTCTCATGTCAACGACAATGATGAGCGCAATACGTTTTGTACAGTGGTAGGTGATAACAGTATGGGTAATAATGTAGAAGTAAATATGTGCGAGAATAATATTGAATGGGTGCTAGATAGTGGATGCACAGACCATATTATAAATAATTACAGTTATTTTTCAAACTCTACAAATTTGAAAGTCCCGGTTAACGTTAAAATAGGTGATGGGAAAATTTTGAAAGCCACTAAAGTTGGAACAGTTTGTATTAATTCTGTAGTATATAGAAATAAAGTAAAAATAGATTTGACAAATGTATTCTTCGTGAAAGAAATGGATAGAAATTTGATTAGTTTTGCAAAGGTCACTCGTAGAAATAAAATTGTTGCTATAGGCAACACGGCAAAAGTATTTAACGAAAAAATGATTTGATAGATATTGCATATAAAGAGAACGATTTGTATAAGGTAAATAGTATATCAGAAAAAAGGGAAGCATATGTGACTGTATATCAAAATAAGAATATGACTTTGAAAGAGAAATTCCACAGAATGCTAGGTCATGTGAATTTTGGGTATTTAGAAACCTTATGCAAAAACAAATTAGTGGTAGGTATGCCAAATAAATTGAAGAAGATGAAGATGACCACCTGAAATGTGGAACGTGTGTGCAGAATAAAATGCACAATATACCTTTCAAAAATAGTAGGCACCATGCTAGGGATATTTTAGAAATTATACATACAGATTTAAATGGGCCACATATCACTATAGGATACGGTGGTGAAAGATATTTTTTGACATTCATCGACGATTTTAGCAAGGTCGCGAAGGTATTCACCATAAACTCTAAAAGTCAAGTATATGAATGCTGTTCGGTATTGTATTAGCGCAAGAGTTCAAACGGAGGCAGCTCGACCGCGATCGACACCGAGTCGAACGCCGCTGTTCGCGCGTTATTGTTTTGTATCGCGAGCGCGCAGCCGCTCAGCCGTTTTCTCCTTCGTACGATAAACATCGTCACCAACGGCAAACTCCTCCGTTTTGAATCTCTTGTCAAGAACAAAGGTTGGATCAAATCTACCAATCAGCGCAACCCCAAACCGATCGTTTCCAACACCCGTGCGTTACCGTACGCTGTCGAACGATCACTTCTCGTTCGAATTTCACAGCACTCGCTCACATTTTCATACATCTCGTGACGTCGTCACAATTTCAAAGACTACGTTTCTTCGCGGCATCGTCGCTATTCTCAGTTTTCTTTATATTCAAATTGTTCGTGTCGTCTGTTATCGTGTATCGACGTGTATCGCCTTGTGACGTGATTAAAGTTCCTGAACGTGAAATTGTGTCATCTGCTCGATTCCAACCGTCACCACTCCCTCAGCGTTCAATTCTGAGCGGTCCCGGCATCAGGCTCTCGATTCTCGATCAAGCCGAAACAAATGCTTTGTTGAATATTTGAATTTGGTTGAAAATTTAACAGGAAAAAGGGTAAAACGATTAAGGTGCGACAATGGAAAAGAATATATGAACAAAACCATTTTTAGATTAGCTAGAGAAAAGGGAATTCTCGTTGAACCATGTCCACCGTATGTTCACGAACTAAATGGAACTGCAGAAAGATATAATAGGTCGGTATTGGATACCGCTAGATGTTTATTAGCTGAAGCAAAGTTAAATAAGAAATACTGGCCAGAGGTAGTAAAAACAGCAGTCTATTTAAAGAATAGGACACTGGCAAACACATTTGAGAAAAAAACTCCATATGAGATAATGATGAGAGAAAAACCAGATATTAGAAATTTAAGGCTGTATGGTAGTAAGATTTTCGTAAGGGTCCCAGAAAGTAAAAGGGAGGATAAATGGGGTGTAAAATCTGAACTAAGCATACTAGTAGGCTATGAAAAGGTAGGTTATAGAGTACTGAATAAAGGTAAAATAGTCATCGCTAGACATGTTGACATTGTAGAAGAAAATGTGAATCTTGTAGGTTTTGGACATGATACCAATGAGAATAAGTTTGATGCTGATACTGAAAATAGGAATAATCTTAATAAAGATAACGAAATAGATTCAAATGAACAAGGGCAGTCCGATGGTAATAATAATGAAAAGGGTGAACTGAGAAGGTCAAATGGAAACAGAACACAACCAGATAGGTACAGCGATAGAAATTACGCATATTGTATATACGTAAATTATGTAAGCGCAGATAGTCCCCAAGACTATAATGAGGCTATGAATAACGAAGATTATAAAGAGTGGCGGGAAGCCATGAATAGAGAAATTGACTGTTTAAAGAAAAATAAAACATGGACCCTAGTCGAGAGACCAACGGATAAAAAAAGTATTAGATTTAAAATGGGTCTATACTAAAAAGTCGGAAGAGGTATATAAAGCTAGACTTGTAGTAAGGGGCTTTCAACAAAACGAAATAATCGAAGATATTTATTCGCCTGTTGCTGGGATGCAAACATTAAAATTATTATTGTCTTATTGCGTACAAAATAGTTTAATTATCATACAAATGGATGTTGAAACAGCGTTTTTGAATGGGAAGGTTATATCCGAAGTATACGTAAAACAACCACACGGTTACGAGGACGGCACTGATAGAGTGTGCAAATTCTATAAAGCGCTGTATGGATTGAGAGAAAGTCCCAGAGCGTGGTACGAATGTTTGGATAGTTATTTAAGAAGTTTAGGTTTTCAGCGCAGTAAAAATGATTATTGCTTATACTTGTACCAAGTATCTGCCAGCGAACTTTTGCACGACTGTGCGACCGGAATTGAGATCGGTTTCGAAATCGTTCCACACGCTTTAAGAGAGCTGACAAGCCCAAGCAAGAATTATCAAACACTGCATTGTACGAGTTTTGAATAATTAACCTGTCGTCCACTCTCCAGTCGAGCTATCAGATACTTGTACCAAGTATCTGCCAGCGAGCTTTGGCACGACTGTGCGAACGGAACTGATCTCGTGTCCGAGATCGTTCCACACGCTGTAAGAGAGCCGACAGGCAGTACAAATACGTAAATCGAGCTCTGGATTTTCCGAATTTCGTACGTAAATAGTGCATGGTTGTTGTTTCACCGCGCATAAGTGTATTTCGGTGTGATTGACGCGAGAATCGTGTTCATTCCCCGAATTCACTGCCCTCCGTTCAAGAGAAACTCTTTTTTAACACGCTTACGTTATACGCCGCTCCTATTGTGCGCAGATAGTCGATCTTGTGCGTGTAAGTGTTCAAGAGAAACTCTTGGAAGGAATCGTATTTTCCGATTCCGTACGGCCACCCGTGTAACACGGAGGACACTCTTTCCGAGTACATTTCCTCTGCCTCAAGCTCTTGCATACGCTTTGACGTCCCAGTGCTGCAGAAGAACGGATACTCGGATTGTGACAAGGTCGATTCATTATACGCTTTGCGGGAATTGATCGGTCCAGCCACAGGTCTTGATTGGTAAGTCCTAGCCTTGTCACCCTCCTTTGAGAGAGAGCGTGACGACGATCTCGGCAGACTTGACCCGTTCAACCACCATAGTCGCACCCACATACGCCGTCGCTAGTGCTATATAGCTACTACCAGAGCGGGGATTGTGACTGGTTGAACAACACTTACAATATACGCCCCCTCTATATATCTCTATATATAGTGTTTATCGATACGTCAACATGTACAGTCCACTAACTCTGCGTTCTGAGCAGTTTGGCTGTACTCCCCCTCCTTCGATAGCGATTATCGCAGTCAGGAGCGTACGGGAAACAGCGTCACGAACGGATACGTATCGTATCGAATAGGTGTTTCCACACCTTCGTTCGTAATTATTATTTTTCAGACGTCAACGTCGCGAGACGTCCAAGGGACCACCGGAGGAGACGAAGGAGTCGCGAACCGCCATCTTCCACGGGGATTATTTTGACTCAATAAACGGCCCACCATTAGGTGGGTCACTATCAATATAACCTCGCTGTACAACAATTTACTTTCCCTCAAAAACTCCTATCTCCTCATATTCGAGCCACCGTTGAAAAGTCGTTGGATTGTATTATACAGTCCACCTTTTTAACAGTATTATTTAGGCAAAACTACTTTAATTAGGTAGAGAGAGAGAGTACTGTTTAGGCAATATTCCTTTATGAAATATAATACTCCTTAAGAACGAACAGGAATGAACAGGAATCGCCCCCTGCAGGCTGGTGGCCTGTATCTCTGAAAAGTCAGCAAATTCCTCTGCCTTGGAAACGTGTGAATGAAACACCGATGGTAGGTTGGATGCCTGTATCTCTGAAAAGTCAGCAAATTCTGAATGAAACACCGATTAGGGAGATTATTTTTTTAAAGGAGAGAGAAGAAGAGAATACTATTGTACAAGTCCTAATACAGCAAATCCCTCTGCCTTGGGAATATTATACCGATTGGCTTTTTTTTATTTCAGCAGCTATTTGTGCACAATATTGTTATACTTTATTAAGACATTATAAATATATTTGCATATTTTGAAAGATGTCTGTCCCTAGCGAGAATGCATTCAGGAGCGAACAAACGTTTAGATGAAGCCGAATAAAATTCTTCGGTTTCATCCTGCGATTGCTTTTAAATTTTTTTCGTTCGGTCTCAAATCCTCAACATGAGCAAAGAGAAGACACAATTAGTGGAGGAATTGCATGCCCCCGCCAGACGGATTTTTCCGCGACGTCGAGTTTTAGTGCATGGGTTTGATGATCTGTGGCAAGCCAATCTCGTGGACATGCAGCCTCATGCGCGTATAAATGGTGGTCACAAGTATATAGTAACCGTTATCGATGTATTATCCAAATATGCATGGGGTCTACCGCTCAAGACTAAAAGTGGAGGCGAGGTAGCTAAAGCGTTCAAAAGGATATTCCGAAATCGATATCCGAAAAATTTGCAAACCGATCAGGGGAAGGAATTTTACAACCGTGAGGTGCAAAAACTTTTGACGAAACATGGCATTAATCATTATTCTACGTATTCGGTTATGAAGGCTTCTATCGTAGAACGGTTCAATCGTACATTGAAGAATAGCATGCGGAAAGAGTTTACCCTTAATGGTACCTATAAATGGATCAATGTACTACCACGTCTAGTTGCAAAGTACAATGCACAAAAGCATAGAACTATTGGAATGAGATCTTGTGATGTCAAGCCTGCAATTTCCGACAAGCTCTTACGCACTGTATATAACATAAAGATTGCTGCACCAGCGAAATTCAAAGTGGGCGAGTTTGTACGTGTCAGCAAATTTAAAACCGGTTTCGACAAATTGGACCCAAATTATACACCAAATTGGACCACCGAGGTGTTCAAGATAGTCAAGGTACAAGCAACTAATCCAGCGACATATCTTCTGCAAGATTCCACCGGAAACTCCGTTGCTGGAGGATTCTATGAATACGAATTACATCGCGTTGCCGATCCAGATGTATTCCTAGTGGAAAAAGTGTTGCGTAGGAAAGGAAATAAGGTGTATGTGAAATGGTTAGGATTGAGTAATATAAACAATTCATGGATAAATAAAGACAATGTATTATAAACTTTAATGAAATTCTGTTTACACGCATTTTATGTACATTAAATAATGTGAATTACAATGGTACTCGATAATGTCCCCACGGCAACGTTTCTGTCGAGTCAGGCATGATATACCGTTTGTCATCATATGGGCTGAGAGCAATTTTTCGCTCTGATACAGTATACACTTTGTGCAATTTCGATCGTATGCATGTCTCTGTACGACTCATAGCAATTTCATTTTGCAAACATTGAATGTAATCATTAAACGTTATTGTTGTCCTCACAACGCTAGTTTTTACACCTTTCGCTTTTCTTGTATCTGTTTTTCCATCCACACGCAATGCATACATTTTTGCTCTCAGCCCAACAAAGTCCGTCATTATCATGGAGTTGTTCTCGTCTTTCATAAAGCCGGGAACCTTTTTATTTACAAGCGGGATATTATACTTATTATCTATCGGATAATCGCTAATATTAGCCGATACGGCTAATATCGCGCCTCATGGTTTCATAAATGTCCTCACACATATCATGATAAATTAAGCTGTCGGTGTGTCTGTGTATATTACTTTACAAGTTTTACCATATTGAGGAACCATGTACTCATGATGAAATTCGTACAAGCAGGTTTTGGAAATATCTAATATGCACATGCCCACATATATTGGCTTGTTGAATTTCACCATGAGTTTGCGCAATTCCACAGCGACCAGGTTCTCCGAAAATACACAGCAGCTGTGGAAATTTAGTTTCGCGATCATTGCCTCTGCACCATATTTACCATCACAATGTATCAAGAGTTTTACATCCACATGATTGCGTACAATTTCCATAGTTTTACCGAATACCGCGTTGTTCATCAATTTGTACAAATTCTTTTCAAAATCGTTTGTCGCGCATCTTCTAAATCGAGTATTTAATTCTATGTACTCGCGGAGCCAGGGTGATTGTGCGAATTGGAGAACGCGATGTATCTTTGTAATACGAAAACCATGGCGCGTGCACTGCTGTAGATTATAATAGTTGCGAGCAACTTCTCGCCTTTCTTGCCCGGTGGTTTGGCACGCGTCGGGCAAAACGGCAAGTCGGCATGAACATCGTGCAGATGTTGTGGATATTCTAAATCCACCTCGAGAATGTAGCCTATGGGTGAATCAGCAGCGATCGAAGAAAGATCAAAATTTGCAATGTCGTCGACCCATTGAAATTTTGCATACGGCAAAGGTTGACACATTGCCCACCCATACAAATTGTTTACATCAAAATACATCAAGTATGATGATGGTTTCGATGGATCATACGACTGCATGTACTTGTTATTGGCTTCCGCATGTCTGCCAGAACATTGGCTTAAACCGCCACGTATACCACGTTCAATAAACATCACCATATCGATATCAGTTTGTTGTTTATAGATTTATTGAATCGTTGTGAGGTAAGATCACAAAAGTGTATATGTATAATAAAGTACTTAAACTTAACAATGCACACACAAGGTATTACAGTATTAGTAATTGTTCTTAATATTAGCGCGGGATACTGCACACACACACGCACCGTGTTACGCTCAGCACACCAGAGACCTCGGCAAAGGTCGGCAACTCTCGGGTGGTTTCGGCTCCCTCTCATACACACAGAGATTACTCTCTTTACACCTCCTCTTAATCTCTGAGACGCAGCATTACAGTAACAAAAAAAATAAGGAAACTAGTTCGTCTATCTTTGATAAAAAATATAGTCTTTAATTATAATTTTTTTTTTAGTACTTATGAACTATGCCTTAAAAATATTTTTCTGCTGTGAAGTTAGTTACTTCATCGACTAGTCTTTTGAATTTAATCTGTTTCAACGGCTTTGTTAGTGCATCCGCTAACTGCTCGTTTGATGGACAATACTTGATTACTATATTTTTATCTCTTACTTTTTCACTTATAAATTTATATCTGACGTCAATATGTTTACTACGCTTGTTCAACGTTCCATGTTTCATTATATGCATTGCACTTTGATTGTCCATCAAAAGATCAATCTTTGGTTTCGCGTCCGTTAGTTCGTATATCAATTCTTGCAGGTATAGCAGTTCCTTCACGCAATCAGCTGCTGCGATGAATTCGGCTTCGGTAGAGGAGAGGGCTACCACAGGCTGTTGCCTTGAGCACCAGCTTATTAAATTATTCCCTAGATAGATAAGGTATCCTATGGTGCTTCTCCTAGTCTTTGCATCTCCTGCGTAATCTGCGTCGCTGAACCCTATCAGCTGTTTGGAGTCACTTTTGCTCTGAAATGACAAACCGTTATTAATTGTTCCTACAAGATACCTTAAAATGGATTTCACGCTGTTTATATTTTCGTTGGATGGGTTTTCCACAGCTCTACTGTTCATGTTGACGGCATAGGCTATATCCGGTCCGGTTTTATTGCTCAAGTAGGCGAGGCTTTCTATTGCTTCCCTTTATGGATAGTCCTTTTCGACGCTTTCTTCTTTTATCTCCATTTCAATTGGTTTAGCTTCCATAGGCACATTTTTCTTCTTTGCTTTGTTTATTGAAAATTTGTTTAGGATGTTTTGACAATAGGTAGTTTGTTTTAGTGTTATTGAATCAGCCGTCCTCATCACTTCCATTCCTAAAAATGACTCAGGATTGTCATAGGTTTTTATTTCAAATTCTTTTTTAATACTGTTAAGTAGCATCTCAATCTTCTTTTTCTCTTTGCTTGCAATCAGTCCGTCGTCGACATATATAGCTAATATTACACTTCCATCTTCATTTCTAAATATGCATTTTTCAGATGGTATTTGTACCATACCCAGTTTTTTTAAGGTGTCGGTGAGTTTCTTATTCCACGCCATGGGAGCCTGTTTTAATCCATAAATAGATTTTCTTAATTTGCAGACTTTCCCGGTTTTCTCATATCCTTCTGGGACTTTCATGAAGATTTCTTCTTGTATTTCTCCATGCAGAAGTGCAGTTTTTACGTCAAAGCCCGAACAGTGGTATATCCTTTCTGCTATGAGTGATAGAAGAATTCTTATGGTTGTGCTATTCACTACAGGGCTGAATACTTCTTCGAAGTCTATGCCCTCTTTTTGTTCACAACCTCTGACCACGAGTCTCGCTTTGTGCTGGTTGTCACTCTTTATTTTGAAAACTCATTTGTTGCTGAGCATTCACCTGTTTGCTGCTACCCCTGGATCTACGTATTCCCAGGTCTGATTTTTCTCGTGTGCCTTTTTCTCTTCTTCGATAGCCGTAATCCAGTTTTGTTTATCTGATCCGGTGATTGCTTCTTTATATGTAAGTAAAGCAAAACTATCGTATCTCTGTGGAGGCACGCCTCGATTTTCCCTCGTCGAGCTTCTAGTTTTTGGTTCCTCAGGCGTTGCTGTCCTGTTTCTTCGTCTTTCTTGTACCTCTCTTGATGCTTGATCTTCAGATGATACCGAGTTTTCGGGCGATACTTGTTCTTCGGTTATTGCTTGTTCTTCAGTTGTTGCTTGTTCTTAAGTTGTTGCTTGTTCTTCAGTTGTTGCTTGTTTTTCAGTTGTTGCTTGCTCTTCTGTAAGCACGAGGGACTTGTCGCTTACAACCCAGTGATTTTTATCACTGTTCTGTATTTCTGTTGGGTGTTCCCTTGTGTTGCTCATATTTTCTTCAAAAACAACGTCTCTATGTATCGAGATTTTTCTGACGTTCCCATCCCAGAGTCTATACCCATTTGGGGCATAACCCCCATCGTGAGTTTTTTACTTCTGTCTTCAAGTTTTTTTTAACATTTCATGTTTTTTCGCATGAGCTATACAACCAAACAGTCTTATGTTTGTCAAGTCGGGCCATTCTCCTGTCCAACACTCATGTGGCGTTTTATCAAGACTGCTGGTTGGGCTCCTGTTCACCAAATATGCAGCTGTTCTTACCTTCACCTCACACAATCTTCGATAGGTTCGAATCAGCTATCAGTGCTCTTGCTCTTTCCATTAAAGTTCTATTTAGCCGCTCGGCTTTGCCGTTTAGCTGTGGCGTATATGGCACCGTTGAATCGATCATTATTCCTTTCGTCTTGCACCAATTCTTGAGGTCATTGTTCATGTATTCCTTCCCGTTGTCGCAACGAAATTTATATAATTTTAGGTTCCATTTCGCCTCAATCATTTGAATGTGGCTTTTCGTAATTTCTGTGGCTTCGTCCTTACTTTTCAACAAATAGACTGTACAGTGATGAGTGTAGTCGTCTAAATAGGTTATAAAATAATTATATCCATCCCACGTACTTGGATTAATTGGCCCGCAAACATCAGAGTATAGTAATTCTAAAGGCCTTATAGTCTTCGTCCTTTCATTTTTAAAAGGTAACCTGCATTGTTTCACCTTTCGACACAGCTCGCAGGCTAACTCGAGAGTATTCTTTATTAACTGTGGAAGTTTCATCCCAACCGACATCTTTTCTAGCTTTACTAGGCTTGTCTTACTTAAATGTCCAAGCCTTCGATGCCATGTGTCTAACCATGTGTTTTTTGTGGCGACTAGTGCTTCTTCTTCTTTCTTCTTAAAATTTACAATAAACAGTCCTTCTTTCTTTTTCCCTTCTAGTATTATATCATTTCCTTTTCTTACCTCAACTATGTTATTTGAGAATGTCATTGTGCCACCATTTCTTGTTATTTCTTTTACTGAAAGCAGGTTTCTACGTACATCAGGCACATACATTACATTTTTTAATTTGCACTCCTCTGCTTGCACTTCACCCACAGCACTGGCTTTCATGCAATTGTTCTTGTTCGCTGCACCGATATCAGCACTCAGTGGTTTCGGACTGTAGAGAAAATTTTTGTCTTTTGTTAAATGCGATGTAGAACCCGCGTCGACCACCCAATCATTTGTTTCTACATCTTTGCAATCTAAAAAAAATGCCACATCTGATTGTTTTCTTTCCTTACCAGGGGGTTCCTTTTTACTCTTCCTGAAGAAGCAGTCTGCGGTTGCATGGTTGTCTTTTTTGCAAATAGTGCACCTTATTGTTTCTCTTGATCTGCACTTGGCAGCTATGTGTCCTGCTTTTTTACATTTGAAACATCTCCTCCCAGATGCTGAAATGCTACTGCTTCCTCCTTGTTATTTTCTTTCTTTCTCGCTTCTTCTGACAGCAGCCTTGACGTAAGGTTAGTTAACGTCTTGTTCTCCTTTGCTGTCGACTCCCAGGCGCTAATGAAGTAGCTATATTTTTCTGGTAAAGAAGAAAGTATTTTACTGATTTTCATTTCATCATCCAGGTTTTGGTCAAGACTTTTCAATTTGAACGCCATGCTTTCAAGTTCACTAATAAAGTGTGTTTTTAGTGTATGCGAAATTAAAAAAATCGCGTAGAAGCGAGTACTTTTGCTGTTCCAGGTCCCCTTGAAAAATGCTTACTAGCTTGTTGTACATCTCATTGCTCGTCTCACAGTTTGTTATATGTATCAAGCACGTGTTGCTTATTGTCGTTATTAGTATTCTTTGAGCCTTCGCATCGTTTTGCAGCCAGTGGTTTCTTTCTTGATCCGACTTGCAGTCTTCTTGCTTAACAGCACCATCCACGTAGTTACATAACCCGTTAGATTTAATTACGATATCTACCTGAAATTTCCATAGTTTAAAATTATCTTTGTTTTCTAACTTAGTAATTGATTTTAATTCATCCATAGTGACTGCCATGGTTTTACGGTTTTTATTTTTATTATTCTTCTGTTTTTTCGATTTTTACGTTTTTACCGGCCACGTGGATTTCCTAACCTATATAGCCTGGGCCCATAACCTGTTGTTTATAGATTTATTGAATCGTTGTGAGATAAGGTCACAAAAGTGTATATGTATAATAAAGTACTTAAACTTAACAATGCACACACAAGGTATTACAGTATTAGTAATTGTTCTTAATATTAGCGCGGGACACACACACGCACCGTGCTACGTTCAGCACACCAGAGACCTCGGCAAAGGTCGGCAACTCTGGGGTGGTTTCGACATTCCTCTCATACACACAGAGATTACTCTCTTTACACAGTTAATAATTCAAACCTAATTTTTGTATGTTTTAGCATGGCATCTCACTTAAAACCGGGCAATGTGTAATAATACGCAGGATCTAAACCGTAGCTCCTAATGCAACTTTCTCGAAAATTTTCAAAAACATCAGCCAATAACAAAACATCGGTTTTCAAGTACAGATCACTGTATTCACCCAAGATTTTTATGCCGAAACGCTGCCACACGTTCTCGGCGTGCGCGTAGTCGCTCTCGGATACGGTTTCACCTGTCAGCGAACTGTAAAATGACTCGCGCGGTGGCAAACACAGATTATCTAATTTATCTGCGCAGTTAAGGTATTCGTATGGAAAGACACCCTTTCGCGTCAACAACTTGAAATTTTCAACAGAAAGACTTTGAAATTCGGATCGTAAAATTGCCAATTTGTCCGTATCAAGGAAAGATGCTAATTTGTCTAGACGTGTATTCAAGAATTTGTACGAATCGACGAATCGTAATTTAATATAAATTCGTGACTCTGATTTCATATCAGCAACATTTTTTGTAAATGAGATGTACTTTTCTTTCGTTATGGGTAATACATCGACACTACATTCAAACGCAGTAGCTACTTCTTCGATAATCAAATGTGAATCGTATCCGGATAAATTGTGGAAAACTATGGGAATGCAAAATGAACTTTTGTAATTTAGATTGCAATCTTGATGTGCTGGACCTATATCGTCCTGTCAGATGGCAATGATCACGCACCCGTATACCGTTTTCCTCAAATGGTTTTTCACAAATGTGACAATGTGTTGCATTGATAAATACATCGCACTGTTCATTCGTTAACTATTCTATAGGTATATTACATCGATATACCGATAGAGATGCATCGTGAGAACAATGTACATAGTATGCTATGCTAAATACTTCGTGATGTGATTTAAGTTTCTCCTTTTGCTCCCACAGACTTCTGTCTTCTCCAGAGTACATTCGAGATCGGCGTACACCACAATGGTAGTCGTTCTTTCCTGATGTAGTTGTCGAAAGAGAGCCATTCATCATCCTCGCTGGGTAGCACGATGGCGCAGTCATTCATTTCTACACAGTCTTTTCCATGGGCCTGCAATCTTTCGTCGGAAGAAAAGTAATGCATACACCTGAAAAAACAAAATTTCCATTTATTTACCTCTATTTTTTCTATTTTTTGAAGTCTTATACGTACCGATCACAGATGAATTTCTTTTGCTTGGCCTTATTCAATTGCGTGCTGACGAGTCGAGACAAATTCTTAATCCACACATAGTGCCCCACAGTACTGTCGGCCCGGTCTTGTATGTACAGCAAGTTGACGTGTCGGTCCCTCTTCTGCTTAGTGAGGCGAAGTGGAAAAAATACGACTGATTTTGCCTCTTTCTTCTTCATCTCATCAAAACCATACACATTGATCGAAATATCGTTCAACATTTCGAACCTTGTAATTTTATCCAATGACACTGGAAACTCAATGTTTTCAAAGTTTAATACGTTCGCGTAACGTGGGTATGCATGCTGACGGTTTACGTTAGTTTTAGCGGGATACAGAGTAGCAATCACTGACCATGCAAAACATGTATTTTCTGTGGATTGCACGTTAACAACTGCTTTCTTCAACATTATTTCTCGCGGCAACTGAATATTGCACCCCGCATGCAGTGGGTTATACTTGTTGATGTTTACTGTAAGATTGAGTATTCGCGATAATGCCCACCCGCTATCCCGTTCCTGAAATTCTTCCAGCGATGTTAGGATCGGTTCCCCGATGCACCGCTCGTACAACTCTTCGAGATCTGTTGTGTTGAAGATTTCAGAGTTCTTTGTGTTCATGCTTTTGTTTGAACGTATATCGCCTGCTACAAATTCACCATTAAACACAGTGTTCACTTTTAGGGCTTTATGTTTTGCCAAAGCGCTCTGCACTTTTTCGAGTACCATTTCCCTTGCATCCTGGAGGAAGTTGCGAGGTTCAATGTAATTGGAATTGATAACAACACCAGTTAATATGCGACTTTTGAAAGCGGTGTCTATTTCGCGCCACAAGAGTCCTGTGCTCGAATGTTCTGCACCCACACATGCGAAACGTCTTCGCAACGAATATTTCAAGCTCTCGAGTCCAGCAATACGAGCGATTACCGCTTGTCGAACTCCGATCGATAAACGAGGAAGTTTTGCTCGACTATATTCTTCAAGCAACTCGAGGCACTCGTCGCATTTTTCCTCCCAATCAAGGTATTCTTCCTGCGAATTTATGCGATCAGATTGGGTCTGCAACTGACATTCCATTTCTACAACTGCTTCCATGGTTGCACTGTTTTTTCACTACGTTACAACGACAACTAAAAATCTAATTCATGGGGCGATGCAATTTATAGCCGCCGACACCAGGTATAACACGATGTAGCTGACACAGCAAAAATTCTTTCGCTCGCGTCTCAAGGAATTTGCATTAGTATCTCATGGTAAAAAATTCAACTAACAATAATTATACTAACGTTTCGCACGCGTCTCAATCTTGTAGCTCGCACGTAGTCGTTTAGTCTAGACGCTGATGCTGACAAAGTTCTATCGCATGCGTCTCAGTTTCTTTGGTTTGCACTGTGACGTGGCAAGTGTTGCCTACGTCCCTCCGAATGCTTTCCCGAGGACCGGACCGCCCTCTGGCTAGACCGATAAGAACTCGGTCATCGTGAGCGATTCTCCGGGAGACGATCCGCATCGGATTGGTCACCTATTTCACGATTTGAGCGTCGCGCCACTTCGGCGCGGCGTGATTCCACAGGACCGGAGCCCGGGTCCAAGGGCCCGGGTTCATCAACTCTCTCCCCGCTGACGGAGTACCCGAGGGCACAGCCGCAAATAGGAAGGCCCGAAGAAAGCGGACCGCGGCGAGGACTGCGAGGAATAGGGCGAACACGGGCCGAACAACCCGGAGGCGCCAACGAGGGATTTGGCCGAGCAGCAGCGACCATCGTCTCCCCCTCGCTGCCGCCTCGCCCGGAGGAATGGCCAGAAGTCCGATCCGGAGCGGCTCGCACCGTCCCGCACCTCGTCCGGAAGATTCAGCCAGACCCGCGGAAAATGCGCCGATCCCCGATAAAAACCGTAGGGCCGGGAACCGATCCTTAAGGATCCGCCCGTGCCGCGCGCTTAGCGTTAGGGGTGCCGCGGGGAAAACCGGGGAGGAGAGAGCGTAGGGAAGTGGGGGACGCCTTGCTCCCCCGTTACCGAGTCGTCGACGATCGACCGTCGATCACTCTGTCGTTGGCTTTTGGCGAATGCTATCGTAGCGTCTTCGATTGTATTTTGTAACCGCGAGTGTTATATCGTTGCTGCCGACCACGAGGGGCTAAGGTGAACATTGCTGCCGACGGTAAGCTACATCCGTTACTTGTTAGCGATTTCGTTTCGTGAGGGCTCGGTAAGGATTTGGCATGGTCCGGGATAGCGTCGCGTTTTTGGCGAATCGTACGCGCCGCCGGAAAATCGCGCCGAGATTAGGGACGCGTGGCCGCGTGTACGAAATATTTTGGCGACCGTACGCCGCTTAGATATCGCGATCGGGGCGATCGCGAGGCCGCGTACGGATTTTATTGGCGAGAAGTGACCGCGCGACAATAGAGACGTCTCCGCGTGGGACGCCGCGGTAGGATCGCGGAAACGCGGAAGAAATGGTCGTGCCGTATCGCTCGTGCTACGCTGCCGATAGTTCGTAGAGTCGAGACCGCGGGCGGTTCGAATCCGCCGCAGATTTCTTTGCCGGTTTGCCGGACAGAGTCAGGGAGAGAGAACGCGTGCGTGCCGAATATCTGCCGCGATATCCTTTGTGACGCGTTCGGCTATCATGACCGCCGCGGGTTGAACCCGCGCCTGTAGAATCTCGATGTTGAATAAAAAAACCTGATAGCCGCTGAATTGCATCTGTAATTTTCCCGAGATCCATTCCCGCCGCGGGGAACGCCTCACGTCCCTCCGCGTAGAACCCTGTGCCCGCGCTCTCGAGTTATTCAATCAGGCCGGTTCTTTCAGGCTTATTTCGCGTTGCCGAATTTTGCGTGACACCTCGTGTGTCTGGCGCCCGAGAAATAGACCGAACCGGTAATTTTGTCGATCTCGTAAGCCTGAGGAACTCGCGCGGCCGCCCGTAGCCCGGTCGAAAGGCCTGTAAAAACCCGGTGCCGTTGCCGAAGCCGGTCGCGACCGAAAGCAACGCGTGTGATAGCACATATGTTACATGGTATAACATGATGAAGCTACCACAGCAAAATTGTGACAATCTTTCGCGTGCCAGCCAAAGAATTTGCACTAGTCTAGTATCTCATGGTAAAATTCTACTAATGCATGTCGCGGAATTTGCACGTGGCCCTTTAGTCTAGACGCTGATGCTGTCAGTATCTCACAGCAAAATTCTGCACTCACGTCTTTTTCTCACGGTAAAATTTTTCGAATGCAGCCTCTTTCATTGCAACTTGGTGGGGAATATGCATATAAAAGGTTGTGACTTCAATGCTAAGAACAATTTGCAAACAGTGGTTCATGTGCTAAAAAAATGTTTGTCAACGTAAATAAAACGCAATATTTTGAGGTGGATGAAAATATCCATGTGAAAGACGTACTAAAATCTATGGTGAGTTTACCATTTATTTAAAATATTAATTGATACTTTTAAGCAATTTTTGATATGTACTTTATGATATTTGTACGTAACTGGCGGAAAAATTTTAGAAAATTTATTTATGATATGGAGGAATGGGATGAGGAGTTTGTTTGCAGTGTGGCGGGACTAATTGTATAGTAAGTATTAGTTAAGCATTTTTTTCTATATAATAATTCATAATAATGATACATTTTTTTTATTTGTTTTCAGATTGCTAAGGAGCCGCCGCCCTCCCCCTCCCATGTGTTATGTTAAATGTAAAATAATACAATAAAATAACATGTAAAAAAATATTTACTGTGAGTGACCACATCATTCCTCCCATCACATCTTGACCCTAGTGAGTAGAAACCATAGGGATAGATGATAAGTTCGTATAAATGTAATGCAAAAATATTAAATGTAATAAAAATAAAATTCTGCTTATACATATAACCGATTTATTGCTTTAAAAAAAAATACATAATTACTCCCATCATTCCTTGAACAACCTACTCTCTGTCTTGCGCTTGAGGGACAATGCGTGCTTCGTTTTCGTGCATCTAATTGAATTCAACATATTCTTGTAATTTATGGAGTTGGTCCATTAGTTTTTGCCGTTCAGCGTCGCAACTTTTCTTTGCTTCAGCGAAGTAGTTTTTAACAATGTGTTGTAATTGTTCAATTTTCCCGTTCATGCTATTTTCGATTCGTTGAATTTCGTTGAAGATGTGCACCATTTCTTTGTCCAAGTATGCCTTATTCACAGTATCGTCATCATTGGTCGCGTCTGCTAAACGTCTTATCTTCCTGTTTCTCGCGTCGAAAACATCACCATCCAGACAAAGCGTCCTTCGTCGCATATAATTCTTGCATGTTACGACATCCGATTTTGACGCGTTTCGTAAAGTAACACCAAACTTGTTGATCCACATCGTAAAAGGTATTGACGGTGATGATTGAAGCGGTCGTTAATTTATAATCAAACCCGCTTCTCGGAGCTCCTCTATGAAACAATTTCATTATCATGACCTGTACATCCAGCAGCTCGCGATGACGACAACAATCTTATTCTATCCACCAGTTCGTTTGGGTCATCCCAATGTACGTAATCAATCGCATTATCGGTAACCGTCATGTGCTCAGGTAATGTATTTGACAACGGTGGTTGGGACAAGCCTCTTCCACTACGCATTTCAAGTAGCGGTGCAATTATATGTTTATATTTGTATCCTCTATTACTCAATAGGGGATTTGCAGCTTTACGGCTGCGTCTGTGCGCATTTGTTGTCAGCAGTATACTTTTATATTTTTGTTTTCGACATCCGTGTATAGAGTATCGTCAGGAATTCTCTTGAAAATTAGTTCGAAAAGACCTGGCGTTTCTTTGTACTTTACATTATCTATAATTATATTATCTTCCATATCTGCATCGAAATTCTTATCCCCAAGCATCATCTCATTGTTTTTATAATACGCACCATAAACTTTGTCGGCTTGTTTTTTCTTATCTGTGAAAAAGAAATTCAGATATTCCCGCGACAGTGGTCCGAGATTTTGGTTCAAATAGGTAGTGGCTTCTTCGTGTTGTTCAGGATTCTCAGTAATCTCTCGCATCGTCGTTTCGAGAATATTTTGTTTAGATGTGTCTGCTTCGTCTGTCCATACTTTTTCAACAGAGGGCTCGGTATCTGAGCAATGTCTTTTCGGTAATCCATAAGGTGTTGGCTTTAAAGGTGTTTCCAGATGTACTCGCTTCTCGTGTCGCGAAGGTATAGAGAGACAAAGAGAACAACATACTTCACGTACTCTTCAGTCGCGCTGTCGGATACTTGTTACAAGTCTTTGACGGCGACGATATTGGCAACGACTGTACGAACGGAACTGGTCTCGTGCTCGAGATCGTTCCACCCGTTACAAGAGAATTGACAAACACGAACGAGATATCGAACTCCGGATTTTCCGAGTTCTCGATAATCGAACTTGATATATTCACTGCCGTACGATCTTTCGGACCGAGCGACGCTTCCTTTACGAGCTCGCGACAGGATATTCGACTAGAGACGTACAGGCAATAGTGACGACGATCGAGAACCGGTATTGACCGTGCTTCGATCAATTAAAAAGTGCATGGTTGTTCTTTCACCACGTACAAGTGTATTTCGGTGTGATTGACGCGAGATTCGTGTTCGTTCCCCGAATTCACTGCCCGCCGTTCAGAAGAAACTCTTGATTAACACGCTTACGTATACGCCGCTTCTATTGTGCGCAGATAGTCGATCTTGTGCGTGTAAGTGTTCAAGAGAAACTGTTGGAAGGAATCGTGTTTTCCGATTCCGTACGGCCACCCGTGTAACACTTTTCGAGTCCTGTACCTGCAATAAGCCCTGGCATACGGTTTGACGTACCAGCGCAGCAGATACCGGAGACTCGAATTGTGAAGGTCAATTTCCCTTACGTCCTTGCCTTTTCTACGGAAATCGCATATTATGCGGTGTCGGAATTGACTGGTCCAGCCACAAGTCTCGACTTGTAAGTCCTGGCTTCGTCCCCCTCCTCTGAGAGAGAGCGCGACAAAGATCACGGCAGGCTTGACCCGTTCAACCAATATAGTCGCTCCTTCCGTATACACCGTCGTTATTACGTCTGAGCTAAGATTACGAGTAGGAATAGTGACTGGTTGAACACGCTTACAACATACGCCGCTTCTATTGTGCGCAGATAGTCGATCTTGTGCGTGTAAGTGGTGAGTTGGACCACGTCTTCCACCTAGATTTCTATAGCCGCGTGACGTATTGAGTCACTCGCGAGCTTTGAATCAAGGTTGTTGAAGCACGGGTTAATTCGGCTGGATTATCGAACTTGGAGCCTTACAACCTCCCTGTAAGATTAACCGCCACCTTTACGCTGACGCCCACGCAGTAGAATCGGTTTAACCGTGACTACGCCAGTGCGAGCGGACGGATTCTCGATTATCGAGATACGTCAAAAATATACAGTCCACTAACTCTGCGTTCTGAACAGTTTGGCTGTACTCCCCCTCCTTCGATACCGATTATCGCAGTCAGGAGCGTACGGGAAACAGCGTCACGAACAGATACGTATCGTATCGAATAGGTGGTTTCACACCTTCGTTCGTTATTATTAATTTTCAGACACCAACGTCGCGAGACGTCCAAGGGACCACCGGAGGAGACGGAGGAGTCGCGAACCGCCATCTTCCACGGGGATTATTTTGACTCAATAAACGGCCCACCATTAGGTGGGTCACTATCAATATAACCTCGCTGTACAACAATTTACTTTCCCTCAAAAACTCCTATCTCCTCATATTCGAGCCGCCGTTGAAAAGTCGTTGGATTGTATTATACAGTCCACCTTTTTAACACGTAGCGTACAGCACAGGCAGTTGTTGCTGCTGCAGTGGAGATGCTAATTCTGGAGATGATGCTACCTGAGAAATTGAGTCGGGTAATGGTTTTGTGTTTTCAACCAATTGTTTCAAGGGGGTAATCAATGGCTGCAAGTTTTGCTCGAACACCGCGTCGGTATCCATTTTTCCAGTTTTGAGTACCAAGTATTTTTTCGTATAGCTTCACTCGTCTTGGCAATCTCTTTTGTTAACACTTCCTTTTTTCTGTTCTCTTCAACGGAAATCTGCCCCATGTTCAATTAGAAACGTCAAGACCCGTTCAATACCCGTTCGATGTCGTTCGATATCTGTTCGACACCCGGTTCAATACCCGTTCAATGCAGTTCAAGACCTGTTCAGTGCCTGTTCGATGCTCGTTCGATGCCGTTCAATTCCCGTTCAATACCTGTTCGATGTCGTTCGATGCCGTTCGACACCAATTCGACACCCGTTCGATACCTGTTCGACACCCGTTCGATGCTTGTTCGATACCTGTTCGATACCTGTTCAATATCCGTTCAATGCGCGTTCGACACCCCCGTTCGATGTTCCCAATCACAACGCAGGCTGCTGATCAAATGATGTTGTTATAATACGACATAGTCATTAAATCCTCGCCGATAACGACCTCTATGCATTGGGCTATCCTTGTCTACAACGACAAATCCATAGTTTTGTTGCCAACATTTCGCACACAGTTCGTTAAATTGTCCAAAAGTCATGTCAGTATTTACATGATCATCGTACACATGACGTAAATTCATACTATCCTGTTTGAATAGAACTAAGAGATTGGCATTATCGCGAATCAGGTGCTTTGGAATTCTTGCATACGATTGACAAAGATACAGACTGACCACTTTTAAATGTCTTCCCATGGAAAAGTACTCTCTAATCACATCCTGCTTGTCACATACCACGTCATAAAAAATAAATATAGAATTCGGTAGAGCTTCGTTTGGTGGAACGACGTAGGTATTGTTTGAAAAAGGAAAGTAGCCAACGTTCTCCACGGATGAGAGCAGCTTTTCGAAATATTGATATTTTGGTTGTTGCAACAACTTTGAATATACGTACACATTCTCGAATCGCACACAATTGGGACTTTCCAGTAAGCTGGAAAGTTAGTTTTCCCGCAATTGGAAGGGCCGCACACTGTACCGCGAACAGTGTCAGGCAATAATGGTCCATGTCTCAGAACATGGTGCATAACATCACCAAACTTTCTGTCTGAGATCACTTGAATGTTTACGCGTTGTCTTACGAACTTCATCGCCGCTGTTGTAAAAATAACAGATAAGCGGGTGCGGGGAATATTTATACGACTGCGACACAGAGGTATCAGTCAGTGTATTAATGGCTTTCGTAACATGTGTACGGTGGCGGGGACAGGATTAATAAATACCCTGATAAATAAATTGCCGTTCGAGTTGCATGTACCAGGATATCAATTTTGTGGTCCTGGCACACGTTTGCACAAGCGTTTGACTCGTGGCGACCGAGGTGTGAATCCATTAGACTCAGCCTGTAGAGAACACGACATTGCATACTCTCAGAACAAAGATTTGACAAATCGTCACGCGGCAGATCGTATTTTAGCTGATCGAGCACGCCAACGCATAACTGCAAAGGACGCTACATTTGGTAAGAAGGCAGCTGCGACAGCTGTTTGGGCAGCGATGAAAACTAAGACAAAGCTCGGAATGGGGCTCAGGAAAAAAAGAGCAACGACAATAGCGGCAAGAAGAAGAGGAAGCGAGCTCTACCGATAGCAAAGCGAGGCGGTTTCCTCCCGTTCCTCTTACCTGCGTTGTCAGCTATTGGGGCGCTGACCAGTGATGCTGCTGGCGTAGCGAAGGCTGTAAACGATGCCAAGGCTGCACGAAAACAGCTGGAGGAAATGCAGCGTCATAATCGCGCTACGGAAGGTCGCGGACTTTATCTCGCACCTTACAAGAAGGGTAACGGCTTAAAAAAAAAGTTGGATCCACGAAAAACTAGGGACACAACCAATGGCAAATGTTCAGCTTGAGAATATAGGAAGAAAGAATATACCTACTTTCCGCGGAGTTTACATGCGTGATAGTCTTCCAACGAAAGTAAATGTAAATGAGAGTGGTATAGTAAGCTTGGATGAAAGTACCGGTCCAGATACACATTGGGTCGCGTACGTGAAACGCAATTGTACCGTAAAATACTTTGACAGCTTTGGTAATCTACGACCTCCTGCGGAACTTATTGCATACTTTGGATCCTCCTCAAAAATTACTTACAATTGTTACGTACCGGTTTATGTTTCCTACGATGTATGGTGTCGAAAGTGCGCGTAGCGCCAGACCGGTACAGCAGTAACAGCAACAATGATAATTTATTTGAAATTGATTTGATTCGAGGTTGAAATCATTATTGAGTTTATTTAAGAATCAAATAGTCGAAGTGAAGGGTAGCGTAGGCAGATGAGTAAAAAGGGTTAGGTCTGTGTTAGGTCTGGGTTAGATTTTATAATTATTATTAGCCTACTGCTTTTATTATTTAAATTGTGATGTGAATGTTATATCCAACAGCCGTTGTCAAAAGTAATACAAATTTTTAATATTTAATATTTTGTGTTTCAGGTAATAAATGAAACAAATTGATGCCGATTGACTGATGGATTTACTTAGAGGTGTGTTCAACGGCTGGTGTATGAATTAAATAGGTAAGTTGTTTGAAATTTAGAATACCTTGTAAATATGTAAATGGTATAATCTATTTGAATAAAGAAAAATAAAAGAATGATAATAAAATGCGAGAAGTTTATTGTTAATTGATAAGTTGAGAAAGGAGTTCTTTAGACGGTAGATTTTAAAGGGGATTTCAACGCAAGTTTCGAACCTATCTGCATACACCGACTACGGTTCGGGAAGTTGAGGATCAGTAGTATTTAAGGAATTTGGGTTTGGTAATTTATATATATGTATATGTATATATATATATATATATATATATATATATATATATATATATATATATATATATATGGGACTCGAGGTCCACTGGTGAGGGACTGGGCGAATTTACAGGCTTAAATTCCCTTAACCTGGTTGGCCAAGACTCGCGTTCTTTTTGTGTTATCGGGTCGTATGCCGACTCGGGCAAGGGGCTGTCGCGAGACACGGATGTCGACCCCTGTTGTTCCTCATGAATTTGTTCCAATTGTCTAAATATATTTATTCTTGCGCGTTTCTTTGTTCCGCTTCGGTGCTTTCTCCTGGCGTTTCGTTTCTTATTTTTTAAGGTCTTAGCTCTTTGCGTTAGATTCTTTCCCATCTATAAACCCACATACGTACATGTTAGGAAAAAGATTGGCCAAACGATTGAAAATAATTGAAATGTGAAATTAAGTGAAAATAGGGACCAGTGGTCGGAAGTACCGACCACTATGTCAAAATAAATTACAATTGGTTTGGCTGTCACTTTTCCGAACTATGTAGTTATATTAAAAAAAAATGTTTAATTGTCTATCCCAATTCTGAATTTAATGTGTTTGGAGGATGCAGAAACGGTTTATGAATTTCCAATTCAATAATCAGGGTAATGTCTAAGATGTTTGGTAAACGCGTATGAGGATTAATTCTCAATCAGCGTTCAAGATGTCAGAATATAATATTGTTTTATTCATAAAAATCTTAAGAGACTTGGTACAAGGGTATTAGAATAAAACACAAATTTGAAAGTAGAACTGTACAAGTTCTTAATGTAGTCGCGGACAATGTTAACAGTATAAAAGTGTAAAAGAACAGTGTAAAAGATCGTTGAGTATAAAAATACACAGTTGAAGGAATACAAAATAGTATAAAGTAGTGAACTACCTTTCTTGAAGGCCTGCAATCCGCCAGTGAGATGCAAACTGGTCACTTGTCACCGTTGGTACCCCACTCAAGTGTAAAAATAAAAACAATGTTCGGTTTCACTGTTGAGGAGCGCGTGCTAACTGCTCGACGTTTGGCAACTTTCTTGAAGGCCTGCAATCCGCCAGTGAGATGCAAACTGGTCACTTGTCACCATTGGTACTCCACTCAAGTGTAAAAATAAAAACAATGTTCGGTTTCACTGTCGAGGAGCGCGTGCTAACTGCTCGACGTTTGGCAACTGAATGGTAACTGAATTGTCTCCCGTTGAGCGCGCGTCCTATTTGTATTGTTGGAGCTTGACTCCCACTCTGCTGGCCTCCCCTCTTCTATACCGTCTCTTCCATTGTCTTCTGGCTGGGACCAGAGGGTAACCTTGGGTCCTACCGTTGTTTGCTCCACATACCAATGGTATCTTATCTGCTTCCGTTGGCGGTCGCGCGCAGCTCCCGTTATCTTATCGGCTTCCGAGAATTGTTTACCCCGAGAGCCAACTGTCCTCGCATACCAGTGCTATCTTATTGACTTCCTTTGGCCGTTGTGCGTGGTCCCGTGCCCTTGGACTTGTTGACGACGGGACCCTGCATACCAGTGTTATCTTATTTGTCTTCCGTTGGCCGTTTTGCACGGTCCTTATGCCCTTGGACTTGTTGACGACTGGAACGTTCTATTGTCTTCTCATCCCCACTCTTTGCGTCCGCTTTGTGCGATGCTTCGTACCTGCGGCTCCTACTCTTAGCGTCAGTCCTGTGTCTCGGGCCGGGCAGTGCGGATTTTCTTATAATTTCAACACAAGTACGCGGTTGCTTCAGTCGTGTCTTAGCTTCAGTGTTTGTCTTCTGATTTATTGAGGTGATTACTTTATTATTTATGAATCGGTTGTGTGTTTTACGGTTTATTAAATTATTTGTTTTGTGTAGATTCTGAAGGTGACGCTGTTCATCGGTTTTATTTGACGACTGGACTTGTGATTTGTCTTGATGTTGGATAATTGGATGTTGGACCATGATTGTCAAAACTCTTTACACTGGCGCTCCCCTGATTGATGCTGTTGGTGAGTTTTTGCACATTTGACCATTTATATTTTATTTTGTTCAGATTGTTTTCATATTGAAAATCTTTATAATATTTTTCGTTTTGAACATTTTTCCTTCACAGGCATTTTTGTCAGAGCTACGGTTCCATGGGTTTGCTCTTGTGTTTTTTTTCTGTTTTTGTTAAATATCTTTTAATGTATTTATATATTCATATTCATTTCTCCGTCGTTTTTAATAGAATGTTATTGGTAAATGATCACAAATATTTTTTGTGGTACAATGAGTTTTTGTCTGGAGTACGAGATTTTGATTGTGCTCCGATTTGTTTGAAAGTTGAACTTTTCTGTCTTACTTTTTGATTCTGAGCATTTTTGCTTCAGGTCATTTTTCTGTAGGATTAACGGTTCAAAAGTTTTGTACGTTTTGTGATTTTGCCGCGCGATTTCTTGAGGTTAATCAATCGTTTTTTCGCGTTGATCCTATTATTATCGTATTAACGTATTGAGAACATTATATAAAGGCGTTTAACTTGGATATTATGTGTTTATAGTGATTATTTATATATTTTATATGCGTTATTGAATATTAGTGTGTAACCGTATCGTTACATATAAAGATTCGGCGGCGCATCGAGCAATCGATATTCGCGGATATCGATCGCGTGTAGATGTACACATGTATATATGCATATATATATATATATATATATATATATACACATATATATATGTATGGGTATATATAGATATCTATACAGCAGACCCGCTGCGTACCGCTGCGCCCCACCATAGCGTAGACGCGCACAGGCTATCCTGTTCTAAGTGTGAGAGCACGTATTTCCCACGCGGCTAAGATGCGCGCGCATCGATCCCCTCTCGTGCGATCGAAGGAGGTCGATGCAGGAGCGCGATCCGGCACTCTACGTTTGGAATCGGTCAAGTCGACACGTCTCGCGAGCGGTCCGGTGGCGAAACACGGTAGATTCGTTAGAACAGGCAAACCGTCCTGAGATATTCTTGGCAAACCGTCCAAGATATCTTCGCGAACTACGCGCCTCAAACCGAGGAGTCGATAGTGCAAACCGCACTGTGGCACAGCTTGAAACGGAGCTCGAGACCGTTTTCTGGCTGTTCCACGTAGAGTCACGTAGATAAATTCTGAAAGTTAGAGAAAGTAAAACCGAATCTACCGTACGCCCGCTCACGAAACGTGTTCCGCGGAATTATAATATCGTTTCAATTGAGAGTCTAACAGGTAACCAGAATTCAAAGTAGAACATTTATTTCCTATCACGGCTACCGAGCCGTTATAAATATTACGCATCATATTTCTATTTGGAGGTCAATATTATCTGAAGAGGTAAGCATCGAGCCGTTACGTAACATAAATTCAAAATCGTCGTTTTGCATTTAGTCCGTATAAACTCGCATCCTCGTGCAGATATCGGAGGTGAAGACCCGGGCTAAGCTCTGCCTGATCCGAAGATGTTTCTGTGCGTGTTTGCGAGGTTCTGACGAGTAGACAGAAGTCGTTGCCACCCGGTTTACCGGCTGGGACGTTCGGCTGTTCCTACGTCGTTGGTCGTCGCGTCGAAAGTGATCGAAATCCTCGATCCATTATAACTCACACTCTCGTTCAGATATCGGAGGCGAGGACCAGGGCTACGCACTGCCTGACCCAAAGATGTTTCTCGACGAGCGTGTGAGCATCTAGCAGCAGTCAGCGGTTGTTCTCACCCGGAGTAATTCGGCTGGGCCAATTTCTGTTACTGCTGTTGGCGCGCCGTATGTAAAACGATCGGATTTAGTACGATCAAGGTTGGCCTACCGAACACCGGAGATCTTTCCAAGTCCACCTCGGTGCTGCGGTCTGAACTCTTAGGTGTCGCGGGTCAGTCGGGGTCTAGTACAGGTCGCCATTCTCGCAACCCTCTGAACCTCAGCCGATTGCGGGAGTGATGCTACCGGTCCTCAATCGTTCGTCCGCGTATCGACTCGATAAGAGCATCGCGCGCGGCTCGTCGCAAATATAGGAATATCAGATACAGACTCATCCACAAATCATGTTTACATCGCGGCGACAAACGTTTTTCTAAACATTCCAAGCGTCGATCGTAGCTCGAATATAGGGCAAATACGTCGTCACGTATAGATGCGACGCTGTTTATAGTTTCTGTCGATCTCGACATTTATATTATTTAACGGATAGTACGGTCCGTAAAGCATCCGGATAATTTCATTGTGCGAACGCTTAGGTCGTCCAGCGGTCTTGCAGCGCAAGACAGTACGCGTCCGTTCCGAGATAGCTCCGTTGGTTGCTCGTGACCACTCGCGAAGCCTCGTCGTTGTTGATGGCTACCGTAAACTTGTGATATCTCGGCATCGTCTGAGCAACTTCCCCTCTCAGACGAGGAGGGTCTCCCATGAATCTTGTGGGGAGGAACCATATGGAGTCGCCATCACCTCCATGTTCCAGGAAGTCCGTAAGGAACTACTGGACGAAGCCACCACCTCGCTGCCATCTCGAGAAATCAGCGGATGTCCCGAGGTAACGTTAAAAATCGAAGGGGTACCAGTAAAAGCTCTGGTTGACACTGGAAGTACCATAACAGCAATGTCGGAAGCATGGTATAATGCACACCAACAACAGTTGCATAAGTGTCCAACGTTGCCCGTACCAGCTGTTTTCGTCGTCGGAGCGACTGGAGGAAAATCTTCTAGAATCAAGAGACAAATCTGGAAACAACTGTCCCAGGAAAATCAAGTCGTCGAAACGTCAGCGATGATCGTGCCGGGACTGATATGCGAGGTCATCCTAGGAGCGGATACGCTGAAAAGAACAGATGCAATCATCGATTTCAAGACGGGACTTCTGTCAATGTCCACCAACAACCGGTTAATTCGTCTAGAACTGGAGCACGAAGACAACAGTGCAAGAATGGTGAGAAAAATCGAGACGATTGAACCGCAGCTGCGTCCAACCGACCGTGAGGACGTAGTGACGTCCTTGTTAGAATCTATCTCTGCGACACCAGAACAAAGGGGAAGAATCAAGAACACCATAGAAGCCTATCCGGAAGTCTGGCGTGAAGAGATCGGAAGAATCACATGCTATCAGCATCATCTGCATGTGCGAACCGACATGCCGTATTACAGTCGATCGTATCCGATTCCCTTGAAATACATGGAAGCGGCCGATGCGGAAATACAATGAATGCTGGACAGCGACATCATACGCCCAAGTACCAGCCCTTACATCAATCCGGTGGTACCGGTAGCAAAAAAGGATGGATCAATCCGGCTGTGTTTGGATGCTCGTCGATTGAATGAATTTCTCGTAGATGATCACGAAATGTCGGAAACACCTGATACGATTTTCCAACGGTTCACCAAGATCGGATATCTGACGAGTCTAGATTTAACGAATAGTTTCTGGCAGATTCCCTTGGCCAGGGAGTCTAGAAAGTTCACGGCGTTTATGTATCGTGGTCGGTGTTACGAATACACCGTCACGCCATTCGGCCTAAAGACCAGCAGCGCTAGTCTCGTCAGAGCGCTTCGGAGAATTCTGGAAGGGATGGAAGACTTCATCGTGAACTTTATCGATGACATTTTGTGCTTCTCAGCCACGTTTGAGGATCATCTCAAACATCTCGAGATGCTTCTGGAACGTTTGCGAGCGCATAACTTGACGATAAACATAAAGAAATGCAAATTCTTACGATCTGAAGTTCGGTTTCTTGGACATATTTTGTCGGCAGAGGGTCTGAAGCAGGATCCCGAAAAGCTCGTAGCAATTCGAGAGTTTCCTCCACCAAAAAACTTGAAGCAATTGCGTGGATTCCTGGGGCTAGTGAATTACTACAGCAAATTCACTAACAAGCAAGCTGAAGCAACGACCCCGCTGCTTGCTCTGCTCAAAAAAGGAGTTCGATGGGCTTGGAAGGAGGAACATCAACGTGCATTCGAAAGGGTTAAAGATGTCTTCTGCACAGAAGTCATTTTGAGCTTTCCGAATGTAACAAGACCGTTCTGCCTGTCAACCGACGCTAGTTTCGCTGCCATCGGTGCTGTTTTAGAACAGAGCGATGGAAACGACCAATTGCGACCGATTGCTTTTGCCAGCCGCACGCTAAAGGGTTCAGAGCTCGCGTACTTCACGACCGAAAAGGAGTTGCTAGCAGTCGTATGGGCACTCGAAAAATTCCGAACGTATCTTCGAGAGGTTAAAATCATATTGTTGACAGACCATAAGGCCATCACGTTCTTAATGAACAGCAGGCTGATGAGCCAGCGCCTCACTCGATGGGTGCTGTCTCTTCAGGATTATAATATTACGGTCCGACACCGACCGGGGAAAGAAAATATCCCTGCGGACACGATGAGCCGAATTCTGGACTCACATTTCAAGGAGAAAAGAAACAGCGAGTTGCAGGTGCCCATTCACACAATGTTGGCACGCGCGTTTTCAAAGGAACTCGCGCATGCACTCAAAAATCTATCTGAACTCCAGCAGAAGGACGTTTCCTTACAGCAGTATCTCACGCAGTTTAACGAGACGTCTTCGGGCCTTCCTAAACGGTACTCGGTTCGCGAGGGGATGCTCTGTCACGTGGGAAGGAATGGGAAAATTCGGATGGTTATTCCGTCAGAATTGCGCGACACGCTCATCCGCGAGGTCCATGAGGTTTATGCACATGTCGGGAGCGAGAAGCTTGCTGCTTTGATCGCTGAAAGTTTCTTTGTTCCTAAGTTAAACAAACGCGCGCGACAACTAATCTCTGCGTGCGACACGTGCCAACGCGTAAAATTTCCAACGCGTGTATTCCATTCCGACCTGCAAAGCATTGTTCCATCGCGCCCATTAGAATTGTTATCAATCGATTTTTATGGTCCACTGCCTGTTTCTCGGGGAGGCGTGAGATATATATTGATGGTCGAGGAGCTATTCTCAAAGTTCGTAAAGCTGTACCCCATGCGAAGTGCGACCACGTCTGTGACGTTGGCGCGCATTTTCACGCGATATATTCCAACGTATGGCAAACCCAAAAAAATCATCACGGATCACGGGACCCAATTCACCGCCCGAAGATGGATCCAGACATTGAGAAGCGAGGGCATACACCACGTACTGTCTTCTGTACGACACCCACAAAGTAATCCAGTGGAGAGGGTCAATCGGGAAATTGGACGAATTTTCCGCACTTTGGTTTCGGATGCGCACGCTTCATGGGCAAGATGGGTTGAAGTAACAGAAACCTACTACAATGAAGTGGTACATGACAGCACGGGTTTTACGCCGACCGAGCTGTTCACGGGCAGAAAGCCTTCACGTCCGTGGACGAAATGGTTCGAACTGCCGCGGATCCAGCCCAGGGAAGATCAAGGTTACAAACTCCAACTTGCATTCCGGAAGATGACAGAGATGGCCCGGAAACGTTGTCGGAGAGCTAACGCTGGAAAGATTCATACACAATATCATCCTGGTGAGCTCGTGCTGATTCGGGCCAACCCCGTGTCGAATGCGGCAGATAGACATATCGCCAAGTTTTTCCATCTCTATGAGGGACCGTATGAGCTGGGGGAGAAACGAGGACCGTCGACGTTTATTTTGAAAGAGCCCCGCTCGGGAGAGGTGCGCGGGACGTTTCATGCCACGTGCTTTCGCCCGTACCGGCAACTGACAGAGACGCAGATAACAACCATAACAACGCTGCATTCGAGCCAATGTCCGACGACCATGGAATTCGAAGGAATCCCCACCTAATTCTCTGGGAGGCCAGGAAGCACTCAGCTCTAGTTCAGTCGAACGGTAACCACCATGCAGACACCATCAAAAGCAGACGCTGCAACCCAGGCGTACGCGTACTGGGCAATGATCAACAGGCCCACGCAGACGGGACAGGATTATCGCATCCGCGATCCAGATATACCGTCTTTGCAGACGAAAGTGGCGAGACCCTGGATTTCGGTACGGGTCCAGGGGAGGAGATATGTCAGGGGGGTCGGCACGCAAACGACATTAAATCGAAGGAGTGTGCAGACCCAAACTCCTTCAAGGGCGTATCCAACCGAGAGGATGGACCACCGGCCCGAAGTAGAGGCCGGAACGGTGGATCAGTCCTGGGAGGTGGTTCCGGATGTGGTTCCGAAAGGGTCCTCCGGGCAGCCTACACCCGAGGGAACATCGGCTTGGCCGGACACGGAAAGAGAGATGTCCTGGGAGGAGGAGGATCTCGATCCACTGCTACTGAGGGTGCCGGTTGGATTAATGAGAGATCCATGGGAGTTCGAGGAGAACGAAGAGGCGGAGAAGGGGCAGTGGGTCCCCAGAAAGGGAGTTCTCATTTATAAATTATTGCTATTTTTGTATTATCCGCGGGTGTTCCGCACGCTGCGGAGATAGCCCTCGTGTTGCAAAATATCTCCCTGATATTATCATTTACGTATGTAACCATGCAAATTTAGAAATTTATTTATCTCGTTGTTTCGATTTCGGTGGAGATAGCCCTCTGGTTGCAAATTATCTCCCTGATATTGTTGTTTGCATATGTATCCATGCGAATTCAGAAATTTATTTATCTTGTTGTTTCGATTTCGGTGGAGATAGCCCTTTGGTTGCAAATTATCTCCCCGACATTGTTGTTTACGTATGTATTCATGCGAATCCAGAAATTTATTTGTCCGGTTCTTTCGACTGCGGAAGAGATAGCCCTCATGTTGCAGAATATCTCTTTGCTATTGTCTTGCGTATGTATCCATGCGAATTCAGAAATCTATTTCTTTTATTGTTGCAGTGGCGACAGAAATAACTCTTATGTTGGAGATATCTCCCGACTGTATTTCGGGAACATCCTCGTACGTATGCGGGGAATTGTCGCCGGGGCTAGTTGTTGTAGCAAAGGTAACACGGGTTACAGAATATCGCCGTGCGATTGGGACGTTAAAGGCGTTTTGGTAAGGATTCTTAGAAGTACCCGGCTTTCTCCTGCACTGTGGTTCCATTTGTATATTCTGTCACCGTCGTACGTCGGGTAGGTGATATGGATACGGGTTGACGACACTCGTTCGTCAACATGCACGTGGTGCATACGCATCCAGCGCTACATTTAGGTACCTCGTATCAATCTGCACGCGGAACGTCACCAATAAAAAGTGCGGATTCCGAGCTCCTTGTGGCGTCGTTAATCGTTTCGCGGCATTTCCAAAGTTCTTGTATGATTTCGGTTGCCGACGTCGAATGCGCGTGTAAGCGTGTGTCGATTACAGATGGATCTCGAAGATAGTCGATGCATCTGTAATCTCGGTGGGAGGGGGAATAATATGTAACCGTATCGTTACATATAAAGAT
The DNA here is from genome assembly GCA_913789915.3 of Sphecodes monilicornis. Taxonomy (NCBI): domain Eukaryota; kingdom Metazoa; phylum Arthropoda; class Insecta; order Hymenoptera; family Halictidae; genus Sphecodes; species Sphecodes monilicornis. The sequence goes on along the minus strand of OU565299.1, from coordinate 3,170,226 downwards.
TCGGCGGCGCATCGAGCAATCGATATTCGCGGATATCGATCGCGTGTAGATGTACATACGTATATATAGAGATATATATATATATATATATATATATATATATATATATATATATATATATGTACATATATATATATGTATGGGTATATATAGATATCTATACAGCAGACCCGCTGCGTACCGCTGCGCCCCACCATAGCGTAGACGCGCACAGGCTATCCTGTTCTAAGTGAGAGAGCACGTATTCCCCACGCGGCTAAGATGCGCGCGCATCGATCCCCTCTCGTGCGATCGAAGGAGGTCGATGCAGGAGCGCGATCCGGCACTCTACGTTTGGAATCGGTCGAGTCGACACGTCTCGCGAGCGGTCCGGTGGCGAAACACGGTAGATTCGTTAGAACAGGCAAACCGTCCTGAGATATTCTTGGCAAACCGTCCAAGATATCTTCGCGAACTACGCGCCTCAAACCGAGGAGTCGATAGTGCAAACCGCACTGTGGCACAGCTTGAAACGGAGCTCGAGACCGTTTTCTGGCTGTTCCACGTAGAGTCACGTAGATAAATTCTGAAAGTTAGAGAAAGTAAAACCGAATCTACCGTACGCCCGCTCACGAAACGTGTTCCGCGGAATTATAATATCGTTTCAATTGAGAGTCTAACAGGTAACCAGAATTCAAAGTAGAACATTTATTTCCTATCACGGCTACCGAGCCGTTATAAATATTACGCATCATATTTCTATTTGGAGGTCAATATTATCTGAAGAGGTAAGCATCGAGCCGTTACGTAACATAAATTCAAAATCGTCGTTTTGCATTTAGTCCGTATAAACTCGCATCCTCGTGCAGATATCGGAGGTGAAGACCCGGGCTAAGCTCTGCCTGATCCGAAGATGTTTCTGTGCGTGTTTGCGAGGTTCTGACGAGTAGACAGAAGTCGTTGCCACCCGGTTTACCGGCTGGGACGTTCGGCTGTTCCTACGTCGTTGGTCGTCGCGTCGAAAGTGATCGAAATCCTCGATCCATTATAACTCACATTCTCGTTCGGATATCGGAGGCGAGGACCAGGGCTACGCACTGCCTGACCCAAAGATGTTTCTCGACGAGCGTGTGAGCATCTGACGGCAGTCAGCGGTTGTTCTCACCCGGAGTAATTCGGCTGGGCCAATTTCTGTTACTGCTGTTGGCGCGTCGTATGTAAAACGATCGGATTAAGTACGATCAAGGTTGGCCTACCGAACACAAAAGATCTTTCCAAGTCCACCTCGGTGCTGCGGTCTGAAGTCTTAGGTGTCGCGGGTCAGTCGGGGTCTAGTACGGGTCGCCATTCTCGCAATTTTCCCGAAACTCGGTGGATTGCGGGGGTGATGCTACCGGTCCTCAATCGTTCGCGGCGGGTATATTGAACAGAGTATATTTTGTATTATTCTACGGAATTCGATGCCTACCTAAGGACGATAGACAGATTGAGATCCTCGCGTAAACCCGAGCATAGAGCAGGAATTATCAACTAACCGCGTGATACAGTCGTACCGCGTCGTGTCGAAGAGATCGAATACATCCGATCCACCTAAAACTCACATTCCCGTTGGGATATCGGAGGCGAGGACCGGGGCTACGCACTGCCTGACCCAAAGATGTTTCTCGACGAGCGTGTGAGCATCTAGCAGCAGTCAGCGGTTGTTCTCACCCGGAGTAATTCGGCTGGGCCAATTTCTGTTACTGCTGTTGGCGCGTCGTATGTAAAACGATCGGATTTAGTAAGATCAAGGTTGGCCTACCGAACACCGGAGATCTTTCCAAGTCCACCTCGGTGCTGCGGTCTGAACTCTTAGGTGTCGCGGGTCAGTCGGGGTCTAGTACGGGTCGCCATTCTCGCAATTTTCCCGAAACTCGGTGGATTGCGGGGGTGATGCTACCGGTCCTCAATCGTTCGTCCGCGTATCGACTCGATAAGAGCATCGCGCGCGGCTCGTCGCAAATATAGGAATATCAGATACAGACTCATCCACAAATCAACATAGTGTTGCGAATAAGATTCCAAGGCCACACCAGCGTAGAGTCGTTCCTTGTTAGCGAACAAGGAGCTCGTTCGTCGTACTCGCGCGTTCCAAGCGTCGTTGTAATCCGCGTGTTTACATCGCGGCGACAAACGTTTTTCTAAACATTCCAAGCGTCGATCGTAGCTCGAATATAGGGCAAATACGTCGTCACGTATAGATGCGACGCTGTTTATAGTTTCTGTCGATCTCGACATTTATATTATTTAACGGATAGTACAGTCCGTAAAGCATCCGGATAATTTCATTGTGCGAACGCTTAGGTCGTCCAGCGGTCTTGCAGCGCAAGACAGTACGCGTCCGTTCCGAGATAGCTCCGTTGGTTGCTCGTGACCACTCGCGAAGCCTCGTCGTTGTTGATGGCTACCGTAAACTTGTGATATCTAAGAGTGCGTATTGCGTACGCGGTGCGATACACGAGACTGTAATCGACAGCAGGTAAATAAATCTCGTGTCTACCAGTTCATTGCTATTCGATTATTGAGTCTGCCCAAACCACCTCCGCTTTCCAGTGCCTGGAGGCACGAACCACCTTCGCGACTGCCGTTCGCGAAGAACACGAGGGGTAGTAACCGGCCCCATGCATTAACCCTTTCGAGTCTCAGAGATTTCGTTTCTAAATAATTTCCGTGGAATCTACAGATTAATCCGTTTGATACGTAGCATACGCGATCAATTTAAATATTTGCTTTCAAAACCGACTGGCGACCAGAACGCCAGTCGAACGGTTACAAGTGTCTTTTATTATTTCTGACACTTGTATATATATGTGTACGTTATTTGAGTGTCCGTGATTAATTATATGCGTTTTTAACAACAATCTCATTGTTGTTATTGATTAATTATTATTTTTATTAAAACCACGGGACGTGACACAATCATACACGTTTTCAAAATTTCAATCAAACCATATGCGGACAACTGTGTGTAAAATTTCTTGAGGAAAACTCGTTATAAAAGTACACTATCGATACATACCATTTCATTACTTACTTTAACCTTTTTGTATAAACATGGTGCATTCATCGTTGACGCTAACGTTGACGTTATCGGGTAAGAGCAGTATGCTCTCGGTCCAGTACTTTCCCTCGATAGATTTGAGTAATCATGATTACGAATTGCGTCTCGTGGATTTTGAAACGTTTCACACAATACCCAACGTCGATGCGCGGAAACAATAAATTTTATTTTGGTAAAAATGATGAAGAAATTGTAATTCCTGAAGGATCATATGAACTGGACGCAATCGATAAGTACATGATTCCAAGGACAGCGACGAATACCCCCTCATCATACGTGCTAACAATAATACGATGAAGAGTGAAATATACTGCTCCTATAAGATTAATTTTGAGAAACCTAATAACATAGGATCGCTGCTTGGATTTTCGACAAACCGTATACTCCCACCTAAAACTTGGTATGATTCTGATGATCCTGTGAATATCATAAGCATGAACGTCGTCAGAGTGGACTGCAACATAACAGCTGGATCCCGTTCATGAATTTTCACCTCGGGTTCCTCCTGGATATAAGATCTCAGAAATTCCGCCGCGTGTCATTTATCTTCCCATCGTGGTGCGAAGAATAGATGATTTATAAATACGTCTGGTGGATCAACACAATCGTCTGATTGATTTTTGTGGAGAAGACATAACTGTTAGATTGCATGTAAGACGGCGAGACCGTAACACCTACGATTAAGTGCTGTATTATGCTTTTGTATAATAAAACTGTCAAGGTAAAACAAGGTTTGTACTTTGTCGAAAACTCCACACCCTCGAGATATCGGGAAATACCTGATTCCCCCGACTCTTTTACGACATGCCGTCTTCCTTCAGGTATGAAGGTACGCACCGCCGCCGACGCGTCTGGACACGTTTTCCAGTTCTAATTGTGCGCCCGTCTTGTAGACACCTTCGACAAGCTCTTCCGTATTAAACTATATATTTCTTCCACCGCATTAAAATATAATTATATACACATAACCTCTCAACAAAAACAAACGGGTCTCTAATAGCGACCGCCATAACAAATACGTTCATCGACAAAGCGAGTCGGACAAATTATCACCCCAGCATTGGAACACCTGCGTTGAGGAAGAAGAACCTGAGTTTGCAATTTTGGAAATTGGCAATGCGCCAACCTCTGATAATCGTATAACCAAGATAGAAGTGCACACATATAATCCATATACAAATACGACTTTTGGAAATAGTGATGAAATAAGGATACCGATATAGCAGCAGGATCTGTATACGCTGCCGTGCGAGAGTTTCTTGTACATCGAAGGAAAAGTCGTTTTAACAGAGACTCCAGCTCAATGAACAAGTGACAATATTATTCTCGATACCAATTGCGCTACTTTAATTTTTGATGAAATTCGATATGAACTGAATGGAGTCAAAATAGATCGCTCTAAAAATCCCGGAACAACGACTGCGTTAAAAACGCATGTATCCATCTCTCCCGGAAAAAGTAAAGCATTGGGTACTGCCAGCTGGTATCGTAAGCTGAATGCTACGGATTTCAATTTCTGTATACCATTCGATATGCTGTTTGGTTTCGGCGAAGATTATAACAAGATTATCGTCAATGTGCGTCAAGAGTTGGTCTTAATTCGATCACGGAACGATCTAAACGCTTTGATTAGTCCTGATACTTTAAAACCTAAACTCGAATTATTCAAAGTTCAGTGGTGAATGCCTCATGTCAGCCTGTCAGTTGTTTGAATGCCTCATGTCAGTTGTTTGAAACTAGCTCTGGAAAATACGCAGGCCATTGTCAAGGGATTGGAAAAGAAAACAGGGTTATGAAAAATAACTGGAGTCGAAGTTCTTGACGCGGATATGGATCTAGAAGAGGACGTTCCAAGATTGTCGATGCTGCAAAAAGGATTGCATAGATACGCATTCCATACTGGTGTTTGTGCAATGGAAAATGTATTTAAACTGTGTAAATTATATAATGAGCGACAAGAACCATATTTTTGAATAAAGTATAAAAATATTATTCTACAAAAGTTGTGTGTTTCTTTTCTTAAATACAATTAGCCCCAAAAATAAAAGCCAATCGCAACCGAATTACACCCCCCCCCCCCGGCCTTCCACACCTCTCCTGCTGTGTCAGCACTTTAAAAAATAGCTTGGCCACTGGCTTTTTTCAATCATTGTCGGTTACATCGTCCGTATTGAAGTTACAACGATGTGGTCTGCCCGAGCAACGAATAAAGAGTTCAAGCAATCGCACGCACAGTAAGTTCTCTGGCAATATACTGCAAGAATATCCACTGAAGTACAATTTCTTTCTTATCAGAGTTGACAATTGGGAACAGAGGATAACGCGTGCGATGCGTATTGTGACGTGGCAAGTGTTGCCTACGTCCCTCCGAACGTTTTTCCGAGGACCGTACCGCCCTCTGGCTAGACCAATAAGAACTCGGTCATCGTGAGCGATTCTCCGGGAGACGATCCGCATTGGATTGGTCACCTATTTGACGATTTGAGCGTACGCCGCTTAGATATCGCGATCGGTTCAATAGTGACGTCTCCGCGTGGGACGCCGCGGTGGAATCGCGGAAACGCGAAAGAAATGGTCGTGCCGTATCGCTCGTGCTACGCTGTCGATAGTTCGTAGAATCAAGATCGCGGGCGGTTCGAATCCGCAGCAGATTTCTTTGCCGGCTTGCCGGACAGAGTCGAGGAGGGAACACGCGTGCGTGCCGAATATCTGCCGCGATACCATCTGTGACGCGTTCGACTATCACGACCGCCGCGGGGTGAACCCGCGTCTGTAGAATTTCGATGTTATAATAAATATCTGATAGTCGCTAAATTGCATTCGTGATTTTCCCGAGATCCATTCCCGCCGCGGGGAACGCCTCGCGTCCCTCCGCGTAGAACCCTGTGCCCGCTCTTGAGCTATTCATCAGGCCGGTCCTCTCAGGCTCATTTTGCGTTGCCGAATTTTGCGTGACACCTCGCGTGTCTGGCGCCTGAGAAATAGACCGAACTGGTAATTTTGCCGATCTCGTAAGCCTGAGAGAAACCGTTTTGTCCCGGGTGGACTACGGCTCGCGCGGCCGCCCGTAACCCGGTCGAAAGGCCTGTACAAACTCGGTGCCGTTGCCGAAGCCGATTGCGGCCGAAAGTAACACGCGTGACAAAATTGGCGATCGAACAGAGGGACTTTTTCTTGCCGGAAAAGTCGCATAAAATAGGGTTCCTTCTATCGAGGTGATACGCGAGGAACGTGAGGCTCTCGGAAGCAAATTTCCGTAGACTCTTTCTTGCCGATTTCGTGGCAAAATTGGCGCCCGAAAAGCGCTTTTGCCGATTCAATGCCGGAAAACGGGAAAACGTTGTAGAAAACGCGAACCGTACGCGGACGATTCGAGCCGATCTTTCGTTTCGTTGTTTCATTTCGTTTCGAACGGACACCCGGTATACGAACTCGACCGTGAAACGTTCCCTCAAATCGTTACCAAACGCCGACGAAGCTCTCACTGTAGGAAATGATTATTATTGATGATGTTGATCATTTCAAAGGTGATTTCGAATTTATAAAATTTTGTATGTTCGGTATGGCACCGCTTTTGTAAAATTTTTCTGTTCTTTCGCGCTGAGGAAACTGTTTGGACCATTCTTGGAAAATTTTACATAAAATTTCATGGTAGAAATAGTTAATTCATTTTCTTTCGTGGTCTATTCGGTCTAAATTATTCGCGTTTCAATTCGTTAATTTATTTTGTTGCGTTTCGTTGAGTTTAATTTATTTTTATTAGATTCGTTTTCGTATTTATTCTATTTATCTCGATTTTATTGAGTTGGTATTATTTATTTCGTTGTTTTCAGTTGTTAAGTTTGTTATTATTTCGTTATTTTATTGCCGATTTTAGCCGTTATTATTTATTCGTTTTGTTTTCTTTTATTATTATTTATTCGTTTCGTTTTGTTTTATTGCTTTCGATGTTTCGTATTTAAAAATTGTTTTAATGAGATATTTATTGGTGCCGTACCTGATTCTATTTATGATATGATATTTATTTGCGATGTGAATATTGATGAATTTTTGTGATATATTTGCGATATTTTACCTTGTTATATTTTGTTTAATATTTTAATATTTGTGATATTTATTGTGTTAATGTGGTGGTGGAAGATCCGTCCGGGGCGTATCGTGTACTAGACTTTTGTTTCGTAGTTGTTTTTTTATTATTCGCGAGCGAAAATAGCGTTCCCGGGAGACGACTGAAAGAAAGTCGTTTAATAATTTTGCGATGATCTTCCGTGTTGGAAAAATATTGTACGAAGTTCCGGGGTTGCCGTAGGAACGTAAGAATTTAGCTGCCGAAAACATTCGCGTTCGCGTTGTGACGGTGACTCGGGAGACGAGTTCCACGAATGCGGTCGGTGGCGGTGCAGACGGTAGCGGCGGTAGTCGGTCGGACGGCGATCTTATAAGATAACTTACACTACTTACAAGCTAACTTACATACTAATACAACGACGGCCTTAACCTATGCCTTAAAACTACGGTGCTGTCCTGGACGTCTAGGCTAAAGCCAGTTAGCGGAAGGTAGCGGAAGAGGAGGTGATACCGCGACCCTGGCTTGGTCTTCATCCACCAGGACGCCGCCGGAAACCCCTTGTTGCTCGGTGCCATAGCACACGCTCTAGGCGGGCCGAGTGGGGCAAGGAGGGTGCCTGTGCACCGATTCGTTTCCGCACGGTTACACTGCTTATCGTATAATGTTGCGAGCAACTTCTCGCCTTTCTTGCCCGGTGGTTTGGCACGCGTTGGGCAAAACGGCAAGTGGGCATGAACATCATGCAGATGTTGTGGATATTCTAAATCCACCTCGAGAATGTAGCCTATGGGTGAATCAGCAGCGATCGAAGATAGATCAAAATTTGCAATGTCGTCGACCCATTGAAATTTTGCATACGGGAAAGGTTGACACATTGCCCACCCATACAAATTGTTTACATCAAAATACATCAATTACGATGATGGTTTCGACGAGTCATACAACTGCAAGTACTTGTTATTGGCTTCCGCATGTCTGCCAGAACATTGGCTTAAACCGCCACGTATACCACGTTCAATAAACATCACCATATCGATATTCAAACCTAATTTTTGTATGTTTTAGCATAGCATCCCACGTAAAACCGGGAAAAGTGTAATGATACGCATGATCTAAACCGTAGCTTCTAATGCAACTTTCTCTAAAATTTTCAAAAACATCAGCCAATACCAAAACATCAGTTTTCAAGTACAGATCGCTGTATGCGTAGTCGCTCTCGGATACGGTTTCACCTGTCAGCGAACTGTAAAATGACTCGCGCCGCGGCAAACACAGATTATCTAATTTCTCTGCGCAGTCAAGGTATTGGTATGGAAAGACACCCTTTCGCGTCAACAACTTGAAATTTTCAACAGAAAGATTTTGAGATTCAGAATGTAAAATTGTCAATTTGTCTGTATCAAGGAAAGATGCTAATTTGTCTAGACTTGTATTTAAGAATTTGTACGAATCGATGAATCGTAATGTAATATAATTTCGTGACTCTGATTGCAAATCACCAACATTTTTTGTAAATGAAATGTACTTTTCTTTCGTTATGGGTAATACATTGACACTACCTTCAAACACAGTAGCTATTTCTTCGATAGTGAAATGTGAATCGTATCCGGATAAATTGTGGAAAACTATCGGAATGCAAAATGAAGTTTTGTAATTTAGATTGCAATCTTGATTTGCTGGACCTCTATATCGTCCTGTCAGATGGCAATGATCACGCACCCGTATATCGTTTTCCTCAAATGGTTTTTCACAAATGTGACAATGTGTTGCATTGATAAATACATCGCAGTGTTCATTCGTTAACTGTTCTATAGGTATATTACGGGATAACGTGGAGTTTGCACATATGTTACATGGTATAACATGATGAAGCTACCACAGCAAAATTGTGACAATCTTTCGCATGTCAGCCACAGAATTTGCACTAGTCTAGTATCTCATGGTAAAATTCTACTAATGCATGCCGCGGAATTTGCACGTGGCCCTTTAGTCTAGACGCTGATGCTGTCAGTATCTCACAGCAAAAATTCTGCATTCGCGTCTTTTTCTCACGGTTATATTCTTCGAATGCAGTCTTTTTCATTGCAACTTGGTGGGGAATATGCATATAAAAGGTTGCGAGTTCAATGCTAAGAGCAATTTGTATACAGCAGTTCATCGTGTCAAAAATGTTTGTCAATATTAACAAAAGCCAGTATATCATCGTCGACGAAATAACACGTCTTGAAGACGTACTAAAATCTATGGTGAGTTTACCATTTATTTAAAATATTCATAAAGAAAAAAAGATAATACTTTTTTAAACATATTCATAATCATTGATATGTACTGTTATGTGCGGCCCTGGAAAGCTAATACCGCTGCGTCAACTTCCGGCCGCCCGATCGCGCTCGATGCCTGGATCATGGAATCTTCCACCCGGCACTAATATCTTGCTGACCCAACGCGACCCCACCCCTGATTTTTGTATTAACCAATTAATATAAAATCGCCGTTCAATCGTCGAGAGCTGGCTATTCTTGTTCGATTCTGTAAAGACACGGCGCACCGCTGCGAAGTCTATTTAAAATAAAATCTACATACGTGTTGCCCATTATTCTCGCCTTTTGTCTCTGGCCCTTGAGCCTCTGTGTGTGGATCCCGGACCACATTTCCTCGGAAGCAGCGTCGATTCCTGCGAGGAATCTTCACGCTTCCAACACCTTACTCAACTGAAGAGCCGCGGCATAACAGTACTTTACGTTTTGTTTAAATATCGCGTTAGTTTGAAACGTGCTTGAATTTCGCGATCTATATTCGTTGGTGACCTCCTCGACGTTGTTTTTTCGAGGAGCCAAATAACCAACAATAGCTCCAGCATAAACGGCGTGACTTTCTGGTTACCAGCTAATGTCAAACTCGTGTCGCGAAAGTATAGAGAGACAAAGAGAACAACATGCAAACATACGTTGAACAGAGACAGGCGGACAAGAGAGAGACAGCGCCGCGTAGTGGGTCAGCTGAGACTCTCGCGCGACGGTCGTCGCCGCTTGCCAGTTCGCGTTCACTTGCTATTGAGGCGCACTAGCGATCACTTGCCTTACAAGTCTTCGCAGCGGAAAAAGTTCTCCAATCGAGCTGTTGGATACTTGTATCAAGTATTTGACGGCGAGCTTTGGCACGACTGTGCGACCTGAACTGAGCTCGTCACGAGATCGTTCTCTTCGCTATCAGAGAACCAAGCCCACAAAAGAGTTATTAAACTCTGGATTTACTGAGTTTTTTGCAACAATTAATTCGTAATCCACTCTCCAGTCGAGCTGTCGGATCCTTGTATCAAGTATTTGACAGCAAGCTTTGGCACGACTGTGCGAACGGAACCCATCTCGCTTACGAGATCGTTCCACACGCTGTAAGAGAGCCGAAAAATAATAGCGACATAAATAAATAGAGCTCTGGATTTTCCGAGATTCGTATAAATAATCGTGCACAGTTGCGATAGCTGCTTAGACATATCTACCGTGGCTATTGCTCCAACGCACAACAAGTGTATTTCGGTGTGGTTGACGCGAGATTCGTGTTCGTTCCCCGAATTCACTGTTCGCCGGGAATCGTGTTTTCCGATTCCGTACGGCCAACCGTGTAACACGGAGGACACTCTTTCCGAGTCCTGTTCTTGCAACAAGCCCTGGCATACGCATTGACGTCCCAGCACAGCAGAAACCGAGACTCGGATTATGAAGGTCAATTTCCCTTACGCCCTTGCCTTTCCTACGGGTTCGCATATTATTCGGTGTCCGAATTGGCTGGTCCAGCCACAGGTCTCGCAGGTAAGGCCTAGCCTGCCCCGCCCCTCCTCTGAGTGAGCGAGCGCGGCAAAGCTAGGCAGGCTTGACACGGTTCAACCGATATATATACGCCGTCGTCAATACGGCGGAGATAGTATTCCGAGTGGGGATAGCGACTGGTCTGAACACGCTTACAATACGTCCCCTCTATATATCTCTATATATAGTCGCTTTTGTGCAAGTAAGTGGTGAGTTGGACCACGTCTTCTACCGAGATTCCTATAGCCGCGTGGCGTATTGAGTCAGGCACGAGCTTTGTATCAAGGTTGTTGAAGCACGGGTTAATTCGGCTGGACTATCGAACTTGGAGCCTTACAACCTCCTTGTAAGATTAACCGCCACCCTTACGCTGACGCCCACGAAGTAGAATCGGTTTATCCGTGACTACGCCAGTGCGAGCGGACGGATTCTCGATTATCGGGATACGTCAAAAATATACAGTCCACTAACTCTGCGTTTTGTGCAGATTGGCTGTATTCCCCCTCCTTCGATAGCGATTATCGCAGTCAAGAGCGCACGGGAAACAGCGTCAGGAACGGATACGTATCGTGTCGGATAAGTGTTTTCACATCTTCGTTCGGTTATTCTTTTTTCAGACGCCAACGTCGCTAGACGCATCAAGGGACGACCCGGAGGAGACCGGAGGGACCGCGGATCGCCGTCCTCACGGGGATTATTTGATTAAAATAAACGGCCCACCATTAGGTGGGTCACTATCAATATAGCCTCGCTGTACAAAAAATTTACTTTCCTTCACACTCCTATCTCCTCATATTCGAGCCACCGTTGAAAAGTTGTTGGATTGTATTATACAGTCCACCTTTTTAACATGTTTTTTACAGAAATTCAAAAATATCATAGAGAGGATGATATTCATCCGCAAGTGGCGGAAGGCTTGGAGGAATACAATAAGCATTTTTTCTATATATAAAAATTTATAATAATGATAAATTTTTTTATTTGTTTTCAGATTGCTAAGGAGTCACCTTCGCCCTACCTCCCACATAATATGTAGAAAAATATACACAATAAAATTACATTTGTAGCATGCGTCGAAATTTCGAGAACGTAACGCAGGGCGGCGAAACATTTCGAAGCTTCGCGAAATTAGGTTGTAGGCGACCACGCGGGGAAGCGACGCGAAGCGCGACGCGCGGTAACGCCGGCGAACACTTAACAACCGCGTTGTTGATTCTCGCGCTCGCAGATAGCAACGAATAGGTATAAATTGCGGGCTCGCAGAGGCCACGATAGTTTTTTGCTGTTCCGAGAGAGAGGACGAGATAAGACCATCGGCCGCTCTCGGAGGGCAATCTCGGCTCCAGCAGGAGAGTACGGCGATTATACCTGGACGCCATCCGAACGGGAGAGTACAGAATAACTCCTGGACATCTGCGTAAAGAATTAGAATCACGAAACCGTGCGCGAGTATACGCGGAACTAATAGATAGCGTAAATCGTACAATTTTCAAATACATCATTTCCTTGTCCGGTTATGTAATATCCTTGCTCTACCGATAAGAATTTATGTAAACTCCTAATCATGAATAAATCCTGTCTGTCCAGCACATTCCTGAACTTTATTTGCGATGGCTACACATTCTTAAAAAATATTTACTGCGAGTGACCACATCATTCCTCCCATCATTCCTCCTATCATTCCCTGACCCAAGCGAGAATGTAGAAACCATAGGGATAGATGATAAGTTCGTATTATATAAAATGTAAGAAAAAAAGATACAATAAATAACATTTTTAAAAAAAATATTTACTGCGTGTGATCACATCATTCCTCCCATCATTCCTCCTATCATTCCCTGACCCTAGCAAGAATGTAGCAACCATAGGGATAGATGATAAGTTTGTATAAATGTAATGCAAAAATATTAAATGTAATAAAAATAAAATTCTGTTTATACATACAACCGATTTATTGCTTTAAAAAAAAATACATAATTACTCCCATCATTCCTTGAACAACCTACTCTCTGTTGTGCGCCTGAGGGACAATGCGTGCTTCGTTTTCATGCATCTAATTGAATTCAACATATTCTTGTAATTTATGGAGTTTCTCCATTAGTTTTTGCCGTTCAGCGTCGCAACTTTTCTTTGCTTCAGCGAAGTAGTTTTTAACAGTGTGTTGTAATTTTTCAATTTTCTCGTTCATGATATTTTCAATTCGTTGAATTACGTTGAAGATGTGCACCATTTCTTTGTCCAAGTATGCCTTATTCACAGTATCGTCATCATTGGTCGCGTCTGCTAAACGTCTTATCTTCCTGTTTCTCGCGTCGAAAACATCACCATCCAGACAAAGCGTCCTTCGTCGCATATAATTCTTGCATGTTACGACATCCGATTTTGACGCGTTTCGTAAAGTAACACCAAACTTGTTGATCCACATCGTAAAAGGTATTGACGGTGCTGATTGAAGCGGTCGTTAATTTATAATCAAACCCGCTTCTCGGAGCTCCTCTATTATTGAAACAATTTCATTATCATGACCTGTACGTCCAGCAGGTCGCGATGACGACAACAATCTTATTCTATCCACCAGTTCGTTTGGGTCATTCCAGCGTACGTAATCAATCGCATTATCGGTAACCTTCATGTGCTCAGGTAATGTATTTGACAACGGTGGTTGGGGCAAGCCTCTTCCACTACGCATTTCAAGTAGCGGTGCAATTATATGTTTATATTTGTATCCTCTATTACTCAATAGGGGATTTGCAGCTTTATGGCTTCGTCTGTGCGCATTTGTTGTCAGCAGTATACTTTTATAATTTTGTTTGTCGACATACGTGTATAGAGTATCGTCGGGAATTCTCTTGAAAATTCGTTTGAAAAGACAAGGGGTAATCAATGGCAGTAAGTTTTGCTCCAACACCGCATCGGTATCCATTTTTCCAGCTTTGAGTGCCAAGTATTTTTTTCGTATAGCTTCACTCGTCTTGGCAATCTCTTTTGTTAACACTTCATTTTTTCTGTTTTCTTTAACGGAAGTTTGCCCCATATTAGAAACGTCAAGACCCGTTCAATACCTGTTCGATGCTCGTTCCATGACGTTCAATACCCGTTCGATACCTGTTCGATACGCATTCAATGCCGTTCAACACCCGTTCGATGCTCGTTCAATGCACGTTCAACACCCGTTCGATGCCGTTCGACACCCGTTCGATACCCGTTCGATGCTCGTTCAATGCTCGTTCGACATCACCGTTCGATGTTCCCAATCACAACGCAGGCTGCTGATCAAATGATGTTGTTATAATACGACATAGTCATTAAATCCTCGCCGATAACGACCTCTATGCATTGGGCTATCCTTGTATACAACCACAAATCCATAGTTTTGTTGCCAACATTTCGCACACAGTTCGTTAAATTGTCCAAAAGTCATGTCAGTATTTACATGATCATCGTACACATGACGTAAATTCATACTATCCTGTTTGAATAGAACTAAGAGATTGGCATTATCGCGAATCAGGTGCTTTGGAATTCTTGCATACGATTGACAAAGATACAGACTGACCACTTTTAAATGTCTTCCCATGGAAAAGTACTCTCTAATCACATCCTGCTTGTCACATACCCCGTCATAAAAAATAAATATAGAATTCGGTAGAGCTTCGTTTGGTGGAACGACGTAGGTATTGTTTGAAAAAGGAAAGTAGCCAACGTTCTCCACGGATGAGAGCAGCTTTTCGAAATATTGATATTTTGGTTGTTGCAACGACTTTGAATATACGTACACATTCTCGAATCGCACACCATTGGGACTTTCCAGTAAGCTGGAAAGTTAGTTTTCCCGCAATTGGAAGGGCCGCACACTGCACCGCGAACAGTGTCAGGCAATAATGGTCCATGTCTCAGAACATGGTGCATAACATCACCAAACTTTCTGTCTGAGATCACTTGAATGTTTACGCGTTGTCTTACGAACTTCATCGCCGCTGTTGTAAAAATAACAGATAAGCGGGTGCGGGGAATATTTATACGACTGCGACACAGAGGTATCAGTCAGTGTATTAATGGCTTTCGTAACATGTGTACGGTGGCGGGGACAGGATTAATAAATACCCTGATAAATAAATTGCCGTTCGAGTTGCATGTACCAGGATATCAATTTTGTGGTCCTGGCACACGTTTGCACAAGCGTTTGACTCCCGGCGACCGAGGTGTGAATCCATTAGACTCAGCCTGTAGAGAACACGACATTGCATACTCTCAGAACAAAGATTTGACAAATCGTCACGCGGCAGATCGTATTTTAGCTGATCGAGCACGCCAACGCATAACTGCAAAGGACGCTACATTTGGTAAGAAGGCAGCTGCGACAGCTGTTTGTGCAGCGATGAAAACTAAGACAAAGCTCGGAATGGGGCTCAGGAAAAAAAGAGCAACGACAATAGCGGCAAGAAGAAGAGGAAGCGAGCTCTGCCGATAGCAAAGCGAGGCGGTTTCCTCCCGTTCCTCTTACCTGCGTTGTCAGCTATTGGGGCGCTGACCAGTGATGCTGCTGGCGTAGCGAAGGCTGTAAACGATGCCAAGGCTGCACGAAAACAGCTGGAGGAAATGCAGCGTCATAATCGCGCTACGGAAGGTCGCGGACTTTATCTCGCACCTTACAAGAAGGGTAACGGCTTAAAAAAAAAGTTGGATCCACGAAAAACTAGGGACACAACCAATGACAAATGTTCAGCTTGAGAATATAGGAAGAAAGAATATACCTACTTTCCGCGGAGTTTACATACGTGATAGTCTTCCAACGAGAGTAAATGTAAATGAGAGTGGTATAGTAAACTTGGATGAAAGTACCGGTCCAGGTACACATTGTGTCGCGTACGTGAAACGCAATCGTACCGTAAAATATTTTGACAGCTTTGGTAATCTACGACCTCCTGCGGACCTTATTGCATACTTTGGATCCTCCTCAAAAATTACTTACAATCATACACGTTTCCAAAATTTCAATCAAACCATATGCGGACAACTGTGTGTAAAATTTCTTGAGCAAAACTCGTTATAAAAGTACACTATCGATACATATAATTTCATTACTTACTTTAACCTTTTTGTATAAACATGGCACATTCATCGTTGACGCTAACGTTATAGGGTAAGAGCAGCATGCTCTCGGTCCAGCACTTTCCCTCGATAGATTTGAGTAATCATGATTACGAATTGGGTCTCGTGGACTTTGAAACGTTTCACACAATACGCAACGTCGATGCGCGAAACAATAAATTTTATTTTGGTGAAAATGATGAAGAAATTGTAATTCCTGAAGGATCATATGAACTGGACGCAATCGATAAGTACATGATTCCAAGGACAGGGACGAATACCCCCTCATCATACGTGCTAACAATAATACGATGAAGAGTGAAATATACTGCTCCTATAAGATTAATTTTGAGAAACCTAATAACATAGGATCGCTGCTTGGAGTTTCGGCAAACCGTATACTCCCACCTAAAACTTGGTATGAATCTGATGCTCCTGTGAATATCATAAGCATCAACGTGATCAGAGTGGAATGCAACATAACAGCTGGATCATACAGTAATGACAAACCCGTACACATGATTCATGAATTTTCACCTCGGGTTCCTCCTGGATATAAGATCTTGGAAACTCCGCCGCGAGTCATTTATCTTCCCATCGTCGTGCGAAGAATAGATGATTTAGAAATACGTCTGGTAGATCAAAAGAATCGCCTGATTGATTTTCGTGGAGAAGACATAACTGTTAGATTGCATGTAAGACGACGAGACCGTAACACCTACGATTAAGTGCTGTATTATGCTTTTGTATAATAAAACAAACGGATCTCTAATCGCGACCGCCACAACAAATACGTTCATTGACAAAGTGAGTCGGACAAATTATCACCCCAGCATTGGAACACCTACGTTGAGAAAGAAGAACCTGAGTTTGCAAAACGTGCGTTTTCTACAATCTTTGGGATTTGTTGTAAAGCAATAATGTCTGACATTTTGGCAATTGGAAATGCGCCAACCTCTGATAATCGTATAACCAAGATAGAAGTTCACACATATAATCCATATGCAAATACGACTCTTGGAAATAGTGATGAAATAAGGATACCGATACAGCAGCAGGATCTGTATACGCTGCCGTGCGAGAGTTTCTTGTACATCGAAGGAAAAGTCGTTTTAACAGAGACTCCAGCTCAAGGAACAAGTGACAATATTATTCTCGATACCAATTGCGCTACTTTAATTTTTGATGAAATTCGATATGAACTGAATGGAGTCGAAATAGATCGCTGTAAAAATCCCGGAATAACGACTGCGTTAAAAACGCATGTATCCATCTCTCCCGGAAAAAGTAAAGCATTGGGTACTGCCGGCTGGTATCGTAAGCTGAATGCTACGGATTTCAATTTCTGTATACCATTCGATATGCTGTTTGGTTTCGGCGAAGATTATAACAAGATTATCGTTAATGCGCGTCAAGAGTTGGTCTTAATTCGATCACGGAACGATCTAAACGCTTTGATTGGTCCTGATACTTTAAAACCTAAACTCGAATCATTCAAAGTTCAGTGGCGAATGCCTCATGTCAGCCTGGAAGAAGTAACTAAACTGTCGTTATTGCGCATTCTCGAGAGAGGACAATTCATACGTATGAGTTTTCTCTCTTGGGATCTATACGAATATCCGCATTTACAGACAACTACGAAGCACACGTGGACCATAAAGACAGTAACGCAATTGGAGAAACCTCGCTTCATCATATTCGCATTGCAGAATGACAGGAAAAACAAATTGAACACAACTGCTAATCAATTCGACGTTTGTAAACTGTCAAACATACGGCTGTAGCTAAATTCGGAATCATACCCATATGATGACCTGAACCTGGACTTTCAAAAAATAAGTATGCAGTACTTTACGATATGTATGCAAAATTTCAAAACTCATATTATGGAAACAGATACAGTGAACCACTATTGGATGAATTGGAATTCTTATCACGTGGTCCGTTTGTGGTCATAGACTGCTCTTGCCAAAACGAGTCTGTTAAAAGTGTAACCATTGATGTGCGCATAGATTTGAATGCAGAGATAATGTGCCAGTCAACACAACTGCTTACTGCTTAATCATACACGATCGTATGGTCGAGTACAGCCCGTTGACCAACGTAGCGCGTAGAATACTTAACGCAGCACATACTGGTTCGTGTAACGTTCGTTGATCTACAAAGATTCAAGACCGAGTCAAACGATTTCATTGTAAAAGAAGCGGCAATTTTACGGGATCGAAATAAACTACTGCACTGGATATTTGAGCCCCCATTTGGAATTCATCGATTGACTGCTGCTGAAATACGTCAGGTTCGGTGGTTAACGAGGAGGCATCATGGAATTGCTTGGCAAGACGGATATGTCTCATTCAATAAAGCCAAAAGTTGTTTGAAACTAGCTCTGGAAAATACGCAGGCCATTGTCAAGGGATTGGAAAAGGAAACATGGTTATGGAAAATAACTGGAGTCGAAGCTCTTGACGCGCATACGGATCTAGAAGAGGACGTTCCAAGATTGTCGATGCTGCAAAAAGGATTGCATAGATGCGCATTCCATACTGGTGTTTGCGCAATGGAAAATGTATTTAAACTGTGTAAATTATATAATGAGCGACAAGAACCATATTTCTGAATAAAGTATAACAATATTATTCTACAAAATTTGTATGTTTCTTTTCTTAAATAGAATTAGCCCCAAAAATAAAAGCCAATCGCAACCGAAGTACCCCCCCCCCCCCTTCCACACCTCTCCTGCTGTGTCAGCACTTTAAAAAATAGCTTGGCTACTGGCTTTTTTCAATCATTGTCGGTTACATCGTCCATATTGAAGTATCAACGATGTGGTCTGCCCGAGCAACGAATAACGAGTTCAAGCAATCGCACACACGGTAAGTTCTCTGGCAATATACTGCAAGAATATCCACTGAAGTACAATTTCTTTCTTATCAGAGTTGATAATTTGGAACAGAGGATAACGCGTGCGATGCGTATATTGGGCAGAAGATATCCCTTGACGGATACATTCTACAAATACCTTGACATTGGGATTCGAATTGGCGGTTGCTGCCACGTAGAACTGGCTATAGGCGACAATCACGGCAACGAAATTCAATTTTCGATGGCTACGTGGAAAGATCTTCTACGCAAGAGATACGACATTCTACGGAACTTTGCTAACTCGGGGAATGCTGTGCACGTTGGTGATATAACTGTGGAATTCTGTCAGTTTAATGGTATAAAGCTTGCAAAATTATCAAATTCGACTAAGTGCGTACAGATTGCCGAGAAAACGATGACAAGATTGTTTGATTTAGAATATTGTATCGACCACATGTACGCGTGGCTATCTGAGAACCTTTATTCTGTACAAACAAAATATTGTAAATTTATGCAAATAATATCTACTGTTACCGATGATTTTGCAAAAGCAATTGTGGAACATGAAGATTTTGAACGCAATTTATTAATAGACACTGAATTGTCAGCTTTAGGCTTAGATCTAATGCTGATAAAATAAAAGGTGATTAAAAAAATAACAGCTCTTTCATCTCCTTGTCCTACCTTAGCCTCTCTCTCCCTAATCGGTGTTTCATTCACACAGGAATTTGCTCTACTTTTCAGAGACACAGACTCCAGCCTGCCGCGGTCGCCTCCTGTTCGATCTTAAGGAGTATCATATTTCATAAAAAAATATTGCCTAAATAATACTCTCTCTCTCCACCTAATTAAAGTAGTTTTGCCTACATAATTCTCTCTCACTCTCTCTCTCTCTCTCTCTCTCTCTCGCTCCCTCTCTCCCTCCGTCTCTCTCCCTCTCTCCCCCTCACCCTAGAACTGGCGTCAGTATGCAATACTGTTTCTCGCGACGGATAAAAAATTACAAGAAGTGGCTTTGATATTAAACAATTAATAATATAGTCTCGCAATCTATTCTGCTCTTCACCCCACGACCACGGTTCATTTGCTTTTGTCAATTTAGTTATACATGCAGCACGCGCAGCAAACTCGGGAATAAATTTCCGAAAATAACTGGCGAGACCCATAAATTGGCGAACTTGATTGACATTAGCAGGTATAGGGGTTTCTACTAACGCCTTTATTTTCTTCTCAGTGGGACGAATGCCCTCCGCAGATACTTCCCGTCCCAGGTATTCTACGCTCTTTCGAAAGAATTTACACTTTTCTATATTGACGGAGAAGCCCGCTACATCTAAAGCATGCAATACGCGATCCAGCCCCTCTAATCTCTCCTCAATGGTTTCTGAAGGTATAAGTATATCATCCAGGTATACAACCGCTATTGTAAAACGCAAGTTTCCTAGTGCAGTGTTAATTGCTCTTTGAAAAACTGCAGGAGCATTTGCCAAACCAAACGACATGGGTAAATTTTCGTAATGACCATCCGGCGTAATAAATGCGGTCATCTCGACCGATTCGGGGGATATCGGAATTTGATGAAAGCCGGATGCCATATCAAGAACAGTAAAATATTTTCCTGTACCTAAGCGATCTAATTGATCGTCAATTAACGGTAAAGGATACCTGTCTTTCACGGTTATCTTATTTAATGCACGATAATCTACACACATTCTAGTGCTACCGTTTGATTTAGAAACTAAAATGACTGGGTTCGCAAACGGCGAAACACTTTCGCGTATAATGTCATTTTCTAAAAGGTCGCCAAATATCTCCCTGACATCTTCCCGTTGTGAAAAGGACAATCTGTATGGTTGATACCTTACTGTTTTATTTTATTTTAGAACGATATTCAACTCACCAGTGTTCACAGGGCGAACTTTACTGACTTTCGTAAATACCTAATTGTACCGGCGTAACAATGCCTCCAAAGGTTGCCGAACTTCGGGTGGTACCTCCTCTGCCAGGTTGCACTGCGGCTCCACAAATGAGTTCGATACCCTGGACGCCCCCTTCTCCGTCGGAAAGTACAATAATCTTTTCTTTCCGTCTACTTTCTTCACGCACAGATTTTCATAGTCTAATATGTCCTCACCGATGATCACATCATAGGGTAAACTACAGTCCGGCACTATTAAAAATTCCAATTCAGCTGCAGTGTCTTCCGTTTCAATTACAACTTTAGTATTACCTATCGCTCTTATATGTCCAATACCAAGTCACCAACATCGCACGGTTTAATTGTACATTCCGCTCGTTTTGCAACCATTTCCCGCACCATGGATCCATCCGCCCGAGTCTAGTAAGGATTGTATCGACACATTTTGAAACGATATAGGCATTAAGCCTGTGTCTTGACTATGCCCTACGTTTGCTTTGTATTTCTTTCCATCAAACGTTTTCTCTATCTTCGGCTCGTTTCTCTGCATCCATTGTTTCGCAAAACACCGTGATTCCTCATGGCCTCGTTTATGGCAGAAGCCGCAGGTAGGTGTGGAAGGTCCCGAACCTTCCGTTTTTCGTTTCTTCGGGCAGTCAAATTGCAGGTGTCCCACCTCGTTGCAATTATAGCACCGTCTTCGAAATTCACCCTCCGATCTCTGTATAACGATATAAGGGTCTCTTTTCAGCCTGCTCCTCTTTCTTCTCCATTTGAAATTGGAAAATCCCTGCCTTCAGTGCCGCGGTTGTCTTGTAACCATCATTGATTAATGATTGTCGCACTACCGGGTCACTAACGTGTCCAATCACTAACCGCACTAGTTCGGATTGTTTGAATTCAATCCCAGTTTGTCCGTACGTATCAGTATCAACAAACTTTAGTTTGTTTCGTACGTATTCAGAGTACGATTGGGCAGAATCACTTTTATATAACACAGCCAGAGTAAGAAGGTCGGAAAGCCTGTCTTCCGGAACAAACTCCGCACACAAATCATCCCGGAATTTTTGCCACGTCCTAGGATGCCCTTCCCACGTTGCATATTGGCGCTCCCACCAATGCATGCGTCGCCATACCGAGTCGTAGACTAGGTGATAACGCCTCCGTAGCCTTCTCCACAATATCGCACCACTTTTCAGCATTGTCCCCAATATCCGCGCCTCCAAATTCCGGAACAACTTCCGTCCCTGGCGTCGCGGTTGACACATTCGGACCACAATTCATCACATTCTCCATAAACTTCATGAAGAGTTATTGGAGTCAGGATTCGCACTATTCTCCATCTTCAGGCGTCGATTCACTAACACAGTAAAATGCTAGGTGTCTCACTTTTGATGTCAGAAATTCGGTATAACTGCCTCGAGTCTACGACTGTGTCCTTTGACGGTTCTGGGGTATGTCCTGAGCGGTCCATTACAGTGCTCTTACCAGAAGGCATACTCGCCTTCCCCACTCCGTGACCAGATCCTTCAAGGGAAAACTATCCTTGTTCCTTAAGCAAGCGGTACGACCTCGGGTCGCCTGCAATACTTAAAGATCCCTAACTTTCTAAACAAATGTCAACGAATGCGCCCCATCAGACGTCTGCACAACTTCAAGTTGCCAGGCGTCATCTCGGGTTTCTTCGTCGACGGAAGTACGCCTTGAGAGGCCACCCTCAATCACTGACCCTACCATAAATTAACCGAAAGCGGAGTAGCGGCGGGCTATCTGCTTTCTATTATTCTCAAGAACTGGCAGTCGCTAACCCGGCCAATCCTGTTATTCTTCGCGCTCTTGGGACGCGTACAAGATGATCCTTTGATTAAAATCCAGATACGTCCAAATGTCTCCAGGCTTCGTAACTGCCACAACTCCGCACTTGACTTGTATCCGGTTGTCGTTACCGCCAAACACCTCCAGGACAGTATTTCTCCAAAAAATACTTCCAGGTGTCTCCAGGCGTCGTAACTGCCACAACTCCATACACAATTCTTGCCCTGTTGGCGTTACCGCCAAACACCTCCAGGACCGTATCAAACACGAGAAAGGACACCTCTTCGCCTTAAACATCTCTGCCGCTCTCGCTGGATCAGCCTGCCCTGCAGCACAATCTTCTCGAAGGAAGTTGGCCGATGAGCCTGTTTCGGAGATGATTTTCCTCTTCTCAGTTCCCACGATATCCTCGATGGGTTACGCCAACTTCTTTTCTTGAAATTTTTGTACGACGGGTTACGCCGACTTCTTTCCTTTCTCCCGACAGTTCCGATGAAGATAGCCCGTCTGCCCACAGGTCCAGCAATGCAGCTCACGTAGCTGTCCACGGGTACGCTCCAACGTTCCCTCGGAAGAAACCCTGACTGAGGAGCACTCACAGGGGCATTCGGAGTAAATCGATTATGTACACTCGCGATATTTAAGCTATTTACATTTTCAGCATTATTTACAAGTATCTCCGAATGTCCCAAAATCGAAACCGCGGAGTTCTCCGACGCGAAATTTCGCAACGAATGCGATTGCACCTGGCATTGACTATCGATGTGTTGAATCCTCTCCTCCATGCGAGTCTCCCGTTCGGAGACAGCAGCCTGCTCCCGTTCTTCGCGCCGAAGCCTGTCCGCTTCAAGACGCGTCTCGAAGTGTCGCTGCTGTTCCTGCAACTGTCGCTGCTATTCCTGCAACTGCTCTCCGATCCCTCGCTGGAGATTCGCGAAGAGAGTCCCCAATGCCGGTGTTGCATCGCCGACAGAGACTTTTATTACTTCGCGTCGTACGCCGCGGCATCACGAGATATTTTTAACAAACTTTATCTACAATATAACTCTTATAACTTTATGTCAATATAACGGTTTCAGAATATGTCTTTTCTGCTCGGCTGTCGATTCCGTCTCTCTCTTCTGTTCCACGATCAACAGTTCGTTGACAACCCCTATCTTCAATTATTCCTCACCTGTGGATGAACCGATCAATTCCGCAAAGCGTATAGTGAATTGACCGTATCACAATCAGAGTGTCGGCTCGTCTGCTGCACTGGGACGTCAAAGCGTATGCCAGGGCGTATGGCAGCGAACGTTCTCCGAATGAGTGTCCTCCGCGAAACGCGGGTTGCTGTAAGGAATCGGAATCACGATACCTTTCAAGAATATCTCTTGAATGGCGTACAGTGAATTCGGAGAACGAACACTAAACTTGTGTCAATCACTTCTGTTCTTTTCGTTTATTACTTTTGTTTCATTTGTACATATAGTTTCACAAAGTTCTATTAAATCTCTAGTCCAATCACCTCAATACAGTCCACTTCTCTTTCTATTTATTCGCGTAACCGCGCTACACATTCACCTCCACCTTCCATCTGCCGATTGCACGCACAGCGCTGTGCGATTCCGGCGACCCTCTGGAGCTCGGCCAAATCTCGAGCGGAGTCTCCAACAGTCTCGTAAGCGAGAGCGGTTCTATTCGAACAATCGTTGCAATAGCTTGCCGTCGAAAACTTGAAACAAGAATTCAACAGCGCGACTGAAGAGTAATGGACAGCAGGGCCGACTACATTATACATAATTATTTATCATGCATTTCGCTACTGTAAGCTTGTTTCTTTTTTCAAAAATCATAGTTTTTATTTTACTAAACTTTTCTCTGTTTCTAGTTTGTCCGATCCGCGCAAAAACAGATGGTGATTAATCTGTACAAAGGATTATTAGCGAAAAACCCTGAAATAAAATATAAGCCGATGGTCTTGATGCTATCGAAGGAGACAAGCATTGGACGGGAGAGTATCAGCAAAACTCTTGCCGAGTATAAAAGTACAGGGAAAGTTACATCGCCGAATCAGACAAAACGGCGCCTAAACATTTTAGAAAAGACTTTGGAAGCCGACATTGTGGCTATTAGAAAAAAAGTGCACAGCTTCTGGCTGAACCGGGAAATTCCGAATTTGAAAAAAATTTTAGCTGCTGTGAACAGCGACGACAGTTTGCCAAATTACAGCGGAACATCCTTGCACCGATTGTTGCGTCGCATGGAATTTAATTTCGTGCAGCGGAAACGCAACAGCGCTCTCATTGACCAACCCCATATTATCACCTGGCGGCAACAGTAAGTAACAATCTACATTCAAAAATATTTTTTTCCAAAAACTCTGTTTCTATCCTCGTTTCTTACAAAAATTTATTTTTTTCTACGTTGTAGGTACATCGAAAAGATTGAAAAATTTCGTTCGGAAGGGCGGCCAATTTATTACCTGGACGAAACGTGGATCAACGCCGGTGATTGCAAGGCCTTGGGTATGGGTGGATACCAGCGTTACCTGCCCGAGGAACGCTGAAGGAAGAAATTTATCAACGGGCGTACCTGCTCCCTCGGGAAAAGGGAAGCGTCTGATCATCACTCACATCGGGTCAAAAGACGGGTTTGTACCTGGGGCCCTCCTTTGCTTCGAGGCCAAAAAGAAAACTGGTGATTACCACGAAGAGATGAATGGGGACGCATTTCATCGTGATGGATAACGCTCCTTACCACAGCGTGAAAATGGAAAAATATCCTACGTTGAGGTGGAAAAGGGGCGATATCATCACGTGGCTGGAGGGTAAGAGGGAAACGGTAGATCCACGGTACGTAAAAATTAGATTAATGTCGCTGGTTGATAAATACAAGCGACCAGAAATGGACAATTATATTATTGACGAGTTCGCAAAAGAGAACGGACGTACCGTCCTACGCCTTCCCCCTTACCACTGCGAACTAAACCCAATAGAGCTAGCATGGGCACAAGTCAAAGAATTTATTAGGGCGCGTAATGCATCTTACAAGTTGGCAGATGTCCGCCAACTTGTAGATGCAACCATCGCAAATGTGTCGCCCGAAAATTGGCAAAATTTCATCAGCCATACGCTAAAGGAGGAAAGGAGGATGTACGACCTTGACCACGCAACTGATGCGTTTTTGGAAGTATGCCCCGAGTGGTCGAACTCGTCTGATGACTCGGACATCGATGTGAGTCATGCATAAGCTTCCTGTAAATAGTCTGTAAATAGTTGTAAATAGTCTGTAAATAGTCGTAAGTCATTTTGTAAATAGTCTGTAAATAGTTCTAAGTTACTTTGTAAATAGTTATAAGTCATAATACAAATATAACACTAGAATTATGAAGTAATAAATGCAAGTGATGAATATTGCTTTGTAATCATGATAAGACTACATCTATTGAAACCTAATACCATTTTTATTCTAACACGTGCTTCCATGAAGAAGTTCATTCAAAAAATTTGGATGAAAACATTTTTATAATTTCAGTAATTGTGAAAGAAAAAATTAGTAACCAGTAATTTTGACTGGTTCGGTAGTTTTAGTGATAAATATATGAATGTAAATAGTAATATCTATAAATAATGTACAAAATTATGTTTTCAATTAAATAAAATGTCAAAATATATAATTAAATTAAATTTATAATTCATTACATATGCAAATGGTCACGATTTCCTATACCGTATACTTTCATGCTAATCCGTTTCATTACGGTACACCGCATATATGAAACTCACAGTAGGGAGCGGGTGGTGGAGTGGGAGTTGAGAGGTTCGCTGCGCCTTCCGCGATCAGTCAAGCTGCGCGAAACGGTACGGTTCTCTCGTGGTACAAGGTATAGACAAATCCGTCGTTGATCCGCAGCGTATTTGCCTCCAGTCACTTCCAAGAAATAACATTAAACGAACCGAGTACTAGGAGGGTTTTCGTAATTTCAACAATCTCTATACATAATAAAATCGTGTTTGTCTGTATATGTTGTAACCGTGTGGCTTACACACGGTCACCACACGGTTCCATATACCTATATATATATATATATATATATATATATATATATATATATATATATATATATGTATTGATCGATATATGTAAATAGCGTGGAACGACTTGTCGCGGATATTCTCCCTCTCTACGAGGCTCGCGAAGAGATCTGCGATCCTTTTCTTAATGAAGGATCGCAGGACTCCCCACTAATTGGTTTGCGCGCGCATCGATCCCCACTAGATCTGGATCGAAGGAGCTCGATGCGCGTCGAAAGCAGATCACTCTACGTCTGGGCGCGGTTCAGTTAGGACGGAATTTAGAAGGTTCACGGCGAAAACCGGTACGCGAACAAGGAGTCAAACCGACTCAGTAAATTTAGCAAACCGTCTAATTTACTCTTGACGCGTACGCGCCTCAAACCGAGGAGTCGCATATGCAAACCGCATTGTGGCACGGCCAACAACCATCGAGGTTTCAAAGCCGAACGTACCTGCGTAGAGTCATTTAAATTGACACAATTTCTATTGCTAATTATATATATATTAAATACGCTGGAGATTTCATGTCGCTTCGAGATATCGGGAAGTCCGGTGTATCGGTTTCGTCGTGACGGAAATTATCTGAGTACAAGTCGCAAGTCCGTTTGCCGTCGGATAAATTAGAATCTCGCATCGCGGCCTGGTCGTAACGTAAACGGTAACATGAATCATATCGCGATTCGTATTCCTGGGACCCATCTTGCAGGCTCATTCAGGCAACCGAAGTGACGCTCAGCTCTCGTACCTGCCGGATCTTGCGGTTGTTTCCTGTTTGCCCCTGTAAGAGGTGGATTCAGGGACGATATTGTGATATAGATTCTGCTGTCCAGTATCTAGACACTCCTCGTAGATTCATTCAGGCAACCGAAGTGACGCTCAGCTCTCGTACCTGCCGGATCTTGCTGTTGTTTCCTGTGTGTCTTTGCGAGCGTTTGCGCGAAATACTGATGGCACCTCCGCTACGTTGAGCAGAACGACCAGCGGAATCGACACAGTAAAATCTGCGTTGATCGCGTCGCGAAGCGTGGAATAGAGGCGTTGCATGAAACGTATCAATGTCCTAGGCACGAGATATTTGCAAGGTTCGTATGATAAAATTTGCTCTGAGCCCAGACGTAGATTCAAACGGCGAGAATCGGCAGAAATTCTCGTGTTCGCGTTACACGGGTAACGACGCGTTAAATTCGCGTTCTATTGTGAATCGTGACCTCGGGGTCGACAATAAGCACGTAGAATAGGTTTGTTGTCGTAAGACAATAGCGAAGAACGTGAACTGGTCGCATTCCTACACCGTGATTATTGTTTCAAACGAATATACCAACTATATATACACGGGGACCGCGTAGTACGGTTTCGCATGTACAAACTATGTACAGTTTATAGTGAAGAATATATTTCAGTTCTACCTCCAACATCGTGTCTAAAACTTTCAATTCCTAGTCAAGCCTTTCCGCTTTCCAGTGCCTGGAGGCACGAACCAATAATCGTATAAATATATTAATTTAGGGTTGTAACCGTCCCTCCGTCGATTACACAAGGTAATCTAGCGAATATCTAAGTAGTATCCGTTTGCGTGCTACCGTAGGGAACATCGCATATTCCTTAGGGAGAACTCGTTCTACCAAGAGCGTCATATTGAAGTTTGATCGCGGTTCGCGTTCCTGGGACTCATCTTGCAGGCTCATTCAGGCAACCGAAGTGACGCTCAGCTCTCGTACCTGCCGGATCTTGCGGTTATTTCCTGTTTGCCCTTGTAAGAGATGGATTCAGGCGCGTATTCACGAGATAATTTCGGCTTCCACGTATCAAGGCACCTTTCGTAGATTCATTCAGGCAACCGAAGTGACGCTCAGCTCTCGTACCTGCCGGATCTTGCGGTTGTTTCCTGTTTGTCTTTGCGAAGGAGTTGACGAGATACGAGAGGCATCTCCGCCGATCGGTGCATAAAATCCATAATTCCGGTATTGGAATCGCACGTAGCGAGTTTACGCTCTCGGGCGTCGGTGACAGATTTGATCGCGGTTCGCGTTCCTGGGACTCATCTTGCAGGCTCATTCAGGCAACCGAAGTGACGCTCAGCTCTCGTACCTGCCGGATCTTGCGGTTGTTTCCTGTTTGCCCTTGTAAGAGGTGGATTCAGGCGCGTATTCACGAGATAATTTCTGCTTCCAAGTATCAAGGAACCCTTCGTAGATTCATTCAGGCAACCGAAGTGACGCTCAGCTCTCGTACCTGCCGGATCTTGCGGTTGTTTCCTGTTTGTCCTTGCGAAGGAACTGACAAGATACTTGTGGCATCTCCGCCACGTGATACAGACAGCGAATCATAAAACAACCGTTTTGTGATTAACCGATCGGCAAGTTTAAGCGAAAGCAAAAGAATTAACGTCACAAAGTCATAGGTAGAACAAAGGGAAAGAGTAAGCCGAAAAGAAGGAGATAAGAAAAGAACGGTTACAATGTGTATCGGCATCAACTGAGAACGGCTGAACATAGAAAGATGGGGTTTGAGTCATTAGACGCTGCGTTTCTTTGGAAAGGTTTTAGAGCAAACCGCATTCGAAAAAGTCCATTCGTTCAAAAGTTGTGACGTCATTAGTGACCAAAGACGACTTTTTCGACCTCTTTTGGGCAAGTTTATGTGCGACTGGCACCATCTGTCGGCCTCCTTCTCAACTACATGGCCAGGCAACCATGTTTACTGAGAGAGAGAGAGAGGGAGAGGGAGAGGGAGAGAAGGAGAGTGGGAGAGAGGGAAAGAGGGAGAGCCACAGCAACGCATGGGCGGGCACAGCTAGTTTTAAAATAAAAATCTAAAGCTGACCATTTTACTGGTATTGGAAGCTAGGTTTTTAGTGTTAATGATCGATGACGACATTTGCTGATTTCCTTTGTCGTTAAACCATACTAGTAATTAATTCCAACACTTTTCCTTTACAAAATTACTTAGATTTTATTTAGAAACGTTATGAAGTACAATTACGATGCATACAATATACATTCATACTTTCGGTTTATGTAACATTATTTTCGATTGGTTTTTTCTTGCGACTCAAGAAGCTGTGGAATGAAATTAGGGGTATAGTCCACACATTAAAGGACACGGTCACTGAACTTTGTTAACTATCGTGGCTTTCAGCTAGCGTGTATCGGTGTATTATGCGGACAAGTAATAATGTTCAAATATATTCTTAATCCGTATTCTTAATTATTTTACAACTTTTGGTGTAGCACCTCGTTGATTTCGTTTCTAAATTCGCTATATTATGGATAAAAAAATATAGCATTCCATTTAAAAAAACTAAGTTAACCTTCAAATCTCTTCCATTAATTCACTAAAAAAAATCGTTTATACTTTATACAGAAAATCCTCATTCTCTGTCAAACAGCCGCGGTCTGCACTGACAGTGATCTGGTAGGGACATTATTATTTTATGACTGCGTCTACGGTGCCGACCGCGCCGAGCCTTCAATAAAGAGCCGAACATAGAGAATCACATAATGAAATACGAATCGCGTGTCCGAAGCGTGTCGCCGTCGCCGGCACAGTTTAAAGGCCCGCGTGTTCTCACAATGTAATGCCAATTAAAAATGCTTTATTTTTCATTACATTTTGCCCAAATTTTTTCTACATGTGAAGCATAATTTATAATTGATCACACATTTAACATATACTACATATAGCATATATTTAAATAAACAACTTAACATCTCGAAAATATGTTCTCAAAGAATTAGACTTTGTAACGCGACGAGGAACGAGAATCCTTGCAGCGTGACGAGGAACGACCAACAAAAGAGTCGCGCCCGGCAACGCGGCCGAAACCTCGCGAACGTTCTAGAACATCTTGGACCGAGAAGCTTCTCGACCCCTAGTAACGCGTTATTGATAAGGTTAGCAACGCCTTGATATAAATATCGGACGATTATCGCGGAGCGCGCACTTCGCTGCACCTGTGGGAGAGGACGAGATATTACATTTCTGTCTAATTTCCGAACCCCTACCACATCCAAACCTTACAATGCTGGCGCCCAACGTGGGACCCGAGGCTCACGACCAGAACGCCGAGGCTCACAACCAGAACGCTGACTCCATCTCCATCCCTGATCCGAGTCCCAGTCCAACGATCCAGTTTTCACTGGGCCAATTTTCCCAGCTCATGGGATCGTTGAGTGGTAAAACGCTTGGCAGTCTAGGAAGTTTTTCGAGGTGTAGGAAACGCTTCGATGGCTCTCACGATTTTATGAGAGTCAACGCATTCGTCACCGATATTTCGATATTCAAGGATATCGAAAATATCAGCGATGAAAACGCGTTGCGAGGTCTCCCGCTACTCTTCGAGGGACACGCAGCTATTTGGTGGCGAAGTGTCCAAGGTACCATTTCATCGTGGAAGGAAGCCCTAGGACGACCTTCGCACTTCGACGACCTGCGTATCATGTTTACACGGAGCTTTTCCGGGCAACGCAGGACGACAACACTTATTGGAGAAGGAAGCCCAGGGACGTCAACGACATCAGGTTTCAACACACCAGCGACAGACAGGAGGATCTTTTGCAGTGCCATATCCCAAGGACCACCACCGTTGTAATATTTGCCGGCGACCAGGGCACGTCGCCACCGACTGTCGTTTCCGGAAGACCAATGTGCCTGGACCGAAGCCGATGACCGCCCCAAACATTTCGCAACCAGGTTTCACGCAGTCTCCAGGAATCGCACTCCATTACAATGCTATGGATGCGGTAAACCGGGAGTTGTACGCAGCAAATGCCCGGTTTGCTCAAAAGCAACAACACCGACCACATACGCAGCATTTTGTACATTAAGTACAAAGGTCAAACCACGGCAGCGACCAGCAATCGAGCTTATCATCGCCGGAGAAAAGGGACAAGCCTTCTTTGATACGGGAGCAAAATGCAGCGTGACAAGCCAGAGTCTATATCATTTGCTGAAGAAGAAGGGGCACATCTTTCAAGAAGAAAGAATGGAAGTTGCATTGGCGGACGGGAACCCGCGGATGCAGAACGTCAAGGCAGTCCAGCTGAAGGCAGAGCTTCGTGGTCGCCGTATCCGGACCACTTTCGTCGTCCTGCCAGAGGGAAAGGACAACAGAACGCTGCTCGGTGTCGACTTCATGGAAGACGCAGGAGTCGTTCTGAATGTTCCGCAGCGGACGTGGCACTTCGCGGGTGCACCGGGACACCTACACGACTTCCAAAGAGAAGTACCGTTCGGAAGTACACCTTTCGGCAAGGGGGAGAGGGGTGTCCCTCTGTCATCATTGGAGACTGAGCTGGTTCGCGGGATCGAGGAATTCGCGAAACCTCCACCAAGATGCGTAAGCCCGATACCAGAGGATACAAGTGGACTTCAGGCATTCCTCAACGACGACAACGAGATGGAGGAACCAGCAGCGGGCACACATTGGCCGGACATCGATCTGTTCTTCAACCAGTGCGTTCGAACATTCGATGATAGAATGGATATCTCGGCTGTCGACATCGATGTCATTAGAGAAGATGAGGCGGTAAGTACCTCCCTAGATGAAAAGAGAGAACTCTGCAAATTGCTGCGAGAACACGCCGACCTATTTCAAGCAGAAGCACCACCAACGGCGGAGGCTATCCATCGGATAGACACCAGGGATCACGCTCCAATAGCTGTGCCACCGTATCGGCTACCACCGGCAAAGAGGGAACTGCTGCATACGGAGATAAAGAAGATGATCAAGGCAGAAGTCATCGAAGAATGCGAATTATCATGGGCTGCACCCGTAGTTCTAGTGCCTAAGAAGGACGGCAGCATTCGGGTTTGCGTGGACTATGGCAAACTCAATGCAATTACTGTTACAGATTCATACCCTTCGCCACGAATAGATAATTTGCTTCACTCTGCCAAGAGAACGGGATTCATGTCGGCGCTGGATTTACAATCAGGCTATTGGCAGATCGGCGTACGAGAGGAAGATCAAGACAAGACCGCTTTCACAACATCTTTCGGGATTTTCCGGTTCAAAAGGATGCCATTTGGATTGAAGAACGCGCCGGCCACCTTGAACGCTTCATGGATCGGATGAGAGCCGGTTTGGGAGGTCGCAATATCCTTATTTATTTGGACGATATATTGGTACTTTCCATCAATTTTAAGGAGCATCTCGAAGACTTGCGGGCAGTCTTCGACAGACTTCGTCATTTTGGGCTCCGAATGAATCGGCAGAAATGTCGGCTCGGATGCCCGAATGAAACAACTTATATCCTTTTTACAAACTTGTTCATGGTACAGACGTTTTGTACCAAATTTCACTGCAGTGGCTCAACCTTTGACCCAGTTAACGAAGAAGAAGACAACTTGGCAATGGACATCGAGTCAACAACAAGCCTTTGAACACCTGAAAGGAGCCCTGACGAGCCCGCCGATCTTAGGATACGCCGACGAAAACTAGCCTTTCACCATACGCACCGACGCCTGTGCCCTAGGAGCAGTTCTGTTACAGGGCGAAAAGGAAACGGACCATCCCATCGAATATGCCAGCAGATTGTTGACCCAGGCGGAACGCAACTATTCAACTACAGAAAGGGAGGCATTAGCAGTGGTCTGGGCTGTCGACAATTTCCGGGGCTACATCGAAGGAACTTCTGTCACCATCGCCACCGACCACCAACCCCTGAAATGGCTGATGTCTTTGCGATCACCCAGTGGACGTCTCGCCCGATGGGCGTTACTACTACAACCATATTGCCCAAATATTCAATATATTCCAGGACGGTGCAACGTCGTTGCTGATATGCTATCAAGACTACCGAGTGAACCATGGAATGAGGAAAATTCAGCTGAGGTCGCGGAGGTTTCCGTCGATGTACCGACACGGGGGCCGGCGGTAACCCGAGAAGAACAACTAAAAGACGAGGCCCTAAAAACCATAATCGAAGCACTGGAATCGACTGCGCGGGATGACGAGATGATTAAATGGACCACGAAGGGATACCTGATTAACAACGGGGTGCTCTATCGATACGCTCCAAATGTGGACATGGAGGAAGCCCAGCTGGTCGTACCTTCACACGAGAGGAAGGAAATCCTTCGAGCATATCACGATGACGCTACTGCAGAACATTATGGAGCTCAACGTACGCTACATCGGATAATCGGCCGATACTTTTGGCCAGGAATGAGCCGAGAAATCGCAGACTACGTTCAAGCCTGCGTGGAGTGTCAGAGGTATAAGGCAAATAATCTAAAACCAGTCGGTTTATTACAGACACCCGTCATGCAGCAAAGGTTTGAAGTACTCGCCATGGATCTTTTTGGGCCTCTGCCGACTACGAAGGAGAATCGATGGATCTTCATCGTGGAAGATGCAGCTTCACGGTGGGTGGAACTGTTTCCGCTACAACAGGCGACAGCAGCAGCTTGTGCAGGATGCCACGTCGAATAATCAGCGACAACGGCACTCAATTTGTCAGCGGAGTCATGCAGCAAATTACTCATTGCTTCAAAATACATCAGGGTTTTACCCCTGTTTATCATCCCCAGGCCAATCCAGTAGAGCGGAAGAACCGGGATCTGAAGGCGCAGCTGGGAATCTACGTGGGTAGAGATCATGCTACCTGGGACGAGAGGCTGCCGACCATACGATTCGCGATGAACTCGGCCAGATGCGTGACGACTAGATACTCAGCAGCCTACCTCACATTCGGAAGGGAGCTGAGAACCCCCAAAATTACTCCAAAGCTGCTGTTACTGTCAGACACGATGCAGGTAGCCCAGCAGAACCAGAAACAACAGCAGGAGCAGAGGAAGGAGTACGTCGATAAACACCGTCGGCCCAACCCTGGATACGAGAGAGGAGACCTGGTGTGGGTAACCACTCACCCTCTTAGCAGCCGAGAGAGGAGCTTTACAGCAAAGTTCGCGCCAAAGAGGGATGGACCGTACGTGGTGGGACGCAGTGTAGGTCCTAACAGCTACGAGATCACGACCTGGGACGACCAGCCTGTGTGCGTAGGGGTGTATCACACCTCGGCGCTAAGGCCCTACCATGGAGCACGGGAGGAACCACCTGATTCTGTTGCACCCATCCGAAAACGGGGACGACCCCGTAAGCAAACCGAGGGCCAATCAACGGGGCATCCAAGGATGCAGGTTAGGCGCAAATAGATGGAATGCCTGGACTACCGATCGGGACGTCGTCGAGTCCAGGGGGAGACCGCAACGTGAAAAGGACGCGGTGTCGCCACGGTAGCAGACCGAAATCCTGGACTACTCGTCGGGGCGCCGTCGTGTCCAGAGGGGGAGTCTGTAACGCGACGAGGAACGAGAATCCTTGCAGCGTGACGAGGAGCGACCAACAAAAGAATCGTAACGTTATATTACTAGTAACGCGTTATTGATAAGGTTAGCAACGCCTTGATATAAATATCGGACGATTATTGCGGAGCGCGCACTTCGCTGCACCTGTGGGAGAGGACGAGATATTACATTCCTGTCTAATTTCCGAACCCCTACCACATCCAAACCTTACAACTTGAATTTTACAAATTAACGGAGTTACAGCCCGTAGGAGCACAATTTTTTTGGGTAAGAATTTTTCCACGATAAGTGGCACCCACGTTCTTGGAAACAAAAGTTTACGAACTCTTACCACGAATTGTATGTAAGAAACGACAGAAATAAAGACAAAGGGAGAAACTTTCCCTCGCAACCCTGGCATCTCAAGTGCCCCTGATGGTCGAACGACAGGAATGGACGACATTAACTAGATGCGGTGTCCTCGAGCCCAATCGC
Source organism: Sphecodes monilicornis (assembly GCA_913789915.3). Taxonomy (NCBI): domain Eukaryota; kingdom Metazoa; phylum Arthropoda; class Insecta; order Hymenoptera; family Halictidae; genus Sphecodes; species Sphecodes monilicornis. The sequence continues at coordinate 3,134,744 of OU565299.1, read as the reverse complement.
TGATAGCCCCGCGGACGTCTTGCAGATGTAGGGGTTGCAACGGGGGTCTAGCACTTGAGGCAAGTCCACTTTCCCGGGAAAAAACCCAGTAAGACACCAACGATCCTGCAGAGGTGTGAAACGATCAGGAGGATCTACCTGCGAGGACAAGACTCAACTGTTGCTTTGGAAAACTCCTTATTTCCTTGCCATATTCCTTTCCTATTGTACTCCGTTCTGCGCGGGTCTGGTCAGTCCTGATACATATCTGGCGACCAGATCCGCGCAAGCCTAATCCTCTCCTGTGCCTCTTCCAGGTTCAAGATCTACGGTCAGGACCTGGCGAACCTTTTCTTTTTTATAACATCCTTTCCTGATTGCCTTTCTCACTCTTCCCGTTTATCATTTTTACCTATTCGTGGGGAGTTTCCTAAATGTTGACAAGGTCAGTTAGTCACAAGTCGTGGTAGGGTAGACATCCGGGTTACTCGACAGTTGATACAAGACGTTTTAGCTCATCGTGTGTGCCAGTTTTTAGTTTTCTATTGATTATCATATAGTGATTAGTTTCTTTTTGTATTAGATTTTACGCTGTATTAGTTTTTAAAGTTATTCATTAGCTGTTAGTGCTATTTTAAGTGATAAAAATGTTAAGGCCCAGAAAGATTGTGCTGACTATGCAACAACGTGTAGATGTTCTAAACGACTTGGAGACATGCCCTGTTGTATGTGTCGCTGGAAAGTATAGAGTACATCTCAGGACAATTACACGAATCCAAGAATGCGCTGCGGAAATCTACAACTCCGCAAAAAAGGGAAACTGGAGAAACGTCCGAAAAATTTAAGGCAACCGAAATATGAAGAGTTGTAACAACGGTTGTTTGTGTGGTTTGCAGAAAGTAGAGCCGTAGGAGATATTGTATCGGATGCGCTACTTCTACCAAAAACACATGAATTGGAAGAAGAGTTTAAAGCGTGCTCCAATTTTAAACTCAGCAGTGGATGGCTCGCACAATTCAAAAAAACGTCGCCATATTCGACTGATCCACATATATGCTGAAAAAGCCAGTGCCGACGAACATGGAGCTACTTTATTCGTTAGTCATTTTTAAAAATACATTGAAGAAGATATTAATTTAGAAAATGGCGTTATTATCCATTTTGTGGTGTAATAAACGATATTTTTGTGCGATATCAACATGACGGCTTCAACAACCCATCTTATTTTGGTTACAAAGCGTGATGAATTTACTTCTGCTGTTGTCAATTGTGAACCCAACAGAATGATTGAAAATTCATAAGAGCGAGCCGCAAGAAAACCGAATGACTCTGAGAGTGACGGAGTGAGAGTCGTAGCCAGAGTATCTTAATAAATACATATAATAACTAATAAAATCTACCACTAATAGTATTATCCCTACATTATAATGGCGTAATTTCATTTGTTTTTCAATATTTAACGATGTTCCTCAAATCCGACCATCTTGAAACTTTTGTATACATTAGATCGGTAACAGAACATTGTTCTTGAATCTTTTGGAAGTGGTCACTCGAAGGGTTGCTTGCAACTCCCACCCCTAAAAAATTAATTGATTTTTTCTACCCTTAATAATTTTATCACAATTTTGAAAAAGATGTATGATGTGAAGGAGGTAAGATCGAGTATTTTCCTTTTTATTCCATCTGAATATTGTAACCGTATCGTTACATATAAAGGATTCGGCGGCGCATCGAGCAATCGATAATCGCGGATATTGATCGCGTGTATATGTACATACGTATATATATATATATATATATATATATATATATATATCTTGTGACGTGGCAAGTGTTGCCTACGTCCCTCCGAACGCTTTCCCGAGGACCGGACCGCCCTCTGGCTAGACCGATAAGAACTCGGTCATCGTGAGCGATTCTCCGGGAGACGATCCGCATCGGATTGGTCACCTATTTCACGATTTGAGCGTTGCGCCACTTCGGCGCGGCGTGATTCCACAGGACCGGAGCCCGGGTCCCAGGGCCCGGGTTCATCAACTCTCTCCCCGCTGACGGAGTACCCGAGGGCACAGCCGTAAATAGGAAGGCCCGAAGAAAGCGGACCGCGACGAGGACTGCGAGGGATAGGGCGAACACGGGCCGAACAACCCGGAGGCGCCAACGAGGGATTTGGCCGAGCAGGAGCGACCATCGTCTCCCCCTCGCTGCCGCCTCGCCCGGAGGAATGGCCAGAAGTCCGATCCGGAGCGGCTCGCACCGTCCCGCACCTCGTCCGGAAGATTCAGCAAGACCCGCGGAAAATGCGCCGATCCCCAATAAAAACCGTAGGGTCGGGAACCGATCCTTAAGGATCCGCCCGTGCCGCGCGCTTAGCGTTAGGGGTGCCGCGGGGAAAACCGGGGAGGAGAGAGCGTAGGGAAGTGGGGGACGCCTTGCTCCCCCGTTACCGAGTCGTCGACGATCGACCGTCGATCACTCTGTCGTTGGCTTTTGGCGAATGCTATCGTAGCGTCTTCGATCGTATTTTATAACCGCGAGTGTTATATCGTTGCTGCCGACCACGAGGGGCTAAGGTGAACATTGCTGCCGACGGTAAGCTACCCACGTTAATTGTTAGCGATTTCGTTTCGTGAGGGCTCGGTAACGATTTGGCGTGGTCCGGGATAGCGTCGCGTTTTTGGCGAATCGTACGCGCCGCCGGAAAATCGCGCCGAGATTAGGGACGCGTGGCCGCGTGTACGAAATATTTTGGCGACCGTACGCCGCTTAGATATCGCGATCGGGACGATCGCGAGACCGCGCACGGGTTTTATTGGCGAGAAATGACCGCGCGACAATAGAGACGTCTCCGCGTGGGACGCCGCGGTAGAATCGCGGAAACGCGGAAGACATGGTCGTGCCGTATCGCTCGTGCTACGCTGTCGATAGTTCGTAGAATCAAGATCGCGGCCGGTTCGAATCCGCAGCAGATTTCTTTGCCGGCTTGCCGGACAGAGTCAGGGAGAGAAAACGCGTGCGTGCCGAATATCTGCCGCGATATCATTTGTGACGCGTTCGGCTATCATGACCGCCGCGGGTTGAACCCGCGCCTGTAGAATCTCGATGTTGAATAAAAAACCTGATAGCCGCTGAATTGCATCCGTAATTTTCCCGAGATCCATTCCCGCCGCGGGGAATGCCTCACGTCCCTCCGCGTAGAACCCTGTGCCCGCGCTCTCGAGCTATTCAATCAGGCCGGTTCTCTCAGGCTTATTTCGCGTTGCCGAATTTTGCGTGACACCTCGTGTGTCTGGCGCCCGAGAAATAGACCGAATCGGTAATTTTGCCGATCTCGTAAGCCTGAGGGAAACCGTTTTGTCCCGGGTGGACTACGGCTCGCGCGGCCGCCCGTAGCCCGGTCGAAAGGCCTGTAAAAACCCGGTGCCGTTGCCGAAGCCGATCGCGGCCGAAAGCAACGCGCGTGACAATCTATATATCGGACCCGCTGCGCACCGGTGCACACCACCATAGCGTAGACGCGTGTAGGCTATCCTGTTCTAAGTGAGAGACCACGTATTCCCCACGCCGGCTAAGATGCGCGCGCATCGATCCCCTCTCGTGCGATCGAAGGAGGTCGATGCAGGAGCGCGATCCGGCACTCTACGTTTGGAATCGGTCGAGTCGACACGTCTCGCGAGCGGTCCGGTGGCGAAACACGGTAGATTCGTTGGAACAGGCAAACCGTCCTGAGATATTCTTGGCAAACTGTCCAAGATATCATCGCGAACTACGCACCTCAAACCGAGGAGTCGATAGTGCAAACCGCACTGTGGCACAGCTTGAATCGGAGCTCGAGACCGTTTTCTGGCTGTTCTACGTAGAGTCACGTAGATAAATTCTGTAAATTAGAGAAAGTAAAACCGAATCTACCGTACGCCCGCTCACGAAACGTGTTCCGCGGAATTATAGTATCATTGCAATTTGAGAGTCTAACAGGTAACTAGAATTCAAAGTAGTACATTTACTTCCTATCACGGCTACCGAGCCGTTGTAAATATTACGTGTCACATTTCTATTTGAAAGTCAGTAGTATCTGAAGAGGTAACCATCGAGCCATTACATAACGTAAATTCAAAATCGTCGTTTTGCATTTAGTCCGTATAAACTCGCATCCTCGTGCAGATATCGGAGGTGAGGACCCGGGCTAAGCTCTGCCTGATCCGAAGATGTTTCTGTGCGTGTTTGCGAGGTTCTGACGAGTAGACAGAAGTCGTTGCCACCCGGTTTACCGGCTGGGACGTTCGGCTGGTCCTACGTCGTTGGTGGTCGCGTCGAAAGAGATCGAAATCCTCGATCCATTATAACTCACATTCTCGTTGGGATATCGGAGGCGAGGACCATGGCTAGGCACTGCCTGACCCAAAGATGTTTCTCGACGAGCGTGTGAGCATCTGACGGCAGACAGCGGTTGTTCTCACCCGGAGTAATTCGGCTGGGCCAATTTCTGTTACTGCTGTTGGCGCGCCGTATGTAAAACGATCGGATTTAGTACGATCAAGGTTGGCCTACCGAACACCGGAGATCTTTCCAAGTCCACCTCGGTGCTGCGGTCTGAACTCTTAGGTGTCGCGGGTAAGTCAGGGTCTAGTACAGGTCGCCATTCTCGCAATCCTCTGGAACTCAGCCGATTGCGGGGGTGATGCTACCGGTCCTCAATCGTTCGCCCACATGTCGACTCCATAAGAGCATCGCGCGCGGCTCGTCACGAATAGAGGAATTTCAAATACAGACTCATTTGACATACAGACAATACAGACTCCGCAAAATCAGCGAAGCGAACATAGTGTTGCGAATAAGATTCCAAGGTCACACCAGCGTAGAGTCGTTCCTTGTTAACGTAACAAGGAACTCGTTCGTCGTACTCGCGCGTTTCAAGCGTCGTTGTAATCCGCGTGTTTACATCGCGGCGACAAACGTTTCTTCAAAACATTCCAAGCGTCGATCGTAGCTCGAATATAGAGCAAATACGTCGTCACGTATAGATGCGACGCTATTTATATTTTCTGTCGATTTCGACATTCATATTATTTAAAGAATAACACGGTTCGTAAAGCATCCGGCTAATTTCATCGTGCGAGCGCTTAGGTCGTCCAGCGGTCTTGCAGCGCAAGATCTTACGCGTCCGTTACGAGATTTCTCCGTTGATTTGTTCGTGACCACTCGCGACGCCTCGTCGATGTTGATGACTACCGTAAACTTGTGATATCTAAGGGTGCGTATTGCATACGCGGTGCGATACACGAGATTGTAATCGACAGCAGGTGAATAAATCTCGTGTCTACCAGATCATTGCTATTCGATTATTGAGTCTGCCCTAACCACCTCCGCTTTCCAGTGCCTGGAGGCACGAACCACCTTCGCGACTGCCGTTCGCGAAGAACACGAGGGGTAGTAACCGGCCCCATATATTAACCCTTTCGAGTCTCATAGATTTCGTTTCTAAATAATTTCCGTGGAATCTACAGATTAATCCGTTCCGATACGTAGCATACGCGATCAACTTAAATATTTGCTTTCAAAACCGACTGGCGACCAGAACGCCAGTCGAACAGTTACATAAATTGGCGCCCAACGTGGGGCGGAGAAGGTTTGGCGTTCAGTGTTCGAATAGCAGAAATGTCGCAAAGAGGTAGGACACGGAAGGGTGGTGTATCTTGTAAACCCGTAGACGACGAGGTAGAATTGCTCCTGACCAGTACTATGTTACAATAGACTCCTCCTTCACAAACGAGAGGCATGGCTTTGCAGGCCGGTTCGGGTTCCGATAGTAATAATCCTATCATTGAGGAAAGGCAACAGCACAATCCGGTGCCTAGTTTGGAACAAATGTTCGCGATAATGCAGAGTATGCAGGGGGAAATCGCCCATTTAAAGGGTCAAGTTCGCGTCTTGCAAGAACGGCTTGATTCGCAGATCGGGAATCAAGAATTATAGTACGCGATTTTCATAAAGATATTGTTGCGCAAATGGAAGCAGAATCCAAGTCAAAATCAGATCAGATCGGTGCGATTCGAAATGAGGTCACAGATAGCCTCAGCAGCGTGCTTACGAACATCCGCGCAAATCGTAACAGTCTCGGAGTAGCGGATCTAACTGCAAGGTTAGATACAACAACAACGCCAGGGCCGCGTCCGTTTACCATCTGACCGCAACTACCTGAATTTTTCGGAAAACCGACAGAGAGAGCGTCCACCCAAGTTTCTACAAGAATTAAAGAGATTCGTGTCCGCCGCTCGCGTGCCAGACGAAGAAATCAACCTCATCATCACTCAGGCTTTGAAAGAAGGCGCGAGCGAATGGTGGGATATAATGTCCGAAAAAATCAACAACTGGGAACAGTTCTCAACCGAGTTGCTTGAGAGATTTTGGAACTCGCAGATCCAACGGAAGGTTCGGGAAAACTTAAATTCAGGAATCTTCCGAAAGGAATCAGGGAAGAACATCGAGACCGTCGAGGCTTTCCTTGCACTGCTCGAGCGATTCGACAACGGTGGGACGGTGAACCAACGAAAATCAGAGGATCGTCCATCCCAAAACCGGGAGTGGAATCCTAGACCGTACCATGATCGGGCATACGTACCACAAATTAACAATCCGCGACCGGCAGTAAATTATGCGATCCGCGAATACGCGCGAGCGCCTATCGACTCAGAACGTTCAAGAACGGATCCAAATACCTCAAGACGTGACCCAGGTCCGATTCAATCGAATCGACGATTGAACGATCGTCCACGAGATGCTCGGCCGGAAAGAATTCGTGCGGTCCAGCTTGAAGATGAAGATCTTCCCGAAGAACGGACGGAAGATGCTCGGGAAGACGAAACGGGAAACGAGGAAGGAGAGCCTCAGAGCATCGTCTGAGCAACTTCCCCTCTCAGACGAGGAGGGTCTCCCATGAATCCTGTGGGGAGGAACCATATGGAGTCGCCATCACCTCGCTGCCGTCTCGAGAAATCAGCGGATGCCCCGAGGTAATGTTAAAAATCGAAGGGGTACCAGAAAAAGCTCTGGTTGACACTGGAAGTACCATAACAGCAATGTCGGAGGCATGGTATAATGCACACCAACAACAGTTGCATAAGTGTCCAACGTTGCCCGTACCAGCTGTTTTCATCGTCGGAGCAACTGGAGGAAAATCTTCAAGAATTAAGAGACAAATCTGGATACAACTGTCCCAGGAAAATCAGGTCGTCGAAACGTCAGCGATGATCGTGCCGGGACTGATATGCGAGGTCATCCTAGGAGCGGATACGCTGAAAAGAACAGATGCGATCATCGATTTCAAGACGGGACTTCTGTCAATGTCAACCAACAACCGATTAATTCGTCTAGAATTGGCGCACGAGGACAACAGTGCAAGAATGGTGAGAAAAATCGAGATGATTGAACCGCAGCTGCGTCCAACCGACCGCGAGGACGTAGTGACGTCCTTGTTAAAATCTATCTCTACAACACCAGAACAAAGGGGAAGGATCAAGAACACCATAGAAGCCTATCCGGAAGTCTGGCGTGAAGAGATCGGAAGAATCACATGCTATCAGCATCATCTGCATGTGCGAACCGACATGCCGTATTACAATCGATCGTATCCGATTCCCTTGAAATACATGGAAGCTACCGATGCGGAAATACAACGAATGCTGGACAGCGACATCATACGCCCAAGTACCAGCCATTACATCAATCCGGTGGTACCGGTAGCAAAAAAGGATGGATCAATCCGGCTATGTCTGGATGCTCGTCGATTGAATGAATTTCTCGTAGATGATCACGAAATGTCGGAAACACCTGATACGATTTTCCAACGGTTCACCAAGATCGGATATCTGACGAGTCTAGATTTAACGAATAGTTTCTGGCAGATTCCCTTGACCAGGGAGTCTAGAAATTTTACGGCGTTTATGTATCGTGGCCGGTGTTACGAATACATCGTCACTCCATTCGGCCTAAAGACCAGCAGCGCTAGTCTCGTCAGAGCGCTTCGGAGAATTCTGGAAGGGATGGAAGACTTCATCGTGAACTTTATCGATGACATTTTGTGCTTCTCAGCCACGTTTGAGGATCATCTCAAACATCTCGAGATGCTTCTGGAACGATTGCGAGAGCATAACTTGACGATAAACATAAAAAAATGCAAATTCATACGACCTGAAGTTCGGTTTCTTGGACATATTTTGTCGGCAGAAGGTCTGAAGCAGGATCCAGAAAAGCTTATAGCAATTCGAGAGTTTGCTCCACCGAAAAACTTGAAGCAATTGCGTGGATTCCTGGGGCTAGTGAATTACTACAGCAAATTCACTAACAAGCAAGCTGAAGCAACGACCCCGCTGCTTGCTCTGCTCAAAAAAGGAGTCCGATGGGCTTGGAAGGAGGAACATCAACGTTCATTCGAAAGGGTTAAAGATGTCTTCTGCACAGAAGTTATTTTGAGCTTTCCGAATGTAACAAAATCGTTCTGCCTGTCAACCGACGCTAGTTTCGCTGCCATCGGTGCTGTTTTAGAACAGAGCGATGGAAACGACCAATTGCGACCGATTGCTTTTGCCAGCCGCACGCTAAAGGGTTCAGAGCTCGCGTACTTCACGACCGAAAAAGACTTGCTAGCAGTCGTATGGGCACTCGAAAAATTCCGAACGTATCTTCGAGGGGTTAAGATCATATTGTTGACAGACCATAAGGCCATCACGTTCTTAATGAACAGCAGGCTGATGAGCCAGCGCCTCACTCGATGAGTGCTGTCTCTTGAGGATTATAATATTACGGTCCGACACCGACCGGGGAAAGAAAATATCCCTGCGGACACGATGAGCCGAATTCTGGACTCACATTTCAAGGAGAAAAGAAACAGCGAGTTGCAGGTGCCCATTCACACAATGTTGGCACGCGCGTTTTCAAAGGAACTCGCGCATGCACTCAAAAATCTATCTGAACTCCAGCAGAAGGACGTTTCCTTACAGCAGTATCTCACGCAGTTTAACGAGACGACTTCGGGCCTTCCTAAACGGTACTCGGTTCGCGAGGGGATGCTCTGTCACGTGGGAAGGAATGGGAAAATTCGGATGGTTATTCCGTCAGAATTGCGCGACACGCTCACCGCGAGGTTCATGAGGTTTATGCACATATCGGGAGCGAGAAGCTTGCTGCTTTGATCTTTGAAAGTTTCTTTGTTCCTAAGTTAAACAAACGCGCGCGACAACTAACCTCTGCGTGCGACACGTGCTAACGCGTAAAATTTCCAACGCGTGTATTCCATTCCGACCTGCAAAGCATTATTCCATCGCGCCCATTAGAATTGTTATCAATCGATTTTTATGATCCACTGCCTGTTTCTCGGGGAGGCGTGAGATATATATTGTTGGTCGAGGAGCTATTCTCAAAGTTCAGACCCAGCCCAGGGAAGATCAAGGATACAGACCCCACCTTGCATTCCGGAAGATGACAGAGATGGCCCGGAAACGTTGTCGGAGAGCTAACGCTGGGAAGATTCATACACAATATCATCCCGGTGAGCTCGTGCTGATTCGGGCCAACCCCGTGTCGAATGCGGCAGATAGACATATCGCCAAGTTTTTCCATCTCTATGAGGGACCGTACGAGCTGGGGGAGAGACGGGGACCGTCGACGTTTGTTTTGAAAGAGCCACGCTCGGGAGAGGTGCGCGGGACGTTTCATGCCACGTGCTTTCGCCCGTACCGGCAATCGACGGAGATGCAGATAACAACCATAACAACACTGCGTTCGAGCCAATGTCCAACGACCATGGAATTCGAAGGAATCCCCACCTGGTTCTCTGGGAGGCCAGGAAGCACTCAGCTCTAGTTCAGTTGAATGTTAACCACCATGGAGACAAAATCCAAAGCAGAAGCAGCAACGCAAGCGTACGCTTACTGGGCAATGGTAAGCCGACCCAAACAAACGGGTCAAGATTACCGACTCGATGCCCCAGGCCCACTGTCATTGCGGACAATCATGGCCAGGCCATGGATTTCTGCACGGGTCCAAGGTCAACGTTATGCCAGGGGGGTCGGCACTCAGGTTACGGCACCAAGGAGAAACGTGCAGACCCAGACCCCGCCGGGAATGCTTCCGTCTGAGAGGGTGGCCCTCGGGACAGAAGCCAGAGTAGACGTCCTAGACGACTCCTGGGACATGATCCCGGAGGAGTTTAGCCAACCGGACGTAGTTCCAAGAGAGTCCTGCGGGCGGACAACACCCCGGAATACACCGTCTTGGCCCGATACAAGCAAGGAGGTATCCTGGGAAGAGGAGGATCTGGACCCCTTGCTGTAATCGGGGGGATTGCCGGTGCAGGTTCCGGTGGGTTTAATGGCTGACCCTCGGGAGTTTGACGAGGATGACTAGGACCCCCTCGTGAGAGAGGAGGCTGGGAGCGTTCTTGATTTATAAAAATTTTTCGTTATCCGCGGTTGTTCCGCACACTGCGGAGATAGCCCTCGTGTTGCAAAATATCTCCCTGATATTATCGTTTACGTATGTATCCATGCGAATCCAGAAATTTATTTATCCGGTTGTTTCGACTGCGGAGGAGATAGCCTTCATGTTGCAAAATATCTCTCTGCTATTGTCTCTTGCGTATGTATCCATGCGAATTCAGAAATCTATTTATTTTTATGGTTGCAGTGGCGACAGAAATAACTCTTATGTTGGAGATATCTCCCGAATCTACAGATTAATCCGTTCCGATACGTAGCATACGCGATCAACTTAAATATTTGCTTTCAAAACCGACTGGCGACCAGAACGCCAGTCGAACGGTTACAATATCTTAATTAACAACAGAAAAAAAATGATACAGTTAAGGGTATTTACCCTCATATTATCCTTATATGAAAGGTTAGCGACTTAAAATTTTGGGGTATTATCTTTCAACCAAAAACCATTGTTTTCCCCACAATACCAATTACAATATATTAATACACAAAAAAATGGTGGCCTGGGGCCGCTAGACCATTCCTATCCTGCTAGACCCTTTTCGAGTAGCTATGAACACGATGACAATTTCGAAGTAAAATTTTTACCACCTAACACCACATCCTTGTTCCAACCAATGGATCAAGAAGTGATTGAAAAGCTAAAAAGACGATTCCGACACCAACTGTCACAGCATTTCATTGCACACGGATATAGCATAGAGGAATTTTTCAAGAAGTATATGTTACGTTCCGAACAATTATATTCTTTTAATTACTTTTTGGCTTTATTCGTCGGCAGCACTGTGGTCAATAACGCTTAGCCGTTGTGGGATTTCCCTAATTGATCACAGTGCGGCCCTGACACATTCAAAATTTTAATCTTTGTTTTATCCGTCGGCAACATCGGGATTAATAACTCTTGCAGTTGTGGGATCACCCTAATTAATCACGGTGTCGCCTTTGACGATGTATAGATTCCGTTATTTCGCGATGTATGTATAAATATAACAAATACCCTTCTTGGAGTCAACGCCGTCCATAAAAACATATAACTTTACGCGTGGCGAAGCGACTTTAGTAATTATAAACAGATAAAACGATAGAGACAAGGATCCCGTCCGTCACCTTTAGCTAGGTAATAAGCGAACTCGTCAGTCGGGCCGTCAAACATAAAGCGGCTATACCAACGGTCGAGGAGAGGCTGGGCTGTGTAAACATACATCTCAATAACGCAGAAGTGTGTCTGGTAAACATTGCAGTTGTGAGGACACCCTAACTAGACACACCGAACGTTCCAGAATAATATCGAAGCAAAGGCATGCCTGGCAACGCGTAGACGTTGTGGGAATACCCTAGTCAGGTATGTCTACCGCTTCAAGGGCCTTTATGTTTGCGCGGTCTACGCCGATCCTCGACCGTTGGTGCGAACCGTGTGAGAGCGAGCGAGAGGAGACCACTGAGCGAGGAGTGCGAGTGTGAGTGAGAGCGACTGCCGTTGCGTACCGCTCGGAAGAGCAACAGAGTGCGAGCATGAAAGAAAAGGATAACCGCGTAAGACGCGATTGGGCAATTGAACAAAGCATTTAAGCCCAATTGGCTAGGCGCGCAGAGAGGGGAGTAAACGATCACTTCTTCGATGTACAAGCGCGAGGTGCGTGTCGTTGAGTCCGTGAGGTTTAATAAGCAGAGTTCGTTTCGCGTCGCAATTAGGAATTCCCTTATTCGTCCGGACGAAAGTCTTACCTTACGTTAAATCTATTCAATCTAAATTTAAACTCTAAATTCAATCTATTATCTAAACTATCTTTCAGTGTAACTTCATCAAATAGTTTTCTCTGGTTCAATTCAATCGTTTACGCGGTAACGTGTGTAACCGCGTATCTCAACTAATTGTTCTTCGTTCCTTCTATTCTAGCTCACATACATACGATAAATTCAGACCATCAATAAACAAGGAGTTCTCTCGATCAACTCACGATAGTATATGATAAACAGAGAGAGAGAGAGAGAGAGAGAGAGAGAGAGAGAGAGAGAGAGATATCAGACTGGTGAGTGTAACCAAAATCGTTAGTACATAATAACGTTGTATCATTTTCTGTGATTAAGTAATAAGGTGTACAACGGGTATGTATCGTAGTTTTGCCAAGATTCGGGCCCAGGTCCTCGCCTAACGCCTTGTAGTTGTGGGATTTCCCTGAGGCAGGGCTTGACCCGCGGTCTTGGTGTCCGTTTCCAAGAGCTAGAATCATTCTTGATTCTTACTTAAATTGTTTTTATACACGAAATTTTATATCTTATATTAATTCCTGATGAACACCTTATGCATTGATTTCCTTGTTTATATATATATATATATATATATATATATATATATATATATATATATATATATATATACAGGGTGGCCCACATAACTCTGAACAGCTCGATATCTCGAAAACTATGCCATCGATTTTAAAGTTCTTAGTCTTAAATTGCATGGAACTGAAGGGAATTTCTGACTACATAAACGTGAAATGGTCTCCCTTCCCCTTTAACGGGGGAGGGGAGGTACCTTTGTAATTTTAAATGGAACCCCCTATAAAATGTTACATATTTAGATTCTACAGGAAAAAACAAGTCAATTTTGTTTGAAACATTTTTTTGTCAGATACTTCCATGATGAGATATAACAGTTTGGAGTTTCGAGTTGTAGGTACTTGAAGCGCTCGGAAATAGCGTTATGGAATTATACGCGCTTGAGTCCTTTGCTTATTCGTGAAGAAATAAAATGTACTTTAAATTAAATGTTCAAAATGTCCACCACGGGCTTGTAAACATTTATTTACTCGAAACATCAAAGTTGTTCTAACATTTTTTAGCATTTCGGGTGTCACTGAAGCGCAAGCGTCACGTATTCTTTGTTTCATATCCTGTTTTGTCGTCGGTGGTTCAAACATAACTTTGTCCTTTAAGAAAAATCTAATGGCGTTAGATCGGGGGATCGAGGAGGCCATTGACGAGGTCCCCCACGACCTATCCATTTGTTCCCAAATTTTTCGTTCAAAAATTGCCTGGTGATGATCGCAAAATGTGGAGGAGCGCCGTCTTATTGGAATCACATTTCTCTTCTAACGTGCAGTGGCACATCTTCCAAAAGCGCAGGCAAATGATTTTTTAATAAATCACAATAACTTGCAGATGTTACAGGTTCTTGAAAAAAATAAGGTCCAATCACAAAATCTCCTATTAGGCCACACCAAACATTTAAAGACCATCGATGTTGAAAGGGAACACATCGCATCCAATTTGGATTTTCCACGGCCCAATAATGCAGATTATGTCTATTTACATGCCCTGAATTCATAAAAGTGGCCTCACCGGAAAAAATTATTTTGCACAAAGTCATTTTCCACAACACCCTGCAGCCACTCACAAAATCTTACGCGGTGATCGTAATCTGCTATCGAAAGCTCTTGTGATAAAACCATGTGATATGGATGATACTTTTGTCGTTTCAAAATTCGTTGAATCGATGAACGACTAATATGTGATGTTTGTGCAAGTGTACGTTGACTAATATGAGGATTTAATGTAATTGCAGCAAGAATCCTGGCACAACACAATTCACCGAGCTCGCGAAGCCGCTTTTCTAAATTATGAAATGTTGCATAACATTTTTTGATCCCATAACGTTCAAAAAACATCACTGCTGCACGCCGATAATTTTTTTGACATTCACCTAACGTTAATAACATATTCACTTCTGTGTCAAAAGTAGCCATAACCACAATGTTACTGCTTGAATAACAGCTCTAAACTGAAAACGTTTTCATAGATAAGTGAGTCAAACTCAAGAATTGTAAATATTATTGTTTGTGTTTCTTCATGAATAAGCAATGGACTGAAACGCGTATAATTCCATAACGCTATTTCCGAGAGCTTCAAGTACCTACAACTCGAAACTTCAAACTGTTATATCTCATCACGGAAGTATCTGACAAAAACATGTTTCAGACAAAATTTACTTGTTTTTTCCGGTGGAATCTAAATATGTAACATTTTATAGGGGGTTCCATTTAAAATTACAAAGGTACCTCCCCTCCCCCGTTAAAGGGGAAGGGAGGCCCTTCAGTTCCATGCAATTTAAGACTAAGAACTTTAAAATCGATGGCATAGTTTTCGAGATATTGAGCTGTTCAGAGTTATGTGGGCCACCCTGTATATATATGTATATCTTTTCTTGTAATGTCTAATTCGGCCCCTTTACAACCGAATTGGTGATTATTTAAAAGATCTAAATTATGTTGATTCAATCACGAACTATTCAAATGATGTAAGCATAAGAACGGCCTTCGATTGTAGCTATTAGATTGTACATAACATAGTTTCTTTATTAAAATATATTGTTACGTTGGTCGTTAACTCATAGCCGATTCAGTTCAAGTATTCCTTTCAATTCACCTAGTACTTCACCATCCTAACGAATAACCTATTATATTTATTAATACATATAACGAACCCATAACTGAGATGCAAGAAATAAAGAGATGAAAGAAAACTCTCGCAACAAATTTTTTAATTCTTCAATTTTTCACTTTTTCAAATCTTCAATCCTTCAATTTTTTAATTCTTCAATTTTTAATTTTTTAATATTCTAAAATACTAATTTTTCAATTCTTTAGTTAATGTAAGTGTCATTTATTTACCTAAGACATAAATTGAAGAACGAGGTTTTTGAATAGTAGAATTAAAGTTTAATTGGACATATTATATTTTGTGTCAAAAAACGTCAGGATAAAACTTGTTGAAAATTATGCAACACACTTTAAAGTACATATCCGGCCAGGTTTTGACTGTGAACTCCTGCGAATCTGGCACTGGACTATTGTTTCTAATTATGTATAATCAATTGCATGTATCCGTTCGCTCTTTAAAACAGAATAACTTTTTTAATAGCAATTACATAAAAAAGGCACATTTAAAATTTTTTTTTATTTGTCCCTGTAAAGAAAATTTAAAATATACGTTTAGTAGATCTATGTTACTTATATATATTCGATAAAATTTCATCGAAATCGATTAACATACACACGAGATAGAAGCGGTTAAAAGTGGTGAAAATCTTGGTATGCACAGCTTCTGGTCAGTTTCTGCTCAAAATCCACAGATTCGTATATCTTTCAATGCGTTTCGTTTTTTTCATCGTCAACCGATTTCAATGAAATATTCAGCACATGTTTAACTAACATAGATCTACAAAACGCATATTTTGAATTTTCATTACGGGCCCAAAAAAAAGTTTTAAACCGTATTTACATTTGTTGTGATTAACACTGTTTTTATGTATTCAATCCTTCGTGGTGTGTTTGGAAGGAACGCTGTATTACTGCGCATGGGTTGCATTCTTCTCTTTTTATGTATCTGCGCGCGCCCTTCCGTTCGCTTACTGTATGGCACAGGCCACACCCATAATTATTTACGCCAATCGGTAAAGTCACAACCAGTCCGACTAAAGTACTACTGTGTATAGAATAGTACTACAATGTAATAACTAATTTTCAATATCCACGTCAAATACACAGCGAATTTTAGATTGGAACACAAATTTCCCGAGAATTTCTACGCGCTCGACCAAATCAGTGCATCATTGCCAACGTAAAAGTCGTATTAAATTTTATTTAAAAAATAAAAGCGGTGTTTAAGCGGTGCTTATTTTACATAATGGAAACCTGCATCATCAGTAACGAAGAATTGGTGCACATTGTACTTTCAGGCAATCGTAAAGTACATAAATGTACCGAGGCTCTGAAAATTAAATATCCGGATATCACGGCAAACACAATGGCAAAAATTAGTTGTCACTTGAGGACAATTTTTTTGCCAAATTTTACTAGAAGATGGAACTCTGCATCACGAAATAAAGCTTCGTTATTAAAAATGAATGGCTAAAGAGTAATTTTTCTATATATACGGATCTCGCGGAACGTGTCGTAGATAATGAATCAGAACCGCGACCATCTAATCGGCTATGAAGGGGCGACCAAAGAAAAGCTTCGATGAGTGCTGCAATCGAGCAAAACGATACAAAGTGCAACAGTTACATGAAAATTATTCCGAGGAATTGATTTCGACAGCTGCCTGTACACCACTGATATATATATACTATGGATACGAGATGGCGTGAAACAGATTGAAGCTGCTTTACATGCCAGCGCTGCAAGTGAGACACCGGTGTACTACATCCCCCCGTACTTGTCTTCACCCCCGCGGTGCTCAACACTTTGCCACTCTTCAGGTGGCGTTGTTCGCAATGCAGTTGCGCGTTAGGGAGAATGACCGTTTTATTTCATAGCATTCAATAGCATTTTATAGCGTGGTTTGGCGTGTTTTGTGTTTATCCTGTTTTGTCGTGCAGATTTGATATTTAGTGAACTTTTGGAGTTAGCAGGTATGTTAACATCATTTAAATTGAATATTAGAAATGAAGGTATGATAAATTGCAAGGAAACTAAATATTATGGCCAGCTTAGTAAATCTGTATGTGAATATGATCATGCTATGTTTTATTGCAGTTAAGGACCATAGGTAAATGCTTAGTTTGCGGAAAGTTAAGCAACAATAAAACAAATGCGACATTACACAAGTATGTAAAGATAACTTAACTTCTTTTCAATTTTATTTTATTACTCAATTCTTTTTGTTTACTGTTTTTTATTTCTTATATGATTTTGTATAGATTTCCTCGAAATGAAGCATTATGTAAGCAGTGGGTCAAAGAAATAGGTAGGGAAGGATGGATGCCTACGGACAGTAGTTTCAACCGAATACTCGCTATAAAATGGAAAGACAAGCGAGATGTTTATATGCTGTCGACAAAACATGAAACAGTCGAAATGACTTCACAAGAATCCAAAGGCACTCTAAAACCAAATTGTATTGCAGAGTACAACAAGGGAATGAATGGAATTGATCTCCAAGATCAAATATTAGCATGTTTTCCAGTGATGAGGAAATTCATGAAAGGATATAAAAAAATTTTTTTTTATCTGTTTGATATTGGTCTTTTTAACTCTTACATTTTATGGAAAAACTGAATGATGGAAAGAAACAATGTTATGTTGACTATAAGATCAACATAGCCGAATCTCTACTGAAGAAAATGACAAAACCGATTTATAGAGAACGAGGCGTATTATCTTCCGGAGATACGCCAGACAGACTTTACGCGAAGGAATGGGCTCATTTTCCAAAGCACATTGATCCAACACCTTCTAAATTAATACCGTCAAAACGTTGTACAGTTTGTCACAAAAATAAAAAACGTAAAGAAACAACGTGGGAGTGTAAAAAATTTAAAGTTCCGTTACATGTACCAGAATGCTTTGAAATATATCATACCGTTACAGATTACTAATTTTGTATTTTGGAGTTTTGTGTAAATAAGCATTTTGTAATACTTGCGTCTACCACAATTATTGCATCAGACTGTAATTGCGTATCAAATATTCCACGTAATATTCACTTCTGGCCCGATCACCGTACGCGGGCTATGCCCGTAAAATTTAGGTTTGGCCCGACCATCGTACGCGGGCTATGCCCGTCATTGTACGTTAAGGGGTTAACGCGAATCCGAATAGCTAGACCCGTAGGCGCGAACGAAGAACCGCACCGAGCCGAAATAGAAGCGTACCGTGAGTATCACCTCGAGCATTATACGCCTTAGCCCGCTCCCGATCCCGACGGTGGGCCGAAACCCACCGTATCCGACCACTACCCGGCTGACAGAAACCAGTAGAAGACAGGCCGAAACCTATTACCCTGCTGGCAGAAACCAGTAGAAGACCGGCAGAAACCGGTTACCCTGCTGGACGAAACCAGTAGAAGACCGGCAGAAACCGGTTACCCTGCTGGCCGAAACCAGTAGAAGACAGGCCGAAACCTGTTACCTTGCCGGCCGAAACCGGTGTAACAGACCTGCCGGATGGTCCAGAAACCCTCCGACCACACACCGCGCCGCGCCGCGACCGCCACGAATTCGCGGCGATGCGTTGCCATAGTAATGAGCAGCGCACCGCGCCCCGTACCTACAAGCAACGGCTATATAAGCCGTTGCAAACGCGAGCGGGAGCTCAGTTAGCAGTACCCCGCGGAAAAGCATTTTGCAATTTAACCTTCAAGCCAAATTAGCTAGTCTAGTAGGTGCGAGGAAGATCCGGACCCAGAACGAGCGCTCACGTAAGTATAACTCACACACGTACTAGTCACCTCCACCCGTTCCGATCCTGTGGCATGGCTGCGCCTTGCCACATCCGCACTCCGCTCTGCGGGCAGCGCCCGTAGAGGACAGGCAGCGCCTGCAGAAGGCAGGCCGTGCCTGTTCACCACCCTGCTGGCAGCGCCTGCAGAAGGCAGGCCGTGCCTGTTCACCACCCTGCTGGCAGCGCCTGCAGAAGGCAGGCAGCGCCTGTCTCCGGAGCCCTGGGAGCAGCACCCCTTCGGCCCGTTACCCGTCATCGCCGCCACCACCGCCGCCAGCCATACAATGGATCAAATCCGCAAGTGGGGCTGCACCAGCGACGGAAAAGATCCATTCGCCTTCCTGGAGCGCATAGAAGAACTGCAGGAAGCCTACTTGGTACCAGACTCTGAGCTGTTCCGCGGATTACCGGAACTACTACGCGGCGAAGCGCAGCTCTGGTTCCGCAACGTACGCCACGAGATCCCATCGTGGCGGAAATTCAAAGAAAAGTTCCTGGCATTCTTCGCTTCGCACCGGACCCGACGCCAAGTCGAGCGAGAGGCTCGGGAGCGCATGCAGGACGAACCCGACTGATTCAGCATAGAATCAAACTAGTTAATGACACGCCGCTTAAGCAGCGTTACCGCCCCCGGAACCCGGCAATGCAGGCAATCATCGACGAGGAGGTCGACAAAATGCTGCAGGAAGGAGTCATCGAGCCCTCCAGCAGTCCCTGGAGTTCACCCGTCGTCGTCGTCAAGAAGAAGGATGGCCGCCCACGCTTCTGCGTGGACTTCCGAAAGCTCAACGAGCGCTCGGAAAAGGATGCGTATCCGTTGCCACACATCCAGGCAACCCTCGACAAACTACGCGGAGCGAGGTTCTTGACGACGCTGGACCTGAAAAATGGATACTGGCAGGTGCCGCTCGAGTCTGCTAGCCGACCGCTCACCGCCTTCACCGTCCCCGGGAAAGGGCTATTTCAATTTGCGGTCATGCCGTTCGGCCTGCATTCAGCTCCAGCCACATTCCAACGATTGCTGGACCAAATTATCGGCCCGGAACTCGAACCGTTCGCCTTCGCCTACTTAGACGACATCATTGTCGTAAGCGGAACGTTCGACCAACACCTGGGACACCTCCGCGAAGTTTTCCGACGCCTCCGCGCCGCTGGACTACAGTTGAACGCAGAGAAATGCCGTTTCTGTGTCGACAGCCTCCGTTACCTAGGGCACGTCGTCGACCAGCAAGGCATCCGTACCGACCCCGAGAAAACCAACGCCATCGCCCGGATCCCAGCGCCCAAAACGATCCGCGAAGTACGCCGCTTCCACGTCATGGCATCGTGGTACCGCCGGTTCGTCCCGAACTTCGCGGAATTAATGGAGCCATTAACGAGACTGACCCGGAAGAACGCCAAGTGGACGTGGACCACCGCCGAAGAAAACGCCTTCCAGACGATGAAGCAGAAACTCGTCTCCGCGCCGATCCTCGCCTGCCGGATTTTAACCAGATGTTCGTGCTGCAGACCGAGGCCAGCGATCACGGCCTCGGCGTCGTACCAACACAGGACACCGGCGACGAAGAGCGCGTCATCGCGTACGCGAGTCACACCCTGAACGCAGCAGAGCGAAACTACAGTGCGACGGAAAAAAAATGCATCGCCGTGGTATGTGGCATCAGGAAAATGAAACCGTACCTGGAAGGGTACGGGTTCACCGTATTGACCGACCATCAATCGTTGCGGTGGCTGCAGCAGATTGATAACCCGACCGGACGACTTGCAAGATGGGCGCTGGAACTCCAGCAATATGATTTCGACGTGGAGTATCGTCCCGGAAAATTAAACCAGGTAGCGGACGCGCTGTCCCGACCCGAAACCGCTCCAGGCGTAAGCCTGCTCCGACCGAAACAGCGCTCCGACTCCTAGTACAAGAAAAAGGTCGAAACCATCCGAGAAGATCCTGCATCCGCGCCCGATTTCCAACTACGTGACGGCAAACTCTACCTTCATATCTTGCACCAGCTCGATTACAACGAGCCTGAGCCAGGAGACGAATGGAAACTCTGCGTGACCGCCGCCGAATGAGAAGCGCTCCTTCGCCAATACCATCGTCCGTCTGGCGCAGCGATTCTACTGGCCGGGCATGTTCAGAGAAGCCGCACGATACGTCCGAAATTGCGACGTCTGCCAACGGTATAAGATGCCTCCACGCCAACCCGGGGATGCAGCCATGGCATACCGTGTCGATAGACCTGGTGGGACCTTTGCCACGATCTCGAAGTGGCCATATCTGGCTGCTCGTCGCACTTGACCGCTTCACCAAGTGGGTCGAGCTAACGCCACTCCGGAAGGCCACCAGTGTCGCCATCGCCGCCGCGATCCAGAAGGATGTCATCTTCCGACATGGAGCTCCGCAGATCGTTATCACGGACAACGGGCGACAATTCATCGGCGAACCATTTATCAGCCTCTTGAAAGCAGCTGGAACGAGAAGCTGGACGAGGTCCGATTCGCCATAAATACTGGCAGCGTGAAAAATTGAAAAATTGACAATTGAACTGTGTTTAGGAATGGTCGAAGAGACAATCGGAAGAAGTATCGTTCGGGTCTCGCGACATTGTTTGCGTGTGCCGTCGGTGATGAGCGGCATAAGAACGCTCGCGCGTCGACCTCGGTGTCGAAATCGGGGTGAACGAACCCAAAGGTAAACCGATCGGCGCCGCGTACTGACAAATGTTCATTTGTATGTATATTATATTTGCCGCGTGCGCCATCCGTTCGACGATCCATATTTTGAATCCGTTCCTTAATTTCCTTGTCTCCCTGGCAGCTTCGATCGTCAGGGCATTGCCCTCGTTTTCTAACGAATGCTCGAAGCTGTCTCGTCCTTGTAATTTCAAAATTCCCACTCCTTACCCCTTCATCAAAACGGTGGTCAACCACCATATAAATACACTCGCGAAACGCGCTCCGCACACACGTCTTTTGGCAGTTCCAACAGTTCGCTGTACACGTAGATTTTCCTATACTTCAACTGTTCGCTCTGTGTTGTCTAGTCGTTATTTAATAAACGTTTCGTTGGTTGGAATTCAACCCATCACGCTTCGTTCACCTGCGCGATCTCCTCCAGTGTCCTGGGCAGGACAATACCGACTCCCTTTGATCAGCCTCATACAGTCCACTCAATTTTTATCTCATTATCCAAATCGAAACAAACTGAAAAATGCCGGCGCTACGGTAAATGAATCAGAAAAGTTAATCTACTGAGGACGCTACCCAGTTCCTTAAGTCATGTTGGTGATTTAGTTGATGTTTTGCCCGAACAAGAAAGAACAGTTGACTATGTTATAAATAAAATCAAGTTATACGAAGAACGTGAAAAGGATGAAAATCAAAGTCCAAAAATTAAGAGTGGTAATTCAAATGTATTTCGAAGTGAAGTAAAAAAGGACAGAACGTGTTTCAAATGCGGGAAGCCAGGGCATTATCAATATGTGTGCATGAGCCAGAGCAACGGTGGAAATTCCTGGAGAGGTTCGAGGGGAGGAAGACAGCAGCAAGCGCGAGGAGGCGCGAGATATCAGCCCCAACAGCAAGACCGCGGCAGCTATAGCAGAGGTAGCAGCGCTTACCGAGGCCGAGGCACAGGTTATCGAGGACGAAGCGGTCAACAACGGTAAGCCCGACAGATTACAGGCCAAGCCGCGATGACATTCTTGTCCAAGACAGAGGAGAGAGTAAGCTACAGTAGCGAGGTAAATAATTGTAAAAATAAAATAGAATGGGTATTAGATAGCGGATGTTCGGACCATATTATAAATGTTAAGTTTCGAGTTTCAAAGTTGGCAATGTTTGATTTTACTTTTGTTTTTGTGAACATGGCAAGTTGGTATGAATTGGCGCGTTCTTCTGGAATTGTACGTCTCGGGGGCTAGACGGGTTTTTGCAATGCGGTAACATGCATACATAGATAGTATTATTAGTTTTCTTTAAGAATAGTATTGTGAGTAAAATATATATAACATATAATGAGTAATTAAAAGTATGAGGTGTAATCTCTATAATATAAAATCCCATCCATCCAAAGAGATAAAATTAACAATAGACAATGATAAATATTTTGTAAAATTAAGCAAGCTAGAGTTCGGTGCGAACCGTCGACGAGTAAGGTTGTGTTATTGTCCAATCTGTCGACGAATGTGTTTATTTTGCTGGGCAAATTCGTGATTCACGGCAGATTCGCCGTTTTCTTCTGCCTTGTGGCATTCAGCCTGTGCTTCTGATAACAGGAGCACCCGCTTTTTTTTGTGTGTGTTTAAAGTTATTACGTCATTGATCATGATTTCAACGGTGCAGAAAAACAAGTCCTATGCTCGGATTGCGCAGCAAACGCAATTCCCCACTAAGGATCAGGCTATTGTTCTAGACTCTTTAGAAGGAATACCGATTCAAGAATATACTGTGGCAATTAGAAAAATTATGGACCCAAAGAACATTCGTTTCGTGTCAATAATTTCCCACGGGCGTGTATGTTTATATTTGAACTCCAAGGAGAACGCTGACAAGCTTACGGATTCGCATACTGAAGTGGTTATTGGACAACATAGTTTGGTAATACGTCCTCTTATCTCCAAGGCTAAGCGCATTATTATGTCTAACGTGTAATTACTCCTCACAACGTGATTCAAGAAGAGCTTTCTAGATATAATATACGACTGTCATCACAGATCAGCTTTATTAGAGCTGGTATGAATGACCCATGATATTCTCATATTTTAAGTTTTCGGAGGCAATGTTTTATCCATCCAGAAGAAGTTGAAAATTTGCCCGAAGTTCTGCAAATTAACTACGACAGTACCAATTACACTGTCCAACACCAATTTTGTCCCACTATAACTGATGGGTGATTCTTATAGAGTTTTTTGCGCTGATTCCGAATCTGTGCTTAGTTTTTCTCCTACACGCACAGTTTTTTAGGAAAACGGCTTTAAAAAAAAAAACCTATTTTTCAACTTTAAACAAATATTGTGACGTTATTATAAAAAATATCGAATTGTTCTTTGCAGCATAAGATTCTGTAGACTTTCCCGAATACAGTGATATCCAATATTAATACATTATGATTGTTTAAACATGTTTAAACAATCATTAAAGACGGAGAGACACCACTTTTGCACAAATTTTTGAGGATATTTTTCAATTTATCTCAAAAAATAAGGGTCCAGCGGAAAATCGAACTATACCACGCGATAGAGCAGACTTTCATCTTGAGAAACCCCCCTTTGAAGTTTGCAACATCGACGTTTTTACCGAACCAGAAAGCAAAATATCTTCGCCCGACATGCGTTGACGCCAGTGGTTCTCTTCCACTAGCGCGGTCGTTCGTTGGGATACGGAGCCGCGCGGCGCGCTACGGTGTAACGGCGCGTGGCTATAAGCGCGCAATTGTGTCAGCTTACTTAAATGTTATATTTTATTAAATTTTATACTATTGTTATTTATTATTTATTAGTATATTTATTCTGTATAAATTATTTTATGTATTTTTTAATGTTAGTCTCTTGTTTATAGTATATTTCATACAAAAAAGACCTCTTGTAACAAAAACATAATTTATTCACACACTACAGTATTACACTATTTACAATGCTATTATATATGTGTGCACTATTCAGCTATAATACACTAGTAAAATACATATCGATTTAATATGGAGCAAACTATTTTTATTATGTATTGTCGATAAAAATAGTCCCATTTATATTGTGTTTGGACCTATTTTACTCTGAAGAATCTCGAGTGTCCATTGGCACTATAATTACATAGATAAGATGACAATTACTGAAAATAAAATTTTTCAGTCACGGCATTGCAGACTTTCCTTACATTGTATGCCATTGTATGTATGCCGTAGTCCGTAGGCTGTAGTTTGTTTTAAAATATCGTATTGGTTTTGAATAAAACTCGTGCCAGAGCTCAGTTTCGGCTTTGAGTTTGTTGAAATCAGTCGTGTAAAATATTTCAAATCTGCATTGCTACGCTATAAAACCGTACAAAAAACATTTTTAGTTATATATAGTATTTTCGTTGTTGTGTATATAATATATGTATTTTAGTATTGTATTATATCTTAATAGCATATTTTAGCATTGTAAATAGTGTAATAGTGTAGTGTGTGTATATATGTGTTAATATTGTTTTATATAATATAATATAATGTCGCGAAAGTGTATAAATCTACCGGACTCTTTTTGTTATATTTGTGGCGAAATTATTTTAAAGTCACAATGCAAGATCATATCTGATACATTAAAATTTGCATATGAAAATTATTTTCAATGCAAACTTGGAGACCAGGATAAAGATTGGGCTCCTCATACTTCCTGCCAGCGTTGTGTCAAGGTTCTTCTAACGTGGATGAAGGGTGGCACCAGAAAAATGCCCTTCGCAATACCAATGGTATGGAGGGAGCCCACCAATCATACGACGGACTGCTATTTTTGTTTAACAAAAATATGTGGGTTCAATAAAAAATCTAAAAATAAAATTGTGTATGCTAATGTGCCTTCCGCTATTCGGCCAGTTATGTATTCGGATGAATTCTCTGTGCCTAAACCTCCTGCAAAAATCCCAGAGGCGTTAGACGCAACCGAAGAAAAACAAGAAGAAACTGAAGAAACTCAAGAATATTCTTCACCACATTCTAAAGAGCCGCATTTATTAACACAGCCAGACCTCAATGATCTCGTAAGAGATTTAAATTTAACGAAGGAACAAGCAGAACTTTTAGGATCCCGCCTACAGGGATGGAATTTATTAGACAGTTCAACAAAAATCACCCACTTTAGAACCCGGCAGTATACATTCCAGCAGTTTTTCGTGATGTCCGATGACGTATGCATTTGTAGTGACATTGATTCTCTCGCAAGAACACTTGGTTTTGAACACATTGCAACTGAATGGCGGCTATTTATCGACTCATCAAAAACGAGTCTGAAAGTAGTGTTGCTTCACATTACTAATACATATCCGTCCATCCCCATTGCATATTCAGTGACAATGAAAGAGTGCTACGAATCCATAAAGACAGTGTTATGCAAAATTAACTATAATAAGTATAAGTGGAAAATTTGTGCAGATTTAAAAGTGATAGCCATATTGCTCGGTCTTCAAGCGGGATACACAAAATATTGCTGCTTTCTTTGCGAGTGGGATAGCAGAGCAAGAAATCAGCATTACCTGCGAAAAGATTGGCCAAAACGAAAACACATAACTCCAGGATCAAAAAATATAAAACATGAAAGTCTGATTAATGCAGAGAACGTTATTTTGCCACCATTGCATATAAAGTTAGGGATAATGAAAAATTTTGTGAAAGCTATGGACAAAACTGGACCCGGATTTGAATATTTGAAATCCAAATTCCCTGGAATTTCTGATGCCAAAATAAAAGAAGGTATATTTATCGGTCCCCAAATACGACAGTTAATGAAAGACAGTACTTTTAGTGAAAAATTAAATAAACTAGAAAAACAAGTGTGGACCTCATTTTTGGAAACAATTGACAATTTTCTTGGGAACAATAGATCGAAAAACTATGTGTCCATAGTGAATAAACTTTTAAAAAATTACCAAAAACTAGGATGCAATATGTCACTGAAGATACATTTCTTGCATTCGCATTTAGACTTTTTTCCTGCGAATCTTGGTGACATGAGTGATGAACATGGAGAACGCTTTCATCAAGATATTTCAGTAATTGAAAAACGTTATCAAGGAAAAAACTTATGTGCGATGCTTGCGGACTATTGTTGGACACTTATCAGTGAAAATAGCGATACCGCGTATAAGCGGCAAGCAAGGCGGAACCATTTTTAAAGATCACAAAAAAAATAGGTAAGTTTTTCTTTCGTATTTAGTTATCTTTATTAAGCATTTCTACAATAAAATGTGAATATATATTGTATTTTATAATTCTGTGTAATATGATAATAATACCCAAAAAGAAAAAAACAATTTATCAAATTGAAGCTATCGCTTTTTGTAATAAATTATGTTTTTGTTACAAGAGGTCTTTTTTGTATGAAATATACTATAAACAAGAGACTAACATTAAAAAATACATAAAATAATTTATACAGAATAAATATACTAATAAATAATAAATAACAATAGTATAAAATTTAATAAAATATAACATTTAAGTAAGCTGACACAATTGCGCGCTTATAGCCACGCGCCGTTACACCGTAGCGCGCCGCGCGGCTCCGTATCCCAACGAACGACCGCGCTAGTGGAAGAGAACCACTGGCGTCAACGCATGTCGGGCGAAGATATTTTGCTTTCTGGTTCGGTAAAAACGTCGATGTTGCAAACTTCAAAGGGGGGTTTCTCAAGATGAAAGTCTGCTCTATCGCGTGGTATAGTTCGATTTTCCGCTGGACCCTTATTTTTTGAGATAAATTGAAAAATATCCTCAAAAATTTGTGCAAAAGTGGTGTCTTTCCGTCTTTAATGATTGTTTAAACATGTTTAAACAATCATAATGTATTAATATTGGATATCACTGTATTCGGGAAAGTCTACAGAATCTTATGCTGCAAAGAACAATTCGATATTTTTTATAATAACGTCACAATATTTGTTTAAAGTTGAAAAATAGGTTTTTTTTTTAAAGCCGTTTTCCTAAAAAACTGTGCGTGTAGGAGAAAAACTAAGCACAGATTCGGAATCAGCGCAAAAAACTCTATAAGAATCACCCATCAGTTATAGTGGGACACAAAAAAAGTTGAAATTTGTTGGACAGTGTTATTGGATTTATCTGTCTACAGACAAGCTTACTTGTTTCCTTTGCAAGGAGGAGGGGCATTTAGCAAAATTCTGCAAAAATACAGATACCGTGACTCAAACATTGAAGAATACCCCATTAGGGCAAGACCTTTTGGCTCTGCCGAAGAACACAACATTGGATGTGAACGAAATTCAAACGGCGGATAAAGATACATCGGGTCAAGATAATTGCGTGCAGCAGTGTATGCCTCCCCCTCCAGTTAAAAGGCCACTTCCTAGTGCTTCCTCTACAAATGACTCTATCAGCGGCCTGTCTGGAAACAATCAGGAAAGAAATAGTCCAGTTATTGTGAAGAAAGTGTTTAAAAAACTAAGAAAATCTCCGAAACCCGAAATAACAAAACAGGACATTATAACACAGTTACAACCCGCTAAGGAAAAGATTCTTACGGAGATCGATAAATATCAGCTCGATTTCGATAGTATTGTAGACTTTTTGTTTACCAGCTATGATAATCCCAAAATTTCCGATAATGCGCTTAAATACACTAAAGGCATTCCGGCTCTCCAAGCTATGCTCTCGGATGTAAAAGATCTTCTTACTGAACGCAAGATAAAGAGTCGTATTGTGAGGATAATTAAGAAACTTGTGAATACGGACACTGATGGGGGCTCCAGCACTGATTCGTGTTCCCCTGAATCTCAAGAAGTGTAAATCTGTCATTGCTGCTATAACTTTCCTTCCCATTATAACTTAAATAATGGACTATAAGGGTCTTAATATTTTATTTTGGAATACCAGAAGTATTTTTCGAAGATCTCAAGAAATCCGGCATCGTCTCCTTAATGTGGACATTTTTGTCTGTGTGGAATCCTGGCTGTCTTCAGCGGACAAAGTGAACTTTCCGAATTTCCTAATCTATAGAAAAGATAGATCTCACTCAAGGGGTGGTGGGATCTTAATAGCCATTTGTTACGTTCCGAACAATTATATTCCTTTTAATTACTTTTGGCTCTATTCGTCGGAAGCACTGTGGTTAATAACGCCTAGTCGTTGTGGGATTAACCCTAATTGATCGCAGTGCGGCCCAGACACATCCAAAATTTTAATCTTTGTTTTAGCCGTCGGCAACACCGGGATTGATAACTCTTGCAGTTGTGGGATCACCCTAATTAATCACGGTGTCGCCTTTGACGAAGTATAGATTCAGTTATTCCGCGGTGTATGTATAAAAATAACGGATACCCTTCTTGGAGTCAACGCCGTCCAAAACATGTAATTTCACGCGTCGCGAGGCGACTTTAGCAATTATAAATAGACAGAAACAATAGAGACAATGATGCCCCGTCCGTCACCTTCAGCTAGGTAACAAACGAACTCGTCAGTCGGGCCATCAAACATAAAGCGGCTATGCCAACGGCCGAGGAGGGGCGGGCCGTGTGAACATACATCTCTGTAACGTAAAGGTGTGTCTGGTAACTATTGCAGTTGTGGGAACACCCTAACTGGACACACCGAACGTTCTAGAACAATATCGAAGCAAAGCTATGCCTGGCAACGCTTCGCCGTTGTGGAAATATCCTAGCCAGGCATGCTGAACTTCTCAAGGGCCTTTGTGTTTACATGGGTTACGCCGGTCCTCGACCGTTGGCGCGAACCGTGCGAGAGCGAGCGAGAGGAGACCACTGCGTGAGGAGTGCGAGTGCGAGTGAGAGCGACTGTCGTTGCGTACCGCTCGGAAGAGTGACAGAGTGCGAGCATGGGAGAAAGGGATAACCGCGTAAGACGCGCGATTGGGCAATCGAACAAAGCGTTTAAGCCCAATTGGCTAGGCGCGCAGAGAGGGGAGCCGGCCAGCGGGCCAAGGTATACGAAGGAACCGGGAAACGATCGCTCTTCTTCGATGTACAAGCGCGAGGTGCGTGTCGTAGAGTCCGTAAGACGTTATACAGCAGAGTTCGTTTCGAGTCGTTTCTGGATTTTTCCTCAACGCCCGGGCGAAAGTCTTTGTCTTCCGATAATAATATCAATCCAAGTCAATTCCAGTTAATCGTTTTAGTCAACTATTTTGTAGTGATATTATTGCATTGTTATTTCAAAAGTTCAAACCGAACGTATACGCGGGAAAGTGTGCAACCGCGTACTACAACTAATCGTTTCTCTATTCCTTCTCTTCTAGCTCACCTACTTTTATACAACGAACACCAGTATTAAATAAAGGCTCCTCTCTGATACTTAACGTTGTGATAAAGAGAGAGAGAGAGAGAGAGAGAGAGAGAGAGAGAGAGAGAGAGAGATATCAGTCTGGTGAGTGTTACCAAAGTCATCAGTATATTATAACGTTGTACAAATTTCTATGTGTGTATGTATATATATATATATACATATATATATATATATATATATATATATATATATATATATATATATATGGGCGTACAACGGGTGTTCCCTTAACCATCCCAAAACCCGGTCTCAGGCTTTTGCCTAACGCATTGTCGTTGTGGGAAAACCCTAAGGCGAGGCCTGACCCGCGGTCTTGGCCCTGCGTTGAACGGGGACAGAATCATTAGTGATTTTTCATACTAAACTCATCCCAATGTTAATGCCCTGTATGTATGCATATACGTGTAGAATATTTATCTGCATTTTATTCTATCTATTTATATACATATATATGTACTCGTCCAGTGAAACTCGGCCCTTTACAACCGAGCTAGTCACTTTTCAAACTAAATATTGTTAAACTAAGATCACGAAACTATTCAATTGTTACTGTTCGGGTATTAGCATCCTAAAACCAAGTACGGCCTTCATTATTAAGTATAGCATTGTACACAGTACCTTTTCCTTTTATCAGAATATACATATTGTTAAGTTGGTCGTTAAACAATTGTCGACTCAATTAACCCTTATCAATCGACCTAATAGTAACCATATAACAAATAATCCATCATATCTATAATTCACATAACGAACCCATAGCTTAAACAAATCCTACTCGAGATTCCTCATATAAAAGGCACAGGAGCCGAGGGTCAGAGGTAGGTTATGTATCTGGAAGCCTGGAAAGATCCCGCGATCACGGTTTCGGATCCTGTGTCCGTCCGTGACACGTGTAGGCGTCACAGAAACTGGTGTCAGAAGTGGGATATTTTGAAAATATTTCGTTACAGTTTGTAGCAGAAATTTTTGAGGAATATCTCGTTAAAATCCTGATTTTTCTTAGTGAGATATTCTCGAAAGAGGATCTTACTTTCAAAATTTTTATTAAAATTTTCAAAATTTAGTCTTCAAGAATTTATAATTGCATATCCGTTTACTTTGGAATTTTTTTTTAACGTAATTTATAAAGTATTTCGAGAATTTTTCGTTTCAATATTATTCAATACAGAATTTTTATAGGAATAGGAACTTGTATTCGTTAGGATTGTTAATTATCTGAATATAACATTTGAATGGTTTGGTGTTTTATATAATACGCATTTCTATTTCAATGGTTTAAAAATTTACATGATATTGTATGTTTGATTATTTTATTAGTTATTTATTTATTTATTTTATCTATTTAATTACATATTTGATAATTTATTTATTTGATTTTTTTTATTATTATTCTATATATTTTACTATCTATTTGTTTATTTTACTGATAATTTATATGTGAATGGTTTATATATGTATATGTGTATTTTGAATATCGAAAAATTTCGACAACTATAGGTCCTCGATAGCGATTTCTATTGGAGATCAATTGTCGATCATTAATTTTGATATTTATTTTCACTACATTGCATTATTTATATTAATACAAAATGTCTAACCCAGGAACAAATAAGGGGGGACAAACTAAATCAAAGTATTTCAGTGATGTTACGTCTGAGGCGATGGCCGAAACTCTCGCGATGCAACAAGCAACCGCGTTAATACCATATTTCGATGGAAATAATATTTCAATATCGGATTTTCTAATAGACATTCAAAATGCAGCATTTTGCCTTCCGCAATCTTGCGAAAAGATGTTCATTAGAACTGTTAGTTCGAAATTACGAGGCGAAGCTCGAGACTGTATATATGACCAAGTCTTTGATTCCATAGATAGCTTAATAAAATATTTAAAAAGACGTTTTTCACAAGAGAAGTCACACGAATATTACCAACACGAGATTTCGAAAATTCGTATGAAAAAACATGAATCGGTATATAGCTTTTACGATAGATTAAAAATTTTAATAGGAAAATTTCATAGTTCCATAAAAGATAAGTACGTTGACGAGGCAGACAGCATAGTCGTCTATGCAAAAGCTACCGCGTTAAACTCGTTTATCCGCGGTTTGCCAGATGAACTCGCAAGAGCAGTAGCTGCCCGAGATCCATCTACGTTAGAAAGCGCGTTAGAATTTGCCTTGAAAGTAGAAGACCAAATGAGTACGGGATTGATACCGTCCTACGATAATCGAAGACGCATGGATCACCCGGAAAATTATTCTCCGCGCGAATCACGTAGAGATAGCTACAGGGAATTTCAAAGTTACCCGCTTTACCGAGATCATCGATCAAGATCGCCTAGTCCACGTAATTTTTCACCACCTAGATCGCAAAATTACCGTCATTACGAGACAAGACAGACTAGTTTTCAAAAACCAGTACATTCACATTGCCGTTGCAGATGTGGAATACCACCATGTTGCTCTGCATATCGCACAGAATTTAGTAAGCAAAATAATTATTCGGATTACCCGCGAAATAGTAATTATCATCACAAAGACAATAGCAATAGATTTCAAAATCAACAAGATTTTAGACACAGATCACAGTCACCTCAACCGTCAACATCGAGACAGACTGAACAGACACATCACCAACCGACAATACCTAGATCGCGTTCACCTTCACCACACATAGTCAGATTCAAAACAAATGAACCGGAGAATTTAAACTCGCAACCGACTCGCCGTGTCGACGCGACGGGGAGTCAAATTGTGGAAACACAGCGTCGACCATTAGTGAAAACTTTAGAGAAAATGAAACATTATTAGCAATAGAAATTAAACGCGATTCACCCATAGTAAAAATGACGTCAACAGACTTACGCACGGGCGCAGCACATTTTTTAGTAGACACCGGTGCGGAAATAAATATAATTAAATTAAATTCATTACAGGAAGATTTAAGAGTTTCCATAGATGAAGCAGTAGTCATGTCGGGTATAACCACAGAAAAAGTCAGAACAATAGGGACAGTAATAGTCAAATTACAAAATAGACCGGTAAAGTTTCATGTTGTACAGAAAACGTTTCCTTTAAAAACCGACGGAATATTAGGTCAAGAATATCTTAGACAGGAACAAGCAGAAATTTCCTTTGCACATAATACAGTAGTTACTCGTAGCGATCCGATTAGACCTATTAGATTTATCGATAATATTTCGTTAGAGCGAATCCCAAGAAAACGAAATTTAAAACCACGAAAATTAATCATAAAAGCTCGCAGTCGCCAAGAAATCGCAATTGACGTAACAAATGAAAATTTAAAAGAGGGATATTTACCCAGATTTAATTGTACTGATGGGTTATACATTGGGGAAGCCGCCGTATCGGTAAACGACCACGGCGTGTGCCATGTCCTTGCCATAAACACTCTAGACAAAGACGTGCAAATAGAGATACCACCTCAGGAAATAATTCCTTTCGAACTACATAATTGTCCGCAAGAGCAAGAATATTTTGCATCAGATTCACCCTCAGACAGAGAAGCACCTAAGATAATAGATAGAGTTTCTGAAATAGTTAACAGATTACACTTAGATCATTTAAATACAGAAGAAAAAGATCATGTAATAGACTTAATAGAAGAATTTCCAGAAACATTTCATTTACCTACAGATAGATTACAGTCAACTTCATTTGTTAAACACCACATACCAACCACAGACGATATACCGATCAACACTAGACAATACAGATTTCCATTAGTTCATAAACAAGAAATAGACAGGCAAATCTCTTGTAAACTAGCAGACGGAATTATTAGACCATCTAAATCACCATACAATTCACCATTGTGGATTGTACCTAAAAAACCTAATTCGAAAGGGAATCCTCGATGGCGAATGGTAATAGATTTCCGAAAGCTCAATGAAAAAACTATAGGTGATGCATACCCCTTGCCTAACATATCTGAGATACTAGATCACTTAGGCGAAGCGCAATATTTTTCAACTTTCGACTTAGCTAGTGGATTTCAACAGATAGAAATGGCTGAAGAAGATAGAATGAAAACAGCCTTTACCACACCAAACGGGCACTACGAATATGTACGGATGCCTGAAGGGCTTAAAAATGCAGCACCTGCTACTTTTCAAAGACTAATGGATCAATTATTAAGGGGACTACAGGGAATAGAAGTTTTTGTTTATTTAGACGATATAGTAGTTTTTGCAAAAAATTTAGAAGAACATCAAAAGAAAATTAGACGCTTATTTTTGCGATTAGCTGATGCGAATCTAACCCTGCAGCCAGACAAATGTGAATTTTTAAAGAAAGAAGTAGATTATTTAGGGCATATTATCAGCAGAAAAGGGTTAAAACCGGATCCTAAAAAGATCATAGCGGTTAAGCATTTTCCCCGTCCTAAAAATCCGAAAAATATAAAACAGTTCTTAGGACTAGCAGGTTACTACAGGAGGTTTATTAAAAATTTTGCTGAAAAAGCTAAACCTCTCACAGAGCTACTTAAAAAGAACGCAAAGTTTGTTTGGGGCAAACCACAAAAAGAAAGTTTCAAGGAACTACGTAAAGCATTGTGCCGAAATCCAATTTTACAGTATCCAAATTTCAATAAAACTTTCACATTAACAACAGATGCGTCAGATAGTGCCATAGGAGCAATACTGAGCCAGGACGTTAACGGACATGATTTACCTATAGCATATTTATCTAGAACTCTGACAAAACCTGAACAAAATTATTTCACCACTGAAAAAGAATGTTTAGCAGCCTTATATGCAGTCTTACATTTCCGACCATACCTATACGGACGAAAATTTAAGTTAGTTAGCGATCACGAACCTTTACGGTGGATCGATTCTATTAAAGATCCGGGACAACGATTAATTCGTTGGAGACTAAAGCTAAGAGATTACGATTATGAATTCGTTCACAAGGCGGGCAAATTAAATACGAATGCAGATGCTCTTTCCCGCAATCCAGTAATCGTGAATGAAATAATCTCTTCCGACGACCTTTCCCTGTCATCTTCATCCGACAGTGAATCTGATCCTCCGAATGGTACGCGAAACGTTCTTCCACTTTCACAACCGATTTCATCAACACCGAAACGAGGTCCGGGTAGGCCAAAAGGCTCAAGAACAAACAAAGTTAGGTTCAGAACTCCAGATCCAGAGTCAATCTCAACCCGAACCAGATCCAAAATTCCTACTAACACACAGCACCTAACAGACTCAGACAGTGACGATGACAGTACTATTGACGAAACAACAGACACACCGATACTTCGACGACGTAGGAGTGTGTTACCGAGTCTGGAGCCTAATTCGAAGAAATTGTGGGGCAACCCTAAGGTCTCAGGCTCCAACGACACCTCGTCGAGCGATGAATCGGCATCCACAGAAAATAGTAATAATAATATCTCAATAGAATTACCAGACATATTAGACAGCGACAGCACAGACGACACTTATCAGACCCCAAATCAATCAAATCAGACATTTACAAACTATTCTTCAGACGATACAACAATTCTTGAACAAATTCACAACCAAACTCAATCAGATACAGACGACACAGACGATCGAAGTCTATACGACAGATTAGCAAAGTTAATAAACAGGCCAAACTCTAAGGAGGGAGGTACAGG
The DNA here is from genome assembly GCA_913789915.3 of Sphecodes monilicornis. NCBI lineage: Eukaryota > Metazoa > Arthropoda > Insecta > Hymenoptera > Halictidae > Sphecodes > Sphecodes monilicornis. The sequence goes on along the minus strand of OU565299.1, from coordinate 3,099,399 downwards.
AACACATACTCGATACACGCATCCCTCATCCTTACCAAACTTACAAATCAAAGAATCCATAGTACCAGACATAGCACCCCGACGTTCTAACCATAGAAACAACATAAACCGTACCAGGGAAAATTTGACATACCGACCAGACAATTACGTACACTTTATTTCTTCAGATTGTAAACTGCTAACATCGGTAAATAAACTGCTTTCTGATTTAGGTATCATAAATAGTGACGTTCTAAAAGAAGTAAATCCGAAAATAGGACAGGTATTGGTTACAAGAAAGGGCAAATACACAACCTTTAGTGTAGTTATTAAAAGGCATTATTTTGACCAAGTGACAGCTGATAATTTAAAAATCGGATTAGAAAACTTGAAACATAAGCTTGTGCAATTAAAGATAGACTCGTTCCGTATATCTCAAGTAGATGAACTAATAGATAAACTTCCGCGAGGTACCTTGGAGCATGTGTTGACAGATACTTTCGGAAACAGCAACATTAAAATAATTCTTTGTCAAGGAAATGTTCAAATACCACCAAGAGAGTTCCGAGAACAAATTATTTCGGAATTGCATGGTAGCCTAATTGGTGGACATAAAGGTGTCACTAAGACATACCGTAGGATACGGAAAAGATTTTACTGGCCGAACTTACGAGAGGACGTGAAGAGATTTATTCACTCCTGTGATAGTTGTCAAAGCAAAAAGTTGATACGAGCAAAAACACGTGAGCCAATGATAATCACAGACACCCCGTTAGAACCTTTCGCGAAAGTATCATTGGATACCGTAGGGCCCTTACCAATCACTCCAGATGGTAATAGACACATTTTAACTATGCAGGACAATTTGACAAAATATTGCATAGCTGTACCGGTTCCAAATATTAAGGCTGAGACTATAGCACATGCCTTAGCGACTCACCTTATACTGCAGTATGGCGCTCCACGAGCGATACTAACGGACCGAGGCACAAGTTTTCTTAATAAGGTAGTTCAAAAGTTGACAAGAATTTTTAAGATTCAGCACGTAATGACATCGGGATACAGACCCCAAACAAATGGAGCATTAGAAAGGAGCCACATAGTTTTAACGGAATACATTAGTCGCTATGTGGATAGCTTTGATGATTGGGATAGACTGGTACCATTTGCCATGTTCTCATACAACACTTCTGTACATGAAGCTACAAATTTTACTCCCTATGAATTAGTCTTTGGAAAGATTGCGCGTTGCCCTAGTTCATTCCCGGATAGTGAGGAATTGCCTACATATAACGATTACCTAGCTGATCTAGTAACTCGATTAGGCGAAATGCATAGCATATCTGCGGAAAATTTGACAAGAGCTAAGGAAAGATCTAAAACACAGTACGACAAACATGCGCGTCCATTTCATGGCAAGTTAGGGGACATGGTACGCGTCTTGGTCGAGCCGAGAACGGGAAAATTTAGTAACCGTTACCGCGGACCTTATAGAATTGTCGGAATTTTAGAGAAAAACAACGTTATTTTGGAAGATGAGAATGGAAAGCACTTCACCAGACATGTCGATAAATTAAAGTTATAAAGTTCGAAAAGAGGGACATGCCAAATAATTTTTTTTTTTAATGAAAATTGCTATCACTCAGCTTATAACTCTTAGCGGGTGGGACGCATGGACGCAGTCGGCGCTTGTACAACGATGAGCCCGACTGACGAATTGCGCAATCTATTATAAACTAATTATATATAAGTTACAGAACAACGTAGTTCAGCTACATCCTCGGATGGGTACAAATAATTGTAATCTTGACAGACTGGACAATGGACATGACCGACATGCGACTTATAAAACGAATTATTGCGATACTGCCGATGCGGTCTGAATGTAAAAACGCTGCCATGGTTGGCGCGAATGCACTAATACTTATTTTGTTGTGTTGTCCTACATTATAATTGCACGAACTTATAGAAAGTAAAGAGGAACTTGGACAAAATAGTAGGGTTGAGTTAAAAAGGTCAGATAGGATTAGAAAGCCTCCTGCAAGATTTAATAATGATGTACGCGCGGTCAACGGGAATGTGGATACGTTGGAGTCTTGATAGAAGAATACACTCGCGATTGCAACACAACGTATATTTTAACAGAGACGATGTACAATGTTGGACAGTACGTGAACACAAAGACGCGGACAACGTAACTCAGAAAACGCGGGCCGAAGATACAAAGAATATAACGCGGTATCTCGTGGTTTGAAAATTGTCAGTAGCTTAAGAACGCTGTAGCAAGACTACTGTTTTGAAAAACGGCTGATTGCCGTGTTCGCTAACGCCGGTGACGGTTACGCGCGTGACGACACGATGACGTCGGCGCTTCGCGGTGAGCGCCGTGTGTTTGAAGTCAGCGGCCGAGAGGAGAGGTGACGGGAATGCCGGTGATCGACTTTATTTCGGCTGCTCGCTTCTGCGTTACCGATACAAATGATTTTGTCTATAATAATTTTATCTATGTGAATTATTGTAGTGCTGATTCACCAGAGAACTTTGAAGAGGCGATAAATAATACTGAGTCTGCATTTTGGACAGAGGCTATGGATAGAGAAATAGATTGCTTACATAAGAATAAAACCTGGGAATTGGTAGAATGGCCTAAGGACAAAAAGGTAGTAGATGTAAAGTGGATTTTCACAAAGATATCTGAAACAAAATATAAAGCTCGACTAGTTGCTAGAGGTTTTCAACAGCGAGAAATAGTAGAAGATATTTATTCTTCAGGAGCAAGAATGCAAACTCTGAAAATTTTATTGGCATATTGTTGTCAAGAAGGTTTGTTTATTGATCAAATGGATGTGGAAACAGCGTTCTTGAATGGGAAAGTAAATTCAGAAATTTATGTAAAACAACCTAAAGGATATGAGGATGGTACTAGCAAAGTGTGTAAGTTGTATAAAGCGTTATACGGTTTGGAAGAAAGCCTGGTATGATTGCTTTGATAATTTTATAAGTAGCTTAAGGTTCAAGCGAAGCGAGTGTGATTCTTGTTTATACGTTCTTAATGATGGAAAAGATGTAGTTTATTTGATACTATTTGTAGACGATGTATTAATTTGTAGTAAAAACCAAAGGGTAACTAATATCATAAAAAGTAAGTTGTCAAAAAGATTCCAAATGAAGGATATGGGCAGTATAGATAGTTATCTAGGAATAAATATTGATTATAATGTGAATAAGAATGCGATGACATTAAGTCAGGAAAAATACATAGAGTCATTAGCGAGAAAGTACAATATTGAAAATGCTAAGCTGTACAATACACCGATGGAAACTAACTTAACAGGTTGACTGCGTTACCGGTTCCCGGGGACCGGTATGGCACTTCGGCTCCGTGCGGCGGGCATTTTCAGTGAAATTGTGCCAGCTAACGGAAGCAATTTCTTCCATACTATTTGCTTGAGAGAAAAATCGCAAAGAGCACTGGGATTGTGTCATTCAACAAAGCATACCGGTCCTCGGGGACCGGTACCGCACAGGAGTAATAGCGTATTGGTCCCGTGCGGTACCGGTCCCCGAGGACCGGTATATGGTGAGTGCGCGTATATTGTAAACAACTTATTGCGGTCTCTTCGCGTGCCCACAGAGTATGTTCTTTTGTTGAGTTTTTGGTAGCGATGCCCGGTGGGTGGATAAACGTCTTACCTAGATCGGTTTCAACGTATATACATTTATTTACAGAAATTACAAAATTGCGTCCGTTCGCATACCCGTTGCTTTGCGAAATACCCCGTTCCAAGTATCAAAACGCAATGCCTCCAGGAGCGTTTCCGAACGCTCGGCTTTCGGAAAGACATTTGACTGTCGTTCGACGTTGCCATGCTAACGACCAAATCGTTCGCACCTTATATGGTAAGGAAATCCCACGAGCGATTGACAAACGGCAATCGCGAATTAGAGGAGAAGCCACAAGTTCAAATCAGTTCACAAAATGACTTCGCGCAGCGAACTACTCGTGCGCCTCGCGAAAAGAAAATTCGATGAAATATCCAAAAATGATCGTAGTAATATTGTAGTCAGTGGTATGTCCGCGCGCAATTCTAGAAACTCCGCCAAAGGGAACAGTGATGCAATTGCTTCCAATGGAAATACATCTACAAATGATTCTTCTAAGCAATCATCCTCCAGCAAGCAAGCCCACGAATATTGTGATGGGATTCCTTCAGTTAGTGATACACGTAAAAGATCATCGAGGGGATCCCCCCGAGTTTCTACAGCAAGCAATGGGAATGCATCATCCGAAAGAACTGCGCACAATGTTTTCAACGAAATTTATTCTTCCGATGATTCCATTGCTGATAAAACTTTCATCCCATCGAGTTCCAATTCAGAAAGGGATTCTGACGTTGATCCTATAGATTTTGAAGTGGAAACGAGTGAAGTCTCCGAAACGGATTCAAATGATAATGTTATGACACGTAGTTATGGTTGGACTCCTATATCCTCTTCAACGTTATCTAGTATTGCGAATCAGAAGCCAAACAAGTGTGAACTACAAGTCGATCGTAGCAACATAAAAAGTCCCTTGGACGCCTTCAATCTCTTCATAACAGATGATATTATGGATACCATTGTGGAGGAAACAAATCGATACGCTCATCAGATTTTTAGCAACCAAACTTTGACAAAATCTAGAGTCAACGCTTGGGGCGACTGTGATACAGCTGAAATAAGACGATTTTTCGCTGTAGTTTTAGTGATGGGCCTCAATGAAGTCCCCTCCATGAACATGTATTGGTCGAAAAATCCCATGTTCCGGAACGAATTTATTATAAATATGATGACACGTGATAGATTTCTTCTACTACACAGATGTATACTGTGACGTTGCAGATTCTGCGACGTCACTTCTCCGTTAAATTTCGCGGCCAGAAAGGCAGTTCGTAGGGACCGGACCGCCACCTAGCGTACCGAACCAACACTCACGAATCTCGAGAGCGTTCCCCGAGGAAAGTCCGCGTAAAACGAAAGAGCAGCGGGTAATTTGAATTGCGCGTGCCGAGTACGGCCAAGTTACAGGACGTACCCCGTGCACCACCAGCCCCTTTAGAGGTTCCAACGGCGGCTCGCTCCGTGGGATTCTATCGTCGCGACCTGCTGGCCCACCAAAACGTCCCGTCGACGGGTTAAGAAAAGGGCTGCCGACGCACACGGGTTGAAAGACCCGGAGACGACACAGGCCTCGAACCCCCACAACATCGGACTTTCTTCATAGAAGAACTCCACCATGGAGGAGCTGCTGCCGTCTCACCCCGCGGGAAGGGGTTCCAAATGCGAGGGTGGTGTGGACGCGCCCTGGGAACGTCTCGGACGCCCCGTTTGCCGCGAGGCAATCGTTAATGGAAATTCGGATGTCGTCCAGAGCCAGGGAACATCCGTGGGAGCCCACCAATTACCGATTTCGCGTGCGAGATCCGCCAATTAGGGAAACCCCATAATAAGTAGGGTGGGGATTGCCGGGTAGATCGCCGTTAGGATCACCGCGAAGGATCACTGTCGTGTCGACTTCCGTACCGGAGACCGTAGGACCATAATAAAGAGTGTCTAGTGCCAGATCGGTACCGAGAACCAGGGAACGTCGCCTGCGACAACGGTAAGTCGATTCAGTGATCCTTCCCGTGATCTATTTCGCGCAATTGTTCATGTTGTTTCGCGTGAGGACGAAACGCTTCCCGTCTCGTCCTCGATTTCGTACGCGCCGAGGTGCTTCTCGCCTCGTGTTCACGCCTCACGCCAATTGCCGGCGTTTTGAGGAAAGCTAGCATTTCGCGTTGGTAGTAAAAAGGGAGTTTTCCTCGGAGGAATCGCGTCGAGAGGAGTGAGTGCGGTTCTCCGCGTCGTCTCGTGTTCGTTTTGCAGATCGTAGCGTGTACCTCGCGTCACCGGGTATAGCGTGCGCGTAAGAGCGAGCGAGCTCGAACATCGCGTGCCGTCGCATGCTCGCCGCGTTCCGTTCCGGGAATCCACGACAGTCGTACCGAAATTACGCCGAACATCTGCGTTACGACTTATTAGAAAAGTCCGTGCGTATCGAATACCGTCCACCTGTATTTTCCGGACTTGCAAGAAGCGACTAAACCCGCGTAACGAACTTCCACCGGTTCCGATTAATCTGTATGAAGAGCGCGGGCTCTCGGGTCGCGGCCACGTGTCCGCTCATTTGTAAAACTGCTCACAGCTGTTCAATTAAATCTGGAGAACTATAAACTGTCGTTTCTGATCCTACGAGATCCGTCCTGCCGTAAGGGCCGTCCCCGTCCTTCCTGCGTCCGTACGTCTGGCCCTTCGCGAGTCGCGTGACGTCGCGTGAAGCTCGGTAACGTAAATTCTCGTTTCGATTCTACGCGAAAATTAATCGTTTCGCGTGGTATCCTCACGATACCTGGCGCCCGAACTTCGTCCGTAGTTATTGTTATCGAGTCTTCGAGTCGCGTTTTTGTGCCGGGTGGACCTCGTCCGTACGGCCGGCCGAGGCCCGGTCTACGCGCCTATAAAAGCCCGGAGTTGACCCTTTTCTCGCCCGCGAAAAAGGGGCAACGTCGCAATACATTTCTCCGATAATGAAACTTCAGATACATCAGACCGTTTATATAAGATAACCCCCTTACTGAACTCGCTCAATAAAAATTTTCAAGATGTTTTGAAACCAGGACGGGTTTTGGTTGTTGATGAAAGTATAGTACCTTTTCAAGGTAGATTGCTTTTCAGGCAGTACATGCCAAATAAGACTCATCCATATGGAATCAAATTGTACAAACTATGTACTGTTGATGGATATACTCAGAATATTATAGTGTATGCCGGGAAAATTGCTACGGAACAAGACATGAGTCACTCTGAAAAAATTGTGCATGATCTATTATCATGCATAGCCAATAAAGGAGGGCATTATTTGTATGCTGATAATTTTTATTCTAGCATACCGTTGGCGACATCACTTCTCAAGGAAGGTATAGTGTACTGTGGTACACTTCGTTCAAACAGGAAAGGAATACCTAAAACGCTACCAGTTAAGATGAAAAAGGGGACATCGTAGGTACTGTTATGTGCGGCCCTGGAAAGCTAATACCGCTGCGTCAACTTCCGGCCGCCAGATCGCGCTCGATGCCAGGATCATGGAATCTTCCACGATGCACCCGGCACTAATATCTTGCTGACCCAACGCGACCCCACCCCTGATTTTTGTATTAACCAGTTAATATAAAATCGCCGTTCAATCGTCGAGAGGGGCCATTCCTGTTCGATTCTGTAAAGACACGGCGCACCGCTGTGACGCCTACTTAAAATAAAATCTATATACGTGTTGCCCATTATTCTCGACTTTTGTCTCTGGCCCTTGAGCCTCTGTGTGCGGATCCCGGACCACATTTCCTCGGAAGCACCGTCGATTCCTGCGAGGAAACTTCACGCTTCCAACACCTTACTCAACCGAAGAGCCGCGGCATAACAGTACGAGTAAAATGATTGTGTACGCATTATCAAATGGATGGATAAACGTCAGGTGCTGATGATCAGCACTGATCCTACGCACACTTCTGAATTAGTGGCAGCTGGAAAACGGTCACGAAAAGGGGAAGAAATAAAAAAGCCGAAAGCAGTTATAGATTATAACAAAGCAAAGAAAGGAGTCGATCTAAGTGATCAAATGTCCAGTTATCATTCAGTTCTCCGAAGGAGCCTGAAGTGGTACAGAAAACTTGCTTTTGAGTTACTGTTCGGGACATGTGTAGTTAATGCGTGGATTATCTACAATGAAATAAGTCCGTCAAAACGTTCGATCACTGATTATCTGGGCGTTACAATTGTTAGAGTACGACTTTGATATCTCGTATCGACAAGGCGCGCTGAACCGCGTACCGGATGCACTGTCGCGTATGTACGAGGAGGAAGAGCCCGAACGAACCGAGGGGAAAGGCGTGGCCGCCGTTCGCCTCGATTGGTACGAGGAGAAATTCCGAGTAGTTGATGAAAACCCGGGTAAATATCCCGATTGGTCAGTCCGAGGAGGGCATTTGTACCATCGGCGTACCGATCCATTAATCGCGGATGTTCTCGGTCGCGATCTCGATGAGTGGAAACTCGTCGTGCCGGCCGATAAACGTACCGAAATATTGAAAGAAGCTCACGATGAAGAGCAAGCGGGTCATCTCGGCGTCGAGAAGACGTACCATCGGATTGCCACCAGATATTTCTGGCCTGGCATGTTCCGAACCGCGGTAGAATACGTGCGACGCTGTCGCACCTGCCAATTAACGAAGGTGGAACAAACACTCCCCTCCGGGCTTATGGGAAGGCGTCGTATCGCGGCACCGTGGATGGTCGTCGCCGCAGATATTATGGGCCCGTTTCCTCCGAGTCGTGCCGGATTTTCGTATCTTCTCGTCATACAAGATCTCTTTAAGAAATGGGTAGAATGTTGCCCCCTCCGACGGGCCACCGGTATTAAAATCTCCGAGGCCTTGGAGACACTCGTGTTCTCGCGTTGGAGTACTCCGGAAGTACTATTAACCGACAACGGGACTGAATTCGTCAATAAAGCGATTCACGAGCTCGCGAAAACGTACGGTATCGCGATAACGACGACACCGCCCTACCACCCACAAGCGAATCCCGTTGAACGGGTTAATCGCGTATTAAAAACCATGATTGTCGCGAAGTTTCGTTTCGCGTATAACACCGCGTATCATTCGGTACTCCAAGCGTCGCCAGCCTTTCTGAATTTCGGACGAGAACCGAGACCGAGTTCGTGCCGCGAGGCCGAAACACGGGTCCCGTTAGATCTCGAAGTTTCGTCGACGGAAGAGTGGAGGGACCGCATGACGAGCCTGCCCCTCTTACGACATTGGGTCGCGGAAAATTTAGAAAAGGCGTACGAAACCCAAGCGAAGCACTATAATTTAAGGAGGCGAGACACACGGTTCGAAGTAGGGGACAAGGTCTTGAAACGAAATAGAGTGTTATCGTCGGCCGCGAATAACGTTGCCGCGAAACTATGTCCAAAATATAGTGGACCGTTTACCGTGGACAAACGGTTGTCCACGGTTGTTTATCGATTAAAAACCGGAGAGGGAAAAGAGGCTGGTAAGGCCCACGTGTCGGACCTTAAACCGTACAAGCCCTAGGGACCGTAATGGAAAATAGAATTCCACCACTGTCCACCTCTACAGATGTCGGACAACGGAAATATTCCGAAGGCCTATAAGGAGATCGCCGGTCAGCTGGAAGCGGCCGCGCACCACCTCGCCGCGCTACGGCGCTTTTTTATGCGCGGGCCGGCCGAGCCCACATGGCCGGAGTGGATAGTGGAGGAGCGCCGCCGGAACCTCGAAGAGGCCAATCCGCGGGAGGGAAGCCCGCCCTCGGTCACACCCGAAGCCACCCCGCAGAACTGCGGGAGCTACGAGCACCGACGGAACCGGTGTCCGAACCCGCTGAGGACCCACTGCTACCGATGCGGCCGCCCAGGGCAGTCGGTACGGACGTGCCCCACCTGCGGGCCCCGCTGGAGAGTCGCAGGGCCACGCCGCGACCGGAAGGGCGGGCCAAACCATAGGCCGTCCAACATTTTTTTTCTTCTCAAAAAAAAAAAAAAGAGAACTTTTTTTTCGTTTCGTTCAATTAGTGAGTAGTTGATGAAAACCCGGGGAAATATCCCGATTGGTCAGTCCGAGGAGGGCAATTGTACCATCGGCGTACCGATCCATTAATCGCGGATGTTCTCGGTCGCGATCTCGATGAGTGGAAACTCGTCGTGCCGGCCGATAAACGTACCGAAATATTGAAAGAAGCTCACGATGAAGAGCAAGCGGGTCATCTCGGCGTCGAGAAGACGTACCATCGGATTGCCACCAGATATTTCTGGCCTGGCATGTTTCGAACCGCGGTAGAATACGTGCGACGCTGTCCCACCTGCCAATTAACGAAGGTGGAACAAACACTCCCCTCCGGGCTTATGGGAAGGCGTCGTATCGCGGCACCGTGGATGGTCGTCGCCGCAGATATTATGGGCCCGTTTCCTCCGAGTCGTGCCGGATTTTCGTATCTTCTCGTCATACAAGATCTCTTTACGAAATGGGTAGAATGTTGCCCCCTCCGACGGGCCACCGGTATTAAAATCTCCGAGGCCTTGGAGACACTCGTGTTCTCGCGTTGGAGTACTCCGGAAGTACTATTAACCGACAACGGGACTGAATTCGTCAATAAAGCGATTCACGAGCTCGCGAAAACGTACGGTATCGCGATAACGACGACACCGCCCTACCACCCACAAGCGAATCCCGTTGAACGGGTTAATCGCGTATTAAAAACCATGATTGTCGCGTATATAGGGCGGGACCATCGCGAATGGGACGCGAATTTGTCGAAGTTTCGTTTCGCGTATAACACCGCGTATCATTCGGTACTCCAAGCGTCGCCAGCCTTTCTGAATTTCGGACGAGAACCGAGACCGAGTTCGTGCCGCGAGGCCGAAACACGGGTCCCGTTAGATCTCGAAGTTTCGTCGACGGAAGAGTGGAGGGACCGCATGACGAGCCTGCCCCTCTTACGACATTGGGTCGCGGAAAATTTAGAAAAGGCGTACGAAACCCAAGCGAAGCACTATAATTTAAGGAGGCGAGACACACGGTTCGAAGTAGGGGACAAGGTCTTGAAACGAAATGGAGTGTTATCGTCGGCCGCGAATAACGTTGCCGCGAAACTATGTCCAAAATATAGTGGACCGTTTACCGTGGACAAACGGTTGTCCACGGTTGTTTATCGATTAAAAACCGGGGAGGGAAAAGAGGCTGGTAAGGCCCACGTGTCGGACCTTAAACCGTACAAGCCCTAGGGACCGTAATGGAAAATAGAATTCCACCACTGTCCACCTCTACAGATGTCGGACAACGGAAATATTCCGAAGGCCTATAAGGAGATCGCCGGTCAGCTGGAAGCGGCCGCGCACCACCTCGCCGCGCTACGGCGCTTTTTTATGCGCGGGCCGGCCGAGCCCACATGGCCGGAGTGGATAGTGGAGGAGCGCCGCCGGAACCTCGAAGAGGCCAATCCGCGGGAGGGAAGCCCGCCCTCGGTCACACCCGAAGCCACCTCGCAGAACTGCGGGAGCTACGAGCACCGACGGAACCGGTGTCCGAACCCGCTGAGGACCCACTGCTACCGATGCGGCCGCCCAGGGCAGTCGGTACGGACGTGCCCCACCTGCGGGCCCCGCTGGAGAGTCGCAGGGCCACGCCGCGACCGGAAGGGCGGGACAAACCATAGGCCGTCCAACATTTTTTTTCTTCTCAAAAAAAAAAAAAAGAGAACTTTTTTTTCGTTTCGTTCAATTAGTGAGTAGTTGATGAAAACCCGGGGAAATATCCCGATTGGTCAGTCCGAGGAGGGCAATTGTACCATCGGCGTACCGATCCATTAATCGCGGATGTTCTCGGTCGCGATCTCGATGAGTGGAAACTCGTCGTGCCGGCCGATAAACGTACCGAAATATTGAAAGAAGCTCACGATGAAGAGCAAGCGGGTCATCTCGGCGTCGAGAAGACGTACCATCGGATTGCCACCAGATATTTCTGGCCTGGCATGTTTCGAACCGCGGTAGAATACGTGCGACGCTGTCCCACCTGCCAATTAACGAAGGTGGAACAAACACTCCCCTCCGGGCTTATGGGAAGGCGTCGTATCGCGGCACCGTGGATGGTCGTCGCCGCAGATATTATGGGCCCGTTTCCTCCGAGTCGTGCCGGATTTTCGTATCTTCTCGTCATACAAGATCTCTTTACGAAATGGGTAGAATGTTGCCCCCTCCGACGGGCCACCGGTATTAAAATCTCCGAGGCCTTGGAGACACTCGTGTTCTCGCGTTGGAGTACTCCGGAAGTACTATTAACCGACAACGGGACTGAATTCGTCAATAAAGCGATTCACGAGCTCGCGAAAACGTACGGTATCGCGATAACGACGACACCGCCCTACCACCCACAAGCGAATCCCGTTGAACGGGTTAATCGCGTATTAAAAACCATGATTGTCGCGTATATAGGGCGGGACCATCGCGAATGGGACGCGAATTTGTCGAAGTTTCGTTTCGCGTATAACACCGCGTATCATTCGGTACTCCAAGCGTCGCCAGCCTTTCTGAATTTCGGACGAGAACCGAGACCGAGTTCGTGCCGCGAGGCCGAAACACGGGTCCCGTTAGATCTCGAAGTTTCGTCGACGGAAGAGTGGAGGGACCGCATGACGAGCCTGCCCCTCTTACGACATTGGGTCGCGGAAAATTTAGAAAAGGCGTACGAAACCCAAGCGAAGCACTATAATTTAAGGAGGCGAGACACACGGTTCGAAGTAGGGGACAAGGTCTTGAAACGAAATAGAGTGTTATCGTCGGCCGCGAATAACGTTGCCGCGAAACTATGTCCAAAATATAGTGGACCGTTTACCGTGGACAAACGGTTGTCCACGGTTGTTTATCGATTAAAAACCGGGGAGGGAAAAGAGGCTGGTAAGGCCCACGTGTCGGACCTTAAACCGTACAAGCCCTAGGGACCGTAATGGAAAATAGAATTCCACCACTGTCCACCTCTACAGATGTCGGACAACGGAAATATTCCGAAGGCCTATAAGGAGATCGCCGGTCAGCTGGAAGCGGCCGCGCACCACCTCGCCGCGCTACGGCGCTTTTTTATGCGCGGGCCGGCCGAGCCCACATGGCCGGAGTGGATAGTGGAGGAGCGCCGCCGGAACCTCGAAGAGGCCAATCCGCGGGAGGGAAGCCCGCCCTCGGTCACACCCGAAGCCACCTCGCAGAACTGCGGGAGCTACGAGCACCGACGGAACCGGTGTCCGAACCCGCTGAGGACCCACTGCTACCGATGCGGCCGCCCAGGGCAGTCGGTACGGACGTGCCCCACCTGCGGGCCCCGCTGGAGAGTCGCAGGGCCACGCCGCGACCGGAAGGGCGGGCCAAACCATAGGCCGTCCAACATTTTTTTTCTTCTCAAAAAAAAAAAAAGAGAACTTTTTTTTCGTTTCGTTCAATTAGTGAGTAGTTGATGAAAACCCGGGGAAATATCCCGATTGGTCAGTCCGAGGAGGGCAATTGTACCATCGGCGTACCGATCCATTAATCGCGGATGTTCTCGGTCGCGATCTCGATGAGTGGAAACTCGTCGTGCCGGCCGATAAACGTACCGAAATATTGAAAGAAGCTCACGATGAAGAGCAAGCGGGTCATCTCGGCGTCGAGAAGACGTACCATCGGATTGCCACCAGATATTTCTGGCCTGGCATGTTTCGAACCGCGGTAGAATACGTGCGACGCTGTCCCACCTGCCAATTAACGAAGGTGGAACAAACACTCCCCTCCGGGCTTATGGGAAGGCGTCGTATCGCGGCACCGTGGATGGTCGTCGCCGCAGATATTATGGGCCCGTTTCCTCCGAGTCGTGCCGGATTTTCGTATCTTCTCGTCATACAAGATCTCTTTACGAAATGGGTAGAATGTTGCCCCCTCCGACGGGCCACCGGTATTAAAATCTCCGAGGCCTTGGAGACACTCGTGTTCTCGCGTTGGAGTACTCCGGAAGTACTATTAACCGACAACGGGACTGAATTCGTCAATAAAGCGATTCACGAGCTCGCGAAAACGTACGGTATCGCGATAACGACGACACCGCCCTACCACCCACAAGCGAATCCCGTTGAACGGGTTAATCGCGTATTAAAAACCATGATTGTCGCGTATATAGGGCGGGACCATCGCGAATGGGACGCGAATTTGTCGAAGTTTCGTTTCGCGTATAACACCGCGTATCATTCGGTACTCCAAGCGTCGCCAGCCTTTCTGAATTTCGGACGAGAACCGAGACCGAGTTCGTGCCGCGAGGCCGAAACACGGGTCCCGTTAGATCTCGAAGTTTCGTCGACGGAAGAGTGGAGGGACCGCATGACGAGCCTGCCCCTCTTACGACATTGGGTCGCGGAAAATTTAGAAAAGGCGTACGAAACCCAAGCGAAGCACTATAATTTAAGGAGGCGAGACACACGGTTCGAAGTAGGGGACAAGGTCTTGAAACGAAATAGAGTGTTATCGTCGGCCGCGAATAACGTTGCCGCGAAACTATGTCCAAAATATAGTGGACCGTTTACCGTGGACAAACGGTTGTCCACGGTTGTTTATCGATTAAAAACCGGGGAGGGAAAAGAGGCTGGTAAGGCCCACGTGTCGGACCTTAAACCGTACAAGCCCTAGGGACCGTAATGGAAAATAGAATTCCACCACTGTCCACCTCTACAGATGTCGGACAACGGAAATATTCCGAAGGCCTATAAGGAGATCGCCGGTCAGCTGGAAGCGGCCGCGCACCACCTCGCCGCGCTACGGCGCTTTTTTATGCGCGGGCCGGCCGAGCCCACATGGCCGGAGTGGATAGTGGAGGAGCGCCGCCGGAACCTCGAAGAGGCCAATCCGCGGGAGGGAAGCCCGCCCTCGGTCACACCCGAAGCCACCCCGCAGAACTGCGGGAGCTACGAGCACCGACGGAACCGGTGTCCGAACCCGCTGAGGACCCACTGCTACCGATGCGGCCGCCCAGGGCAGTCGGTACGGACGTGCCCCACCTGCGGGCCCCGCTGGAGAGTCGCAGGGCCACGCCGCGACCGGAAGGGCGGGCCAAACCATAGGCCGTCCAACATTTTTTTTCTTCTCAAAAAAAAAAAAAAGAGAACTTTTTTTTCGTTTCGTTCAATTTTTTCTTGTTCCGATTCCCGCTGGATCGAGTAGCGTTCCGTTTTTTTTAAGAGAAAGACCACTTTTTTTTTATTTGGTCCCTTTGGTTCGTTTTCGGATACGCCAGAAAAGGCCGGTTCCAGAATATGTAAAGGCTATAGCCTAAGAGAAAAATTAGATGTTATACTTCTGTTTCCCTCGCAAGTAATAAAAGAAAATTCCGTTCCGCTTCCGCGGGAAATGAAAACTGAGTTGTATATTAGCGAAACCCTACCCGCACCCTGTCCCGAACTATTTTGTTTAGATCTCGTCCGGGACCGCATGCGAGCCAATAAGATTAGAGTGAGTATTTTAGGAACGTTGTACAATTGGGTGTGTTTGTCCGTGGTTGCGGGTGGCCTCGTCTAAAGGAAAACTTCCGACGGGAACAGCTCAAAGATGTTTTTTTTATTTTTTTTTTCTTCCCTCTTTCGGAGCTGAGGATCACTGCGGTCGGCTGACCAGTGGTGGTCCGGTCCACTTTTAAGGGGGGGAGTTGTGACGTTGCAGATTCTGCGACGTCACTTCTCCGTTAAATTTCGCGGCCAGAAAGGCAGTTCGTAGGGACCGGACCGCCACCTAGCGTACCGAACCAACACTCACGAATCTCGAGAGCGTTCCCCGAGGAAAGTCCGCGTAAAACGAAAGAGCAGCGGGTAATTTGAATTGCGCGTGCCGAGTACGGCCAAGTTACAGGACGTACCCCGTGCACCACCAGCCCCTTTAGAGGTTCCAACGGCGGCTCGCTCCGTGGGATTCTATCGTCGCGACCTGCTGGCCCACCAAAACGTCCCGTCGACGGGTTAAGAAAAGGGCTGCCGACGCACACGGGTTGAAAGACCCGGAGACGATACAGGCCTCGAACCCCCACAACATCGGACTTTCTTCATAGAAGAACTCCACCATGGAGGACCTGCTGCCGTCTCACCCCGCGGGAAGGGGTTCCAAATGCGAGGGTGGTGTGGACGCGCCCTGGGATCGTCTCGGACGCCCCGTTTGCCGCGAGGCAATCGTTAACGGAAATTCGGATGTCGTCCAGAGCCAGGGAACATCCGTGGGAGCCCACCAATTACCGATTTCGCGTGCGAGATCCGCCAATTAGGGAAACCCCATAATAAGTAGGGTGGGGATTGCCGGGTAGATCGCCGTTAGGATCACCGCGAAGGATCACTGTCGTGTCGACTTCCGTACCGGAGACCGTAGGACCATAATAAAGAGTGTCTAGTGCCAGATCGGTACCGAGAACCAGGGAACGTCGCCTGCGACAACGGTAAGTCGATTCAGTGATCCTTCCCGTGATCTATTTCGCGCAATTGTTCATGTTGTTTCGCGTGAGGACGAAACGCTTCCCGTCTCGTCCTCGATTTCGTACGCGCCGAGGTGCTTCTCGCCTCGTGTTCACGCCTCACGCCAATTGCCGGCGTTTTGAGGAAAGCTAGCATTTCGCGTTGGTAGTAAAAAGGGAGTTTTCCTCGGAGGAATCGCGACGAGAGGAGTGAGTGCGGTTCTCCGCGTCGTCTCGTGTTCGTTTTGCAGATCGTAGCGTGTACCTCGCGTCACCGGGTATAGCGTGCGCGTAAGAGCGAGCGAGCTCGAACATCGCGTGCCGTCGCATGCTCGCCGCGTTCCGTTCCGGGAATCCACGACAGTCGTACCGAAATTACGCCGAACATCTGCGTTACGACTTATTAGAAAAGTCCGTGCGTATCGAATACCGTCCACCTGTATTTTCCGGACTTGCAAGAAGCGACTAAACCCGCGTAACGAACTTCCACCGGTTCCGATTAATCTGTATGAAGAGCGCGGGCTCTCGGGTCGCGGCCACGTGTCCGCTCATTTGTAAAACTGCTCACAGCTGTTCAATTAAATCTCGAGAACTATAAACTGTCGTTTCTGATCCTACGAGATCCGTCCTGCCGTAAGGGCCGTCCCCGTCCTTCCTGCGTCCGTACGTCTGGCCCTTCGCGAGTCGCGTGACGTCGCGTGAAGCTCGGTAACGTAAATTCTCGTTTCGATTCTACGCGAAAATTAATCGTTTCGCGTGGTATCCTCACGATACCTGGCGCCCGAACTTCGTCCGTAGTTATTGTTATCGAGTCTTCGAGTCGCGTTTTTGTGCCGGGTGGACCTCGTCCGTACGGCCGGCCGAGGCCCGGTCTACGCGCCTATAAAAGCCCGGAGTTGACCCTTTTCTCGCCCGCGAAAAAGGGGCAACGTCGCAATACATTTCTCCGATAATGAAACTTCAGATACATCAGACCGTTTATATAAGATAGCCCCCTTACTGAACTCGCTCAATAAAAATTTTCAAGATGTTTTGAAACCAGGACGGGTTTTGGTTGTTGATGAAAGTATGGTACCTTTTCAAGGTAGATTGCTTTTCAGGCAGTACATGCCAAATAAGACTCATCCATATGGAATCAAATTGTACAAACTATGTACTGTTGATGGATATACTCAGAATATTATAGTGTATGCCGGGAAAATTGCTACGGAACAAGACATGAGTCACTCTGAAAAAATTGTGCATGATCTATTATCATGCATAGCCAATAAAGGAGGGCATTATTTGTATGCTGATAATTTTTATTCTAGCATACCGTTGGCGACATCACTTCTCAAGGAAGGTATAGTGTACTGTGGTACACTTCGTTCAAACAGGAAAGGAATACCTAAAACGCTACCAGTTAAGATGAAAAAGGGGACAACGTAGGTACTGTTATGTGCGGCCCTGGAAAGCTAATACCGCTGCGTCAACTTCCGGCCGCCAGATCGCGCTCGATGCCTGGATCATGGAATCTTCCACGATGCACCCGGCACTAATATCTTGCTGACCCAACGCGACCCCACCCCTGATTTTTGTATTAACCAGTTAATATAAAATCGCCGTTCAATCGTCGAGAGGGGCCATTCTTGTTCGATTCTGTAAAGACACGGCGCACCGCTGTGACGCCTACTTAAAATAAAATCTATATACGTGTTGCCCATTATTCTCGACTTTTGTCTCTGGCCCTTGAGCCAGAAGCACCGTCGATTCCTGCGAGGAATCTTCACGCTTCCAACACCTTACTCAACCGAAGAGCCGCGGCATAACAGTACGAGTAAAATGATTGTGTACGCATTATCAAATGGATGGATAAACGTCAGGTGCTGATGATCAGCACTGATCCTACGCACACTTCTGAATTAGTGGCAGCTGGAAAACGGTCACGAAAAGGGGAAGAAATAAAAAAGCCGAAAGCAGTTATAGATTATAACAAAGCAAAGAAAGGAGTCGATCTAAGTGATCAAATGTACAGTTATCATTCAGTTCTCCGAAGGAGCCTGAAGTGGTACAGAAAACTTGCTTTTGAGTTACTGTTCGGGACATGTGTAGTTAATGCGTGGATTATCTACAATGAAATAAGTCCGTCAAAACTTTCGATCACTGATTATCGAATACAAATCGCCCAAGAGATGACATTGTCTCTTGCTCCAAAAACAAGTCAACCAATACCAAAACGTTCCAACCACACCTTCGTCAGACCATCTGGTCCGGGGAAAAATAAGCGAAAGCAATGTAAAGGATGCTACAATGAATTGAGGAAAACTTTAGACAGCAGGAAGGCCTCATCTGCAGTAACTAAAGTCATAAGTTTATGTGAAGACTGTCCAGGCAAACCTGGAATGTGCTTGTCCTGTTTTAATACGTTGCATAAATAAAAATATGGATAGAAAACATGTATGGTATGAATTTGGTCATTATTACTATAAAATTCTATAATTTATGTATTGAATATTATATATATATTTCGAATATTTTCTAGGAGTTTGTCAATTTTACTGGAGAAAAATGGAGAGACATTTCGGATATTTTTATGTAGTAGTGAATAATCAATTTTTTTTATTAATAAAGGTTTTATATAGTTTCATGTAGTAGTTAATAATAAATATTTGTTTATTTCATGTACAATACTTTTATTTGCCATATTATCTCAAGTGATCATAGTTTTAGTTGACTACCTATTGAAATTTCAGTTTGCTACATCAGAAACTTCTCAATTCCTGCCTCAGATTTGTTTAATTTATTCAAGTATGTTATGGTAGTTATACCAACTTCCTGAGTCAGACGTAAGTAGTTCATCAACTTATTCATGACATTCTATCGTATTTTTGTTGCTAACTTGAATATTGGCATTGTAAATTGATATTTATCGATCGGTTGCGTACCCCTCCCCGAGGACCGGTGCCGCACAGCAGTAAAGATCAGTTACCCATCCCCGGGGACCGGTAACGCATTGAGATCGAGAACGATGATTTCGCTGCCGCAGTCAACCTGTTAAGATTAGACCAAGCCACAGCGGTTAGAAATGACATTGGGTATAGAAATTTGATAGGAGCCCTTTTATATATTAGTTCAGCAACACGACCAGATATAAGTTTCAGTGTAAATTATTTAAGCAGGTTCCAAAATTGCTATGATGACACGCATTATAAGTATACTCTAAGAATTTTAAAATATCTATATTTTACAAGGGACTTTAAATTAACGTTTAATAAAAATGAAAAGGTTGAAACATTAGACTGCTATGTAGACGCAGATTGGGCAGGTGATGTTGTAGACAGGAAGTCAACGACGGGTTATATCATACGATTGTTCGGAAATGTGATTTTCTGGAAATCCAGAAAACAAAATAGTGTTACAAAGGCTTCAACCTTTGTGGAATACTTAGCCTTATCAGAGGCAGTAAGTGAATTAAAGATCGTAAAAGAGACATTAAGTGTGTTCAATGTGAAAATTGAAAATCCAATACCAGTGTATGAGGATAATTCAGGTGCAATAAGTGTTGCTAAGTATGGAAATTTTACCAAAAAGTCAAAGTACATAGAGACACATTACCACTTCGTGAATGATAATTATAAAGAAGGTATTATTGATGTTGTTAAAGTTGACTCTGAAGAAAATATAGCGGATATTCTTACGAAGGCATTATGTAAAGAAAAGTTTGAAAAATTTAGAAATATGATGAATGTCATATGTGTGTGTGCAATATAAATAAATATGTATGCTGAATGAAAGAAATGTAAAAAGATATAAATGTAAGGAGGCGTATTGGATATACATAGTACATTTATAGAGAAAAGGTACGCGCGAGAGAACAGTGTGGCGAGTCCGTTGCAAGCCGTTGAAAGAGAAGCCACATATGAGAAGCCATCAGTGTTGTTACTGTTAAATATATATGTAAGGAAAGCATCCTTAGTTATATTGAATTTAGCGCGTAAATAGGTTGTAACCGTATCGTTACATATAAAGATTCGGCGGCGCATCGAGCAATCGATATTCGCGGATATCGATCGCGTGTAGATGTACATACGTATATATGGATATATATATATATATATATATATATATATATACACATATATATATACATGTATGGGTATATATAGATATCTATACAGCAGACCCGCTGCGTACCGCTGCGCCCCACCATAGCATAGACGCGCACAGGCTATCCTGTTCTAAGTGAGAGAGCACGTATTCCCCCACGCGGCTAAGATGCGCGCGCATCGATCCCCTCTCGTGCGATCGAAGGAGGTCGACGCAGGAGCGCGATCCGACACTCTACGTTTGGAATCGGTCGAGTCGACACGCCTCGCGAGCGGTCCGGTGGCGAAACACGGTAGATTCGTTAGAACAGGCAAACCGTCCTGAGGTATTCTTGGCAAACCGTCCAAGATATCTTCGCGAACTACGCGCCTCAAACCGAGGAGTCGATAGTGCAAACCGCACTGTGGCACAGCTTGAATCGGAGCTCGAGACCGTTTTCTGGCTGTTCCACGTAGAGTCACGTAGATAAATACTAAATTTTGAGAAAGTAAAACTGAATCTACCGTACGCCCGCTCACGAAACGTGTTCCGCGGAATTATAATATCATTTCAATTGAGAGTCTAACAGGTAATCAGAATTCAAAGTAGCACATTTATTTCCTATCACGGCTACTGAGCCGTTGTAAACATTACGCATCATATTTCTATTTGGAGGTCAATATTATCTGAAGAGGTAAGCATCGAGCCGTTACGTAACATAAATTCAAAATCATCGTTTTGCATTTAGTCCGTATAAACTCGCATTCTCGTGCAGATATCGGAGGTGAAGACCCGGGCTAAGCTCTGCCTGATCCGAAGATGTTTCTGTGCGTGTTTGCGAGGTTCTGACGAGTAGACAGAAGTCGTTGCCATCCGGTTTACCGGCTGGGACGTTCGGCTGTTCCTACGTCGTTGGTCGTCGCGTCGAAAGTGATCGAAATCCTCGATCCATTATAACTCACATTCTCGTTCGGATATCGGAGGCGAGGACCAGGGCTACGCACTGCCTGACCCAAAGATGTTTCTCGACGAGCGTGTGAGCATCTGACGGCAGTCAGCGGTTGTTCTCACCCGGAGTAATTCGGCTGGGCCAATTTCTGTTACTGCTGTTGGCGCGTCGTATGTAAAACGATCGGATTAAGTACGATCAAGGTTGGCCTACCGAACACCGGAGATCTTTCCAAGTCCACCTCGGTGCTGCGGTCTGAACTCTTAGGTGTCGCGGGTCAGTCGGGGTCTAGTACGGGTCGCCATTCTCGCAATTTTCCCGAAACTCGGTGGATTGCGGGGGTGATGCTACCGGTCCTCAATCGTTCGCGTCGGGTATATTGAAGAGAGTATATTTTGTATTATTCTACGGAATTCGATGCCTACCTAAGGACGATAGACAGATTGAGATCCTCGCGTAAACCCGAGCATAGAGGAGGAATTATCAACTAACCGCGTGATACAGTCGTACCGCGTCGTGTCGAAAGTGATCGAATACATCCGATCCACCTAAAACTCACATTCCCGTTGGGATATCGGAGGCGAGGACCAGGGCTACGCACTGCCTGACCCAAAGATGTTTCTCGACGAGCGTGTGAGCATCTGACAGCAGTCAGCGGTTGTTCTCACCCGGAGTAATTCGGCTGGGCCAATTTCTGTTACTGCTGTTGGCGCGCCGTATGTAAAACGATCGGATTTAGGACGATCAAGGTTGGCCTACCGAACACCGGAGATCTTTCCAAGTCCACCTCGGTGCTGCGGTCTGAAATCTTAGGTGTCGCGGGTCAGTCGGGGTCTAGTACAGGTCGCCATTCTCGCAACACTCTGAAACTCAGCCGATTGCGGGAGTGATGCTACCGGTCCTCAATCGTTCGTCCGCGTATCGACTCGATAAGAGCATCGCGCGCGGCTCGTCATGAATATAGGGATATCAGATACAGACTCATCCACAAATCAACATAGTGTCGCGAATAAGATTCCAAGGCCACACCAGCGTAGAGTCGTTCCTTGTTAGCGAACAAGGAGCTCGTTCGTCGTACTCGCGCGTTCCAAGCGTCGTTGTAATCCGCGTGTTTACATCGCGGCGACAAACGTTTTTCTAAACATTCCAAGCGTCGATCGTAGCTCGAATATAGGGCAAATACGTCGTCACGTATAGATGCGACGCTGTTTATAGTTTCTGTCGATCTCGACATTTATATTATTTAACGGATAGTACGGTCCGTAAAGCATCCGGATAATTTCATTCTGCGAACGCTTAGGTCGTCCAGCGGTCTTGCAGCGCAAGACAGTACGCGTCCGTTCCGAGATAGCTCCGTTGGTTGCTCGTGACCACTCGCGAAGCCTCGTCGTTGTTGATGGCTACCGTAAACTTGTGATATCTAAGAGTGCGTATTGCGTACGCGGTGCGATACACGAGACTGTAATCGACAGCAGGTAAATAAATCTCGTGTCTACCAGTTCATTGCTATTCGATTATTGAGTCAGCCCAAACCACCTCCGCTTTCCAGTGCCTGGAGGCACGAACCACCTTCGCGACTGCCGTTCGCGAAGAACACGAGGGGTAGTAACCGGCCCCATACATTAACCCTTTCGAGTCTCAGAGATTTCGTTTCTAAATCATTTCCGTGGAATCTACAGATTAATCCGTTCGATACGCAGCATCCGCGATCAACTTAAATATTTGCTTTCAAAACCGACTGGCGACCAGAACGCCAGTCGAACGGTTACAAGGTCGATAAGTCAGATCTCCAACTATATCAAGACAACCTAATGAATAGACATGTGGCGTCAGAACGACAATGTAAGCCACGAAATGCAATCATAAAGACTGAACTAGAATTATAAAATTAAATATAAGAATATTAATCAAGAAACAACGGTGTGAAAAACAGCATTGAATGTTGTTTCTTTGCTATTACAGAGAAACGATTCTGCTTATTATCCACCAAGAACCTGCATATTAAAGAAATCATTATATATATATATATATATATATATATATATGTTGTTAAAGTAGAAAAGTATTGTCTTGCTGTATTCTCAATAATCCTTACACGACCAACTGCAGACGACGAGCGTGTAAGATACCTGAATCTCTTCCGGCCATATACCTGCCACTCCGGTACCATCTACTGCGACGACGAGAACAGGGACATGTGCGCGAGCTGCTACCGCATACGTCGCCGGCCACGAGTCGAAAAATTTAGATTCTCTCACGCGGTACAACTTAATATAAAACACACATGCTATTTCTGCAAGGACAGCATACTCACCACGACCCCGCTAGTCGAATGTACAAGTTGCTCCCTAAAAATAGCAACTCTACTTACGCAAGTCGTATTCGGGCGCACAGCGCGCGGGGACACCACTGACCCCCGCGGAAATGTAAATTCCCATCCCAATATTTAAAAACTTCGAAAGGGCCCTGCCCCCTATTTCCTATCACTAGTGACGGTTCTGAACTCTGGTTCCGTCGAACCTTCACGAATCCGCAAAAGTTAAATTTCTAAAGTGCCCCGCCCCTTTTTTCCCGTCTCCAGACACGGCCCTGCTCCTTGGTTCCATCAAAATTTCCTTCAACCCGAAAAATTCAACATTCCAAAGGGGCTCAGAACCCGATTGGCACGGACTGCTGCCCCACCAAAACAAGGTAATGAGGACAGGAACGATAATCCTAATCATCACAGTCCTTCGAGAGCTTCTGAAATGGAAACACCGAAGAAAACACACAAGAAGACGCACCGAGCGGAACGCAGGATCCAATACAGACGGATCCTGAGATCGCTCTCCCAGCCACCACCTGCATCTTCCAAGGAAAAGAAAAGCGAAACGACCAAAACCAGAACGGATGAGCCAGAGATGGGCCCCCTAGGCAGACATACGTGCCCTTCACGATGCCGCCAACATCGCTGACCGTGGCCGTCCGAAGAACGCCGCTGGTCTGCGAAGATTATCGGCCCAGCGATCCGGACCGGTGGTAGCCCCAGGCAAAGGGAAACCGCGGATAATATCCGACCAGATTATCCTGCCAGGTCACAGGCCAGACCTCCAGAAGTGCGTGGTGCGACCCATCACACGGGTACCGGAGGCGCCTCCAACACCGCCCCATCTCGGAGTCGTGCCCATACGCCGCAAGCGTCCCAACAGACGCCTCAGCAGGCCGACAGGACCGATTGAAACAATCGAGCTGGAGTGAGAGGGCCATCAGAGCTACAATAATTTTTTTTCCCATGTACCATATCGTGAAATTATTGGGTCTTTGACGTATTTGGCACAATGTACAAGGCCTGATATATCATTTGCGGTGTCCAAGTTATCACAGTTCTGTTCTAATCCAGGGTGGAAACACTGGATCGAAGCGAAGAGGGTGCTAAAGTACTTAAAGGCACTATTGATTACCAAGTATTTTACAGCAAAGGGGAACCGAATCTGATGATGTGGAGTGACGCAGATTGGGGAGGCGATGTTGACGACAGACATTCATCCAGCGAAATGATTGTTGCAATTGGAAAGAATATCGTAACATGGAAGGCTTCGAAACAAAAGTCCATATCGACGTCAACTATGGAAGCTGAATACGTTGCGCTGTCGAGCACTGCCAAGGAAGCTACATGGATTACCTATTTCCTTCGAGAACTGGGAGTTCTCAAACGAATTCAGACACCATTTACGGTGTTGTGCGTTAACAGAGCTGCAATATACTTCGCGAAAAACAGAATCGAAAAAGCGCGTACAAAACACATTGACATTGCGTACCATTTAGTGCGAGAAAAAGTAGACAATTGTATCATCCACCTAGATTATGTTCCTAGCGTCGAGAATATAGCAGACATGTTTACAAAACCTTTAAAAAGACAAGCTCATGCGAATTGTTTTCAAAAATTGCGGTTCCAGTGTAAGATATTGTGTGTACGTCTACACATTGTATAAGCGTATTCAAATGTACCGCGTGATCGGTAGTACGGGGATCGCTGCGTGCGCAGGTAGCCGTGCTGAGACGCGTGTGGGCCCCAGCTCTGGCTTCTATCTCTCTCTCGACCAAGCGACTAAGATAGCAAAGCGACGCCGCGTATCTTTTCTATATTGTACTTCCTTATTGTTATAACCAAGTTTATCACTTATCTTATATATATTGTGACGTTGCAGATTTTGCGACGTCACTTTTCCATTATTTTATGCGGCCGAAACGGCATTTCGAATGGACCGGACCGCCATCTAGGGTACCGAATCGACAGTCGCGAATTTCGAGAGAGCTCCCCGAGGAAATTCCGCGTTAATCGCCGATCGGCGGCTAATTCAATCCGTGCGCGCCGAGTACGACAAGTTTCAGGACGTGCCCCGTGCACTACCAGCCCTCTCAGGAAGCCTAAGGCGGCTCCCTTCGTGGGATCTCTTCTCGTGAATTACCGAAAACGTCCAGTGCACTGGTGAAGAAAAGGATCGCCAACACACACGGGCCGAACAACCCGGAGACGGCCCAAGCCTAGAACCCCACCAACATCGGACTTTCCTTCTGAGGAACTCCACCTAAAAGGCCTTGAAGTCGTCTCATCCCGCAGGAAGGGGTTCCATACGCGTGGGTGGTGTGGAATCATCCTGGGTCGTCTTGGACACCCCGGTCGCCACACGGCGATCGTTATGGCAAATCCGGATGTTGCCTAAGGCCAGGGGCCATCCGTAGGAGACCCACAAAACTAAAGATTTTGCGTGCGAGACCGACCAATTAGGCATTCCGAATAATGAGTAGGGTGGGGATCGCCGGGTAGATCCTCGTTGCCGAAATCGCGAAGGATCACTGTCGCGCCGACTTCCGTTGATAAACCGCGCTTAACCGTAATAACCGATCCGAGTGTATTGTGATCAAGACGAGGACGACCAAACGGAACGTCTCCGAGAAACGGTAAGCCGAACAGTGATCCTTCCCCTTAAAAATTTCGTGAAGTAGTTTAGGTAATTTCGTGTAAGGACGATACGCTTCTCGATCGTCCTCGATTTCGTACGGGCCGAGGCGCGTCCCGCCTCGTGTTCGCGGCTCACGCCATTTGCCGACGTTTTGAGCCTGAATCGTATTTCGTTACGTAACGGAAGTTTTCCTCGGAGGAGTCGCGTCGGAAGAGTGAGTGTAATTTTCGTTACGTTAGAATAAATCGTCCGGATATCTCGGTCGCGAAAAATCGCGACGCCGGGTACCGCGTGCTCGCGCGAGCGAGCGAGAGAAAAGATCGCGTGCCGTCGCACGCTCTATCTCCGTTCCGTTCCGGGAATCGTCGCGACAGTCCCACTGTAATTGCGCCGTTCACCTGCGTTCGCGAGCTATTGTATCGATTATATCGAATTAAATACCGAACTACCGTATTCTCGCGATATTTAAAGAATTGACAAACCCGCGCTGCAAACGTCCACCCTTTCGCTAACCTTGTATGAAGAGCGCGGGCTCTCGGGTCGCGGCCACGTGGCCGCCAAAATTGTAATTTACTGAGACCGATTAAATTAATCTCGAGACAAATCGAATTGTCCTTTCTTGACCTGCGAGATCCGCTCTGCCGTAAGGGCCGTCCGCGTCCTTCCTGGTCCTCTGACCCTTCGCGAATCGCGTAACGTAGCTCGGGACTCGGTAACGAAAATTCTCGATTCGCTTCTCTAAGTGTAGAAAACCGTCTCGCTTCGCGTGGTATCTTTCCGATACCTGGCGCCCGAACATCGGTCATTCGTATCGCTACCGAGTTTTCGAATCGCGTTTTGTGCCGGGAGGACCTCGTCCGTACGGCCGGCCGAGGCCCGGAGTTGCATCTCTTTTCATCCGAGGAAAACGCGCCGGAAAAGATGCAACGTCACAATATATATATATATATATATATATATATATATATATATATATATATAAATTGAAAATAAGGAGATATTAGAATAAAAGTGATAGCGATAAATAGAGAAGAAATAAGTGTAAACTGTAATTGTCGTTTCTTTGTTTACAGGTAAGACTGTAAGTCATGTAGATAATGTAAATAATTGTTGTAAAATAGTGAATAAAACTTTAAACTTTGTTTACAGAGAAACATATTACCGTTGATATACGCCCTTAAACCCTAATAATATTGAAAGACTTATAAAACGACAATTTTCTTTATAATTCGCGAAAAGACTGCAGTTTGTATTCAAATATGTGGCATTACCAAAGGATAAGAAAACAAGTGTAATCGCCATAACCTCAATAAAAACTGATGAAGTCAAAGAATATGCATTGTCACAAGATATGATGTTAATAAGTGAACATGAAGAATTGACGAAGACAGATGTTTATAAGAGAGTGAGGAAAAGTTTCACTCAAAGAGGTCAAGAGGGTAATGTAATGTTTAAGGATGTATATTTAGAACAAATAGTAGGAAAAGATAGGGTAGGGGAACCCACAGAAAAGAAAGAGAGTCAATTGAATTTGAAACATGTAGCAGAGAAGTTCATGATTGAGAAGTTTACATGCAAACATTCAAATACAAAACAGTGGCTAGACACATTTGAAAAGGAATGTAGGAGATTTGAAATCAGGGAAGATAGTACTAAGATTGAGATACTGAGGTTATTCCTTGAAAAACCATGTTTAGATTGGCACTCAGCAACTTTAACAACGTTGACAATGGAGGCTCAATGGGATGAATAGAAAAACAGGTTTTTAGAAACATTTGTAGACAAAGGATGGAGGTATAAGGAATAAGGAAGGATACAGGTATAAGGAAGGTTCATTAATGGAATATGTAATACGGAAAGAAAAACTACTGCTAGACATGGACAATGATATTAGTGCACAGACCCAAGTGATGCTTATAGCAGCAGGATTACCTGAATTTATCAGAAATAAAATAGATAAAGAAAAGTGTGAAAGCACAGTTGAACTATTACATGAAATCAGAAAATGTGAAGGTTTAGTGAGTAAAAACAGTTTTATAAAAAAAGAGGGAGGAAAGACAAGAGAATAAGAAGAAATTTGAAGAAAAAAAACCATGTAAAAATTGTGAAAAGTTAAACAAAGGTATTAGGTATCACCCAGAGGAGTCATGCTGGTTCAAAAAGAAAAATGGAAATGAAACTAGAATAATTGGAAGCAACTCAGTAATAGAAGTAGACCTAAATACAGAACAAAAAACGAGTAATCACACCATTGATTAAAATAAAAATATTATTAGAGGAAAAACTAGAGGTAAACGGAACATACGATGCAGGTTCCCAAGTCTCTCTAATAAATTCAAGACTAGTCAAAATAAAAAAAAATACAGAAGATGTAAATAAGACATTTTTAAAAACAGTCAATGGTGTGACACAAACCAAAGGTTTAGTAACCATAAAAATAAAAATATTTGAAAAAGAAGAATACGTTGATGTGTTCATTGTAGAAAGAGATGATTTTGAAGATTTTCTTATTGGTTTAGATATAATAAAAAAATTCAAACTAATTCAGGACGAAAATTTACAAATATCTCAGAAGAAAGAAATACAGATAGAGAAAAAGATGAATACATTGGATAAAAATGAAGAAATAGAAGAAGTTAAAATGAAGTTTAACGAACATGTAAATGAAGACGAGTTCAAAATGAATTTAGATCACTTGGATAGTATAAAAAAGATAAAAATTGAAAAACTGATTGAAGCGTATAATACAGCATTTGCAAAAAATAAATACGATGTAGGCACGGTTACAGACTATGAAGCTCGGATAGACTTGCTGGTTGATAAATATTGTGCTAAGAGACCATATAGATGCACTATAGAAGACAAACAGGAAATAGAAGATCAAGTGGCAAAATTACTAGAAAATAAATTAATAGAAGAATCTTACGGCCCGTTTGCAGCACCAGTAACTTTAGCATTCAAAAGAGAGGAAA
Organism: Sphecodes monilicornis; assembly: GCA_913789915.3. Lineage (NCBI taxonomy): Eukaryota > Metazoa > Arthropoda > Insecta > Hymenoptera > Halictidae > Sphecodes > Sphecodes monilicornis. Next base: position 3,070,394 of record OU565299.1, on the reverse strand, counting down.
ACAAACGATCAAGATTGTGTATAGATTTTCGCGAACTAAACAAAATAGTTACACCACAAGCTCAACCATTTCCATTGATAAATTATTTAATTATGAAAACAAGAAACTGTAAGTACTTCACCACACTAGACATAAATTCCGCTTTCTGGTCAATTCCACTACGCATTGAAGATAGACAAAAAACAGGATTTGTTACACAAGAGGGGCACTTCCAATGGACATGCCTACCGTTCGGTTTAAAAACATCACCAGCCATTTTCCAGAGAATTTTATCCAACATCTTAAGAAAGCACCATTTAAAAGACTTTTCAGAAAACTACATAGATGATATATTAATTTTCTCAGAATCATTCAAAGAACACATAGAACATATAGAAAAAGTAATAAAAGCAATAGCAAACGAAGGTTTTAGACTAAAATTTAAAAAATGCACATTTGCAGCAGAATCAGTGAAATACCTCGGACATATAATAGAACACAATACAGTAAGACCAGTGAAAGATAATTTAATTTCAATACAGAATTTTCCCACTCCGAAAACCCAAAAGAATATCAGACAGTTTCTTGGAAAAATAAACTTCTATCATGAGTACATACCGAAAAGCTCGATATTGCTAAACCCGTTACACAAACTATTACGGAAAAATGAGAGATTTATATGGTCTGAGGAATGCGAAAGATCCTTCACGGATATAAAAAAGTTACTATGTTCTCAGCCAGTGTTGGAAATATTTGATAAGGATTTACCGATCAAAATTTACACAGATGCATCACTAGAAGGTATTGGTGCAATATTTAAACAGGTACAAAATAATGGTAAAGAAAAGCCAGTAGCGTATTTTTCAAAGAAATTAAATGATTCACAGAAAAGGAAAAAAGCGATTTATTTAGAATGCCTGGCAATCAAAGAAGCGGTAAAGTATTGGCAACACTGGCTGATTGGAAGAAAATTCAAAGTATTTTCAGACCATAAACCATTAGAAAATTTGAATATAAGAGCTAGAACGGATGAAGAACTTGGGGAGTTGACGTATTATTTGTCACAATATAATTTTGAAATTAAATACATTCCGGGAAAAGATAACGCCGAAGCAGATAGTTTAAGTCGAAATCTGGTACTAGAAGACACTGAAAATAAAGATGAAATTCTAAAAATAGTAAACTTGATAAAACTGGATGACATAAAAAAAGATCAGAAAGAAAACGAAATAATGCAAAAAATGAAAACAAAATTGATAGAAAAAGATGGAATATTCTACAAAAAGATTAGAAATAGAGAAAAGATTATCCTAGCCGAAAAATTAAGTATGAAAATGATGAAAGACATACACACCGAATGGTGTCACATAGGAATCAGACAGATGATGAACAAAATATGTCCCTATTATACAGCTAGAAATCTAACATTTAATATAAAAAAGATATGTAAGAATTGTGATGTATGTATAAAGAATAAATCGAGAGGTCAAATAAAATATGGACTGATGTCTCACTTGGGACCAGCAACAGAACCATTCGAAATAATGTCAATGGACACCATTGGAGGCTTCGGAGGACAAAGATCAACAAAAAAGTATCTTCACTTATTAGTTGACCACTTCACAAGATACGCGTTTATTTTAACATCTAAAACACAAAATGCTACGGATTTCATTAAGTTAGTTCAGAACGTGCTGGAAAGCGACGAGATAGGAATGATACTGACGGATCAGTATCCCGGGATAAACTCAAGAGAGTTCAAAGAATACCTAAGAAATAGTAATATTAAACTAGTCTTCACAGCAGTAAACGCACCGTTCTCGAATGGGTTGAATGAAAGACTAAATCAGACTCTAGTCAATAAAATAAGATGTAGAATAAATGAGAAAGAACATAACAAAGCGTGGACAACGATTGCAAGAGAATGCGTAGATAAATATAATCGGACAGAACATACAGTCACTGGTTTTATACCACAATATCTGTTAGATGGTACAAACACAAACATCCTACCAGAAGAACTAAAAGAAAAAGTAAATAAGGAAGACTGGATAAAAGATAAAGAAACAGCTTTAAAAAGAACAAAAACATCACATGATTACAATAAAAAGTTGTATGATAAAAATAGAAAACACCATGAGTTCAACACAGAAGAACTAGTATATATAGAAAACGGAAATAAACTGAATAGGAAAAAGCTAGATAATCTAAGAATTGGACCATTCAGCATAGTAGAAAGAATATCAAACTCAATATATAAAATTAAGACTGGAAAGAAGAAATCAGAAACGAGTTTGTTCCACATATCAAAATTACTCCCAGTATCAGACGTGGAAGAAGATTGAAAATTTTGGGAATTTTCACTCCGGGGGGAGGGGAGATGTAACGAAAGTATACTTTCGTTAATTTGAATTTCGCCACGCCTCTCATGCTCCGCGCGCCTTTTAATAAACCACCGCTAGATGGAATGAAACACGATGATTGGAAGAATTGAGGAAAGACACCGATACAGAGTAAGAGAGAGATAAAGAGAGTGATTACGTAATAGAGCACACGTGCAAAGGATAAACAAGCGAAATTGAGAATAAGGAGATATTAGAATAAAAGTGATAGCGATAAATAGAGAAGAGATAAGTGTAAACTGTAATTGTCGTTTCTTTGTTTACAGGTAAGACTGTAAGTCATGTAAATAATGTAAATAATTGTTGTAAAATAGTGTAGGATCTTAGGAAAAATGAGGAATTCCGCGCCTGGAATCGAACCCGGGACCCTCGCGGTTGTAGCTGATCAACTCTTACACATACCCACGGAACCCTCCTACTTTTCCTAATCTCCATACAGTATTTGGTCTGGGAGGTCCTGATCCCACAATAGTGAATAAAACTTTAAACTTTGTTTACAGAGAAACATATTACCGTTGATATACGCCCTTAAACCCTAATAATATTGAAAGACATATATATATATATATATATATATATATATATATATAAACCGTTGCGACGGCTCAGTTCGCGACCTCCTCTATACCTACACACCTTACTCGTCATCCTACTCACAAGCTTCCTTTATTCTCAATGATGACAAAGGGTGTGCCTAAACTGAACCACTAGATAACAAACACCGACTGAGAGGATTCCCCAATCCCTTCCAACTCCCCTTGTTTCAATCTACCTACCGAGTGCGGGTCTACGGGTGAATGGGTTCACCGCGCGTGTGGTTGTGTGTCGCGGGGACCCCGAGTCCATGTGAGAGAAGGAGAGTGCCCTCACCTTCTACTAATCTCCGGCCCCAATCGAGGCGGACTGGTTCTAGCCGAGCGTGATCCCTCCTAACCTCGACCGAAGCGGATTGCTCCGGCTGGCCGGGGTTTCCTACTCCTTTCCCCCCCTTTTTCTCGATCTATATCACTCTCTGTCTTTCTCTCTCTAGCAAGGGAGTAGGGTGGAGCACCCCGCATTGCGGTGGGTTACAGAAACCCGCCCCTTCCACAAGGTATTGGTGACGGACAAGAACGCCAACTACCACGCTATCTTCCAACCCCCCTTTCCTCGGACACGATATTCGAGCACCACAGAGCTCGGAATAATTGGTGACAGCACCGACAGTGAGTACCGCTCGCTCACTGCTCCTGCCTACCAGCGCAGAACGTAACAGCATGTTTTGTTTAAATTTGTTATATATGTTTTCTAAGTCACACAAAACTAAAAATTACTATTTATTATATTTACTTCTAGATTTGGCCATCTCAGACTTCAGACCACTATGACGGATGCTTATAGGTTATTGCTCCAATTGCAGCGAAGATTGACCGAAGGTGGTCGAGATTTTTTAAACACAATTAGTTCAATATTGTATATTGTCAAAACAATTTGTATCAAATCAAAAGGTAATAAAAAAATTGTTGTATGCTTCGAGAAATAAAGAATGTACGTAATGTACAGATTTCCAATTAGCCCATTTTAGTTAATGTTTAATAACATTTTTTTTTAAATTTTTTGACACATAACCGTTGTACTTGTGGCATGCTTTCCACAAATTTTCAAACGGATTTGTTGGGTAGTTTGGTTTTTATAGATTTTTTTCCGCTTTTTGGCCAAATGGGAGCACTGTGCGGCGTTGGCCGGCAGTGGAGTGGGTAGGCACTTGACACGGTCCCACAGGCGATCCCTGACAGAGAATGAGGATGTACTGTACCATATTATGTGTCCCTTCTGACTAAACAAATTTTGTGCAATTTTTTTTAACTAACTTAATTTTTTAACACTTTTGTTACAGCGGCAGTCCGCTCTGCCGGAGTAATGCCGTGTGCACAGAACAGGGCACTGCTCTGAAAAGTGTTCCCGTTGTACGTCGGCTCTCGTATACTCAGGTTGTTGCGTGTCGACTATAGTCGGCGTTCGTAACGAAAGGGTTAATATTTGGTGTCCTACGAGATATTCCAAGAGCCGAGTCAAAATAGACGCTTTAGGTATTTTATGCTTGTCATTTTATTTCATAATTCAGAGAAACTTAGTTAGAATAGACTACTTCAAATCATTTTATTATAAATCACTTACTTAAGTGGAAAACGACTTCTTTAGTATAATATCTTATGCATGTATAATGTGGAATTTCCGAATGTAATAAACTATCTATAGAAGAGTCATATATTGACTATCTATGAGACTATATAGTGTCAAAACAGGTCGTAATTTTTCTTTTCTCGTTTCGCGCAGTTCCTCGCATATCTCCTTTATATACTTTTTGTGCCTCGCATGTCTAGAAAGAGACACCAAAAATTTAATATACATGCATGCATCGAAATTATATACACTCCAAAATATCAAGATAACACAATGTATAAATTTATAAAATTTCAGTAAACAACAAACAAAAATTAAAAAATCTAGTTCGTTGAATGTGACATACTTAAAAAATAATTTTATATATAAGTCTGACAAGGAGATTTTACTACGAGATACCCACCGATTTTAGTCATATTTATACAGGGTGTTTGACTACAGGTGGGAGAAAATTTAAGGGGTGGTTCTCCATGATAATATAAGTCGAAAATGAAGAATAAAAGAATTGCGATTTCGGCTTCATTATTTAGTTATTAACAATTAAAAACCCACCTAAAATGCGGCAACGCGACCAACAGAGCTGTACGTTGCGTACGTCATAGAGGCGCGTGACAGTATCGTGTCAAGTGACAAATACATGCTTACTTTGGTTTTGATTTGGCCCCACAGCGTGGTGAAAATGTTTAACAAATTGATGAAGAGGATTAACAAATTGATCGTTGCACGACATTGAACCCGTCTACTCGTTGAAATCCACAAGGGCATTTCTAATATCCACCCTATAGAATTATCGAGCAGAAGGGATCAATGCCCTTTCACTTTTTCATTGGTCTCACACAACTAATTTACTCGAGATCACTATAAAGTGATATCCATTGTGTCCATAAATGTTGAATGGAATCCTCACAAGTGCAAGTATTCCCAAGAAATGCACATATTCAATATGCATACCAGAATCGCAGAGACCTAATTCGCGTTTGATGCACGTCAATTTGAGTTTCGCACACGGAGAATAAAATGTTAGTGTAATTAATGGGAAGTCTGAGTATACCCACATAGAAAACACCTTAATTCAACGTTTTAAGAAAAAGTGTTTGTGCAAGAGAAATCGTACACGCTTGCGTTCGTACGCATACTGATTCAAGATAGCTGGTGAGGTCGGTTTCGTTTCGAAAGTTGGGCGTTCGGGAACGCTCCTACAAGCGTATTGCTGTTGAGACTTTGAGCAACTGTACTTCGCGCAGCGACGGGTGCGCGAATAAACGCGATTTTTCTGTAAATAAATGTACATACGTTGAGATCAGCCTAAAACGATTATTCACCCACCGGGCTTCGCAACCACAGGTCCAATGTCGTGCAACGATCAATTTGTTAATCCTGTTCATCGATTGGTTAAACATTTTCACCTCGCTGGGGGCCCAAATCAGAACCAAGGATAGCATATATTTGTCACTTGATAAGAGACTGTCGCGCGCCTGTATGACGTATGCAACGTACACCTCTGTTGGTCGCGTTGCCGCATTTTAGGCGGATTTTTAATTGTTAATATCTAAATAACGAAGCCGAAATCGCATTTTTCTTATACTCAATTTTCGACTTATATTGTCATGGAGAACCACCCGTTAAATTTTCTCCCACCTTTAGTCGAACACCCTGTACATGTGTAGTTCCAGATGTCCGATGTAATATTACCTCTTAATAATGAGCCTACACTTTATCATTAGTGACTAATTAGCAATAAAAAATAATGTGGACACTATGTACCTTATTGAAAAGAATTGATCTCCACCAATGGCGTAACAAACAAAATGGTACGGCGTCGGACTACCGCCAAGGTGGCCGTTAGTTCCGGTTACCGGCATAGACATTTTTTCTTGATAAATGTAAAAAAGTTGTATTATTCTAGCAGTACATGTTATCATGTTGTCCTACCGAAATCGTGCAATGCTTGCAGCATTTGATTGCGTTAGTACATATAAATTATATAAAAATATTGCATTTATACAATAAATACATTGTGCTATTTTTTTGCCCGAGAGTGTGTATAAATAGTTTGATTAATATTAGAATTAAAAATTAAATACTTACTTATCGATAATGACCTGTATGCTTTTGAGAAAATCATGATCTTCCCCGTCGATTTCCAAAAAACTTATAATCGTTCTAATCACACTCATTTCTAAATACATTGCAAAAATTTCGATTGGTACTTTATGTGCGATTCTTTGAAAATACGTGGACATCTGGGCAAATATTGAATTTTTCAAACTTCTTCTGGAACTACCAGAAAGTTTATCTCTTTCTGACAATATAAAATTTATATTTATGCTATTTGGATTGTTATTACTCAAATAATTCTCATTAGGTAATGTTTTACTCTCAGGTCTATTTAAAATAGGTATCGACGTATCTAGCCTTTGAAGAAATTCTCCAACTTCTTTATTAGCTATCTTTTTTTCTTGAAATCTATCCCGTTCCCAAGTGTGGACTCTCACGCCTCCTTTTTCACTGGCTTTTAGGATAACAACTTGGTTGATTGAATGTTCTCTGCAATATTCAAGAATTTCCTCAACGGACACCAAATCTAAAATTGTAACTTTCAATCCAAAACTCCAAAATTCTTTTAAAAGATCTATCATCTCTTTTTCTCGACGAGCATTGCCCAGGCAAGAAATGGCAACGTCGATTCCGTATTTACTTTCAGAAGATTCTGATGACTCCAGAACAGCAGATACAAGTTTCTCCAATGAGATGCTGATCCCAGCACCGTATTGTTTAGTTTCTTTACTAGCCATTCCTGTACGTTCAAGGATTTTTCGAAAAGACGATAACATTTTGTCGTAACGTCCACCTGCTGCTATTACTTCTCCACATTTTCTTCTACGGCGTTTAACTTCGCATGTTATTTGATAAATTGTACCACTATGTTGGTTTATATTATGCACCAGGAGCGGAACTACTACTACCGTCCACTGAAAAGTACAATAGTTGTTACACTCGGTAAAGATTATATTAAATTATACGAAGAAAATAAAAAAAATTCTTTTCGTTTTCTTAAATTTATTTTAGAATTAAACAAGAGCCCGTACGTAGAATACCTAAGAAATTACTTATGCCCGATTTTTTTTTAATTTTACACATTAGCAGCCATATAGGTCCTCAAAGACGACTCCCGTTTTAGGCCTCAAGGCAACAGGGAGACGAGGTCACAGTACCTATGTACACATTTTGTAAAACCTTTCAAGGGGTGGATGTCGTCAATTGAAAAAAAATATTGACATGCTATTTGAACTAAAAATATATTTTCATATCATTTTCGATGTGTGTGAATAAATCATAGCATGATTAATGTCGGTACCGATACTGTCGGTAACAGTTTGATAAAAGTTTGACGTTGGGCATTTATACTAACTAACTAAGTGAAAACGAGGGCGAAAAATGAATTATTTATATACTGACATATATTTGCACCCTAAACCGATAGTAGGTGGAAATCGTTTTTTTACGTATCCCGTACTCATAAAAAACGTATTTTTTAGAGGTGTGCGGACGTCCGAGATATCGGACTTGGTCGAGTTTAGAAAAAGTTGGACGGTCTCGGTCGGGCGTCCGTAACAAACGAACGCTCGGGTAGTCCGATACTGTCGGGCGGTCCGGTATTGTCGGGCACTTCGATACAGTTGCGATTTCGGACCCAGACCAACAATTTCGGTCAGTTTAACACCTTCAAGCAGTCCGACTAATGCAAGCGACTCATCGTGTATACAAAATTTAAATCATAATTTATTTTTAACCCTCTATGGGCCGAATTTTTGTTTTAACTCCAAAAAAATTGTGGGAACGAAAAATCAGAAATTATAAACCTATATATGCAAATGAAAACAAATTTTTGCGTTCAAACAATTTTATTGCGATATATTCACTATGTGACTTTCAAGTCACACCGGCCTATAAAGTTACAAAACTGTATCATCAAAAACAGTAACAAATTGAAAATTGAAATGCAAACAAATAGGTTGTTATTGATATACTAACCCAGAGTTATTATGTCCACTATTTTTAGTTTGGTAATCACTGACAAAAGCACAAATAATATCAATTGGATCAAATGGTTTCGCATAGTTTTACTGCCGTCATGAATACTAGTATTGGTTGTGTTGGCAACGTCATAGAGTTAAGATTTGTGCGCCATCTCATGAAAAAGCTATAATTATTTTGTAAAATGTCGATAAATTAAAATGTGACCTGAAAGTTACACGAGCCCATAGAGGGTTAATATAAATTTAAATTTAACTGATTGTTCACATAGCAGTAGTGCCAAGCGTTTAGTACTATAAATAATGTAAATGCGTAAGAAAAACTAATTTCTATGCACAAAGAGTTATATATCGATATAGTTATATATCTTTATATTTTATTTGCATGTAAAAAACACAATTGCTGTACATTTTCAGGCAACAATCTCGTACGAGTTGCCGTTATTATGTTTCCAGTGAGCGAAAACAATCGCTCACTTGTTACCTGGGTTGCATGTATTGCCAGATAATATTTTGCAACTTTACTCAGTATTGGAAAGCTTGTTGCATTATCCCTCCACCAATCTAAAATATTAATTTTGCGTGATAACACGCCTTCCGAAAAATAACTCTGTATTTTTCGATTTTTGCATGTTTCAAAATTGCACGTTTCAATTTCCGGGTTGCCCAACGTCTTATTAAAAAAGTCTAGTAAACTAGATTTTTTACTTCCATCTATAAGTAATACTATGGAGACTTCAAAGTTAATGCAATTAATTAAGAAAAATTGTATTAACAACATAAAAATGTACTAGTAACAAAAAACATACAAGTTTCAGCTATTTCATTTCTGAGGAACATTTTCATCAAAATTACAGTTCCAATCGTTATGCAAAGCTGACACAGCTTGTCTATTAAATTTTTCCAAAGTTCCATGTTTCTCGTCAATTGAGAGTAACTGATCGTTAAACCGTGGATCGAGCAACATAGCACATACACAAATCATTTTATTTTTAACAATAGGTTCGAAACGTTGCTACAAATAAAATATTATATTTAATTTAATACAATTTCTCAAGAATTTCTTTTTATGCAATTTGAAATCAAAATAAATAATTGAAATTACTTTTAATGCGTTACGACGTGTGAGAGCAAAGTATTTCCTGTACTAGTACATAGTTGTACTTCCAGTACGTTAAGTAAACCAATGTATGACGGATAATATTGCGAAAGAGTTGGGTACAACTCGCCGCTCATAATCTCCGGCGTTTCTTTGATCGGTTCGAGTACACTCAATACAGTCTCGAGGAAATTCCACTCTGCTGCATTCAAATTTTCTGGCATATTTCCATCTATAGATAGTAATACCATATTTAATGATGTCCATAATTGGTATAATCTTTTCAGCATGGCGAATGTGGTGTTTCATCTCGTATCAATTTTCTGAACCAATTGTAAAGGAGTGGTATGTGGGCTGATACTTTTTTGTATTTTAACGAACTTTTCCCTAGCAATACTTGATCGAGAAAAGAATGTAACAATTGTTCTACACTTTTTACGGAGTTGTTCATATTCAAAAATTTGCGTAGCCTTATAAAATCGTTAATTGCAAACAGCGTGCACAGCGCGATATTCTGCTCCAACTATCGTATGTATCTACGGCTTTAACAATATTGCGTCCGTTGTCGGTTGTAAAGAAGGCGGGTTTTTGCAAATCTAAATTTCACTCACTTAGACAATTTAACAATATGTTAAATGTATATTCTGTGACATTGCTTCTATTTCGGCGCGTTTTCCACGGACGAAAGGAGATGCAACTCCGGGATTTTACAGGCGCTGAGACCGGGCCTCGGCAGGCCGTACGGACGAGGTCCTCCCGGCACAAAACGCGATCCGAAAACTCGATAGCAATACTAACGAACGATGTTCGGGCGCCAGGTATCGGAAAGATACCACGCGAAGCGAGACGGTTTTCTACACGTAGAGAAGCGAACTTCATACAATTTTAGCGAATTGGTGGACGTTCGCAGCGCGGGGTTGTCAATCTTTAAATAACGCGAGGATACGGTAATTCGGTATCTGATTCGATATAATCGATACAATTACTCGCGAACGCAGGTGAACGGCGCAAACAATGGGACTGTCGCGACGATTCCCGGAACGGAACGGAGAGAGACCATGCGAGGCACACGCATCTTTTCTCTTGCTCGCTCTCGCGAGCACGCTATACCCGCCGTCGCGATTTTACGCGATCGAGATCTAACGACGATTTTTCCTAACGTCACGAAAACTACACTCACTCTTCCGACGCGACTCCTCCGAGGAAAACTTCCTTCACTTGACGAAATCGATCTACGTCTCACAACGCCGGCAAATGGCGGAAGATAAGAACACGAGGCGAGACGCGCCTCGACCCGTATGAAGGCGACGACGATGCGAGAAGCGTATCGTCCTTACACGAAATTACCTAACTACTTCATGAAAATGTTAAGGGAAGTATCACTGTTCGACTTACCGTTCCTCGGAGACGTTCTTTTCCGGTCGTCCTCGTTTTCCCTCGTTCGGGTCGCAATACACAGTTTTTGGGTATACTTTCACGATTTGGGAGCGGTTCGCGAAACGGAAGTCGGCGCGACAGTGATCCTTCTCGATTTCGGCAACAAGGATCTGTCCGGCGATCCCCACCCTACTCATTATTCGGAATGCCTAATTGGTCGGTCTCGCACGCAAAATCTTTAGTTTTGTGGGGTCTACCACGGATGGCCCCTGGCCGTAGGCAACATCCGGATTTGTCATAACGATCGCCGTGTGGCGACCGGGGTGTCTAAGACAAACCCAGGACGCGAAACATTGCAAAAACATTCGGACGCGAGGGAAAATTTCGAGCCGCGCGATACGATTCAGTAAATGCCGTCCAGATCACCAGCACTCGCGGGATCGATGACGAGCTAAATCACGCAGGTACCCGGGAACCCCGTATCACGCTACCGTCTACCGTGCCGCCACGTCGTCCCGCTCCGCGGCCCGCGCGCCTAAGTCCCGACGATGCCGGCCAGCAGCAGGCGAGTCGGCCGCGCGCGGGATCCAGTTCGAACAGCTGTTCCCCCGCCGATCGATATTCAGGCCCGCCGTGCCGCTCTCCCCTCGGCAGGACAACTGAGAGCAGACGACACGTGCTGGAACTGCCGAAAGCCAGGACACAGATTGCGCGCATGCCGTGAGGCACCGCGCATGCACTGTTATCGCTGCGGCGCACCTGACGTCACAGTGCAGCGCTGCCGCCGATGCAACCCGTTTCCGGTAAACGCGAAATCGAACCGAGCGTGGGGCCCCGACCGGTTCGATATGAAATAATTTCGGCCTGAATTTTAGAACAAACCGTGGAAAAATTTTTCGCGCCGCGACCGTCTCTTCTCGTTCTCGCCGCGCGGATTGGTAAACACGCCGTGCAGGTATTAATCGATTCCGGTTCTACCGTCTCGTTCATAAGTCGTGCTGTCATCGAACGACTGGGAACGGAGGTAGAAATTTTGCATACGGACTGAGCGTTGTCGATCGCGCTACCGAAGAAGCGCGTTTTAAATTACGGATTAAGGACCGCACCTGCGAAGTGTCTGACAGAATTCTCGATAATCTCGTGAATCCGGATTTGTTAGGAATCGACTTCATCGCGAAATTCGGTATCGTTGTCGAGTATCTCCGTGCCGTAGGGTACTTTGCATCGCGACCGCGCCTGTAATTTCCTTTCGGTTCAGTTTCTCGAGATCCTCTCTGCTGCGGTCTACAACTATTATCGGACGATGAAAGGGAGCGGTTACGCAAATTTCTCATACTGGCACTGAAAGACTTTGAAAATTTAAAAGGGGTGAACAATCTCACCAAACATAGTATCGATGTAGGAGACAGTCGACCTATATAACAACGGTTTTATTCGGTGTCGCCGATCGTAAGAAACGCGATTTTTAAGGAAGTGGATAAACTACTCGCGGATGATATTATCGAACCATCCGAGAGCGAGTGGTCCAATCCTATCGTAACGGTAAAGAAACCGAACGGCTCGTATCGATTTTGTTTAGATTTTCGCAAAGTCAATGAAGTGTCGAAGAAAGATGCGTATCCGCTGCCCATTATGACGAGCATTCTAGATAAATTACACGCCGCGAAATACATTTCCACCATCGATCTCAGCCAAGCGTATTTCCAAATACCGCTCGACGACGCGAGCAAAGAAATCACGGCCTTCACCGTTCCGGGTAAAGGATTATTTCAATTCAAGCGTATGACGTACGGATTCACGGGAGCCCCGGCTACATTTCAACGTTTGCTTGACCGCTTAATCGGGCCGGAAATGGAACCATACGCTTTCGCATATTTAGATGACATAATTATCGCGACCACGACCTTTGATGAACATCTCGAATGGCTCGAGCGAGTTCTCGGAAAAATTAAATTTGCCGGTCTGATCGTTAACCCAGACAAATGCGAGTTCTGTCGAGAAAAAGTACGATACTTAGGATTTGTCGTCGGTAGCGAAGGGTTGAATGTAGACACGGATAAAGTCGCGCCTGTCTTGTCATTCCCAGTTCCGAAGACGATCAAACAATTACGGCGATTTCTAGGAATGGCTTCGTGGTATCGAAGATTTATTCCGGATTTCGCTACCGTCGCGGAACCATTAAACATCTTGCTGCGGAAAGGACAGGCGTGGGAGTGGAAAGACGGCCAACAAGCCGCCTTTGAAAAAGTTCGTTCGCTGATCGCGACCGCTCCAACCCTTTCGTGCCCGCATTTCGACCTACCGTTCGTCCTTCAGACAGACGCGAGTACCGTAGGGCTCGGAGCCGTTTTGGTACAAGAGATCGAAGGTGTCGAAAGAGTTATCGCTTTCGCTAGTCGTTGCTTAACTACCGCCCCACGAAAATATTCCGCGACCGAACTAGAATGTCTCACTCGAAACCGAGTTCGTGTCGCAGAGACTAGGCGGAGGTTTCGTTAGATCTTGAAGTGGCGTCAACGGAGGAGTGGAAGGGTCGCATAGCGAACTTGTCCACCCTACGTCTCTGGGTCACGGAAAACCTCGATCGCGCGTACGAACGCAGGCCAGTCATTACAACCTGCGGAGGCGCGACATACGTTTCGAGGTGGGGGATTCCGTATTAAAAACGAATAGGGTCTTGTCGTCGGCCGCGAAGTTATGTCCAAGGTACAGTAGACCATTTATCGTAGAAAAACGGTTATCCGCGGTAGTTTATCGGCTCTGAACACCGGGGGGGGGGGGGAGAAGCCGGGAAAGCTCACGTGTCGGACCTTAAGGCGTACAAAACATTAAGGGCCAAAAACACCACACTACCGGAAATTCCCGCCGCTTCACAGATGCCGTTGAGACTCAGCCGCAACCTGCAGGCCGCGTACGAACAGATACGCAAGGACGTGGAAAGGATGGAGAGGCATCTGCGGGCCGTAGAGGAGCTTCTAGCAAGACCTCCGGAGATGCCGGCGGAAGGGGGGAAGACACCCACAGCCGTGCCGGAGCAGGACTTACTGTGACCGCTCCCCGAACCCCTGGCTCCGACGACCCGGCAGCCTGAAAAGGTCCAAGGAGCAAGCCCAAGGACACCAGCCAAGCCGAAAGTACCACTGCCGGAGGACCGCAGCACCGTCGCGGAACCGGACGCCTGCTGGAATTGCGGGGACTTTGGCCACCGCAGCCGCCGGTGCCCCGAGCCGCAGCGGCCGCATTGCTATCGGTGTGGCTGGAAACGCTGCACCGTGCGGACGTGCGTAACGTGCAGCTCCCGCTGGCGCGCCGAAGGCTCCGATAATTCGCCGTCCACACCGAAGGAAGAGCCCCGCAAAGGGATGTAAAAAGAAAAAAAAAAAAAAGGTCGTGACAATAAATATGTAAGCGGAGTACGTTCGTAGCGAAAATCCGCATATCCCACTCCAGTAGATCCCCACAGCCTCCTATACAACTGGCATGCCAAATAGAGTAAGTATTTTATGACATTGTACAAGTTGGGTGTGTGTTTGTCTGTTGGTGCGGGATACCTCAGGGAAACTTCCGAAGGGAGCAGCTCAGATTTTTTTTTGTTTATTTTCGAGCTAAGGATTACTGCGTTCGACTACCGAGCAGTGGTCCGGTCCACTTTTAAGGGGGGAGGGGAGTTGTGACGTGCAGATTTTACGACGTCACTTTTCCGTTAGTCTTTACGGCCGAAACGGCATTTCGAATGGACCGGACCGCCATCTAGCGTACCGAATTGACAGTCACGAATTTCAAGAGCGCTCCCCGAGGAAAGTCCCGCGTTACTCACCAATCGGCGGCTAATTCAAACCGCGCGCGCCGAGTACGGCAAGTTTCAGGACGTGCCGCGTGCACCACCAACCCTCTCAGGAAGCCTAAGGCGGCTCCCTTCGTGGGATCTCTCCTAGTGTGTTTGCTGGCCACCCAAAACGTCCAGTGCACTGGTGAAGAAAAGAATCGCCTACACACATGGGTCGACAACCCGGAGACGGCTCAAGCCTCACGTGTTCCATACGCGTGGGTGGTGTGGAAGCGTCCTGGGCTTGTCTTGGACACTCCGGTCGCCACACGGCGATCGTTATGGCAAATCCGGATGTTGCCACGGGCCAGGGGCCATCCGTGGAAGACCCACAAAACTAAAGATTTTGCGTGCGAGACCGACCAATTAGGCATTCCGAATAATGAGTAGGGTGGGGATCGCCGGGTAGATCCTCGTTGCCGAAATCGCGAGAGATCACTGTCGCGCCGACTTCCGTTTCGCGAACCGCTCCCAAATCGTGAAATTATACCCAAAAACAGTGTATTGCGACCCGAACGAGGAAAAACGAGGACGACCGGAAAAGAACGTCTCCGACAAACGGTAAGTTGAACAGTGATCCTTCCCCTTAAAATTTTCGTGAAGTAGTTAGGTAATTTCGTGTAAGGACGATACGCTTCTCGCATCGTCCTTGCGTTCGTACGGGCCGAGGCGCGTCTCGCCTCGGGTTCGCATCTCACGCCATTTGCCGGCGTTGTGAGACGTAGATCGATTGCGTCAAGCAAAGGAAGTTTTCCTCGGAGGAGTCGTGTCGGAAGAGTGAGTGTAGTTTTCGTGACGTTAGGAAAAGTCGTCGGCAGATCTCGATCGCGTAAAATCGCGACGGCGGGTATAGCGTGCTCGCGAGAGCGAGCGAGACAAAAGATCGCGTGCCGTCGCATGTTCTCTCTCCGTTCCGCTTCGGGAATCGTCGCGACAGTCCCATTGTAATTGCGCCGTTCACCTGCGTTCGCGAGTAATTGTATCGATTATATCGTATTAGATACCGAATTACCGTATCCTCGCGCTATTTAAAGATTGACAACCCCGCACTGCGAACGTCAACCAATTCGCTAAAATTGTATAAAGAGCGCGGGCTCTCGGGGGGTGGCCACGTGGCCGCCAAAATTGTAATTTCCTGACGCCGATTAAATTAATCTCGAGACAAATTGAATCGTCATTTCTGAACCTGCGAGATCCGCTCTGCCGTAAGGGGCGCCCCCGCCCTTCCTGCGTCCGAACCTCTGACCCTTCGCGAATCGCGTAACGTAGCTCGAAACTCCGTAACGAAAATTCTCGATTCGCTTCTCTACGTGTAGAAAACCGTCTCGCTTCGCGTGGTATCTTTCCGATACCTGGCGCCCGAATATCGTTCGTTAGTATCGCTATCGAGTTTTCGAATCGCGTTTTGTGCCGGGAGGACCTCGTCCGTACGGCCGGCCGAGGCCCGGTCTCAGCGCCTGTAAAATCCCGGAGTTGCATCTCCTTTCGTCCGCGGAAAACGCGCCGAAAAAGAAGCAACGTCACAATTCTTATATGAGCGTTTCTCCTGATTCATGGTGTAAGTTTAACATATAATGAACTAACAGAAAATCTTTTGTTACATAATGAACAGTTAAAGATATGTAACTTCGGACTGCTCTGGATGTCCATCCGTCTGTCGTGTATGCTAATATGTTACATCCTGTTAATAATTATATATGCATTTGTTAAGGTATGTCGCGTGTGAGCCGTTTAAATATGGCGCTTCTTGATTTGTAAGCGTCCGGCTGGCGCCACCTATGTACGGGCGGCTGAAACGCTCTCGCGCGCCACTCTTCGTGTGGTTGTTCTCTCTCTGACGTGTGCAATGTACCTTGAACTGTGACTACTACTATTTTGTCTATTGTTATCCATTAAATCCTAATTATCAGTGAAAGTTAATGGTTAATTACCCGAAAACCACAACAGCATTATATATGAAACATAAACTATACACTGTACGAGATATTGTATAACAGTCATAAAGGAAAGAAAATATAATTCATATTGTTAAGAAGGTAAATGTTAAAAATTAGTATAACGACATCTATAAGATGCGATTAGAATCACATGTACCGATTTGCCTTCCTAGTACGCACATCTTGTATCAACCTCGTCATAAGAATTGTAAGTTAAGATCAGACAAGCTCGTAAAGTCCGAGAGAACATGTGTAACACAGTGATTTTTTAATAAATAATGTTAAGACCCAAAAGTAAAACGCTTTCATAATTCTAACAGGTTATGGGCCCAGGTCACTAAAAAAATGAATGTAAAACAAGCAAAGCAGTAAGATTGAAAGCATTCTGAAAAAAGTAAAAACGTGGTCTCAATAGCGGCAAAAATGGCCACAAGACAAGTTGAAGAATTGATACAAATTGAAAAACTCGTAGACGAGTCGAACATTCAGGTATAGAAGTTTCAAACAATAATCAATTTTAAATCTACGGGAATCTATGAAGTGGTAAATGGAGAAACGCAAGTTGGAGACAAAACAATCGATAAAGAACGAGCAGATTGGACGCTGAAGGACACAAAGGCTCAAAAACTGATAATAACAACAGTAGATAAGAAGCCTCTAACACATCTTCCAAACTGTAAGTTGCAAAAGAAATGCCTAATAAATTAGTCGTGATATATGAAAGAGACACTGAACAACAGAAATGCTCTCTACTACAACAATTTTTTAATTACACGTTCAAAAAAGAAAATTATATAGCTAATCATATAAGTAATCTAGAAAATCTAGGATATAAATCAAATGTATTAGATCAGACTGTCAGTGATACAATACTAATGACCAAAATAATAGCCTCGCTACCCGCACAGTACAAACATTTTGTCAGTGCGTGGGAATCGAAGTCAAATGGTAAAAAGACATTAACTAACCTAACAGCAAGATTATTGACAGAAGAATCTAGATTAAGTATACAGGATGCAGATGAAGACCAGGTTGCGTTCAAGACGGTAGCAAAGAAATGCTACAAATGCAATGGAACAAATCACATCACAGGGAACTGCAGAAATGTAACGACAGAGCAACGTTGCTTCAATTATGGACTTAAGGGACATATCTCAAGAAACTGCAAAGATCCCTCACAGAGAGACGTGCAAAAATGTATCATTTTCAAGAAAACGAATCATGCAGAGGAAGACTGTTTCTTCAGAAAACCCCGAAACACCATAAGTGGAAAATATAAGACAGACAAGGTATGTTTCTTCTCAAATGCTACTGGTTCTAACGATGAATGGGTCATTGATTCGGGCGCCTCAGACCACATGGCGAATGACATTAGTTTCTTAAGTGATGTAAAACCGGTAAACATTGAAATAGGAACAGCAAAGAAAAATGAAACAATGGAAAGTGAAACACTCGGAGAAGTTGAGATGGAAAGCTGCACGCTGAAAGAGGTTATGTTAGTTCCAAAATTAACGAGAAACCTACTGTCAGTGAGCGCCATCACGCAAAATAATGGCAAAGTAAAATTCACAAAAAACAAAGTGGAAATCATAAAGAACGAGATGAAGATTCTAGAAGGTACGCAAAATGAGCAAGGGTTGTACGTAATAAAATCTAACTAAATGAACGAAAAGGAAGCGCTTCTAACGTGCAAACAAGTCCTAACAACACGGCACCGAAAGCTAGGACATCTAGGATACGCAAATATGAAGAAGTTAATCGGTCTAAGTAAAGGTATGAATTTATCGGCTAAAAACTTTGACATTACAGAAATCTGCGGAGTGTGTGTTAAAGCAAAACAAATACGAACACTGTTCATGGGAGAACGAACAAGAGCAACACGCCGATTGCAAATAATCCATACAGACGTATGTGGTCCGATAGATCCTACTACATGGGACGGGTTGAAATACTTTATAACCTTCAATTCGAAATACAAGAAACGGCGAAAATGTATATAAAACAGTGTGAAGTAATGTGGAACTGGAAAGGACTCAAATTAAGATGCTACAATCGGAAAGAATATGCAAACAGAGAGCTAAAGAACTGGTGTCAGGAAAACAGAATTACTTTAGAGTTCACAATTCCTTATACGCCTCAGCTGAATGGAAAGGCGGAAAGGCTGAATAATATTGGACAAATCAAGAGCCCTATTGATAGACTCAGACCTAAACAAAAGCATGTGGGGTGAAGCAGTACGCGCTGCAGTGTACTTGTCGAATAGAAGCCCTACAGACACAAGCAACAAAACCCCAGCAGAAAACTGGTTGAGAAAAACAACAGATCTTACGAATCTACAAGTGTTTGGATGTGATGCCTATGCCAAAGAATTGAAACAGACGAAGAAATTGGATGAAAGAAGTAAAAAGTATACATTTGTTGGGTATTCAACCTGTGGCTATCGGCTTTGGAAGAGACAAAGAAGGAAAATTATAAACGCCAGAGATGTGATATTTGGAGATACACATAAAAAACAGAAATAAAGAAACAAACGTGGTCAACTACCAATCACATTAAACGAAGAAAATGAACAATTAGAATAAAGTACAGAAAACACGAAACCTAATACTAACAAGCTGAATACGGAAGAAATACGTGAGATACAAGAAACAGAGGAAGACAAACAAACAAGCACAGAAGAAGTGCTCGAAGCAAGAAAGTTCCAAACAAATACCAAAACTATTATGTTCATCTAACATACAAAGAAGCTGTGAGTGGACCAGATTCATCGAAATGGAAAGAAGCCATAAAAGAAGAAAAATACTTTCTAGAAGAAAATGAAACCTGGATCCTAAAAGGCGAAACTGAAGCTCAAGACAAGAAAATTCTAAGCACAAAATGGATCTTCAAGATAAAAGAAGACGGAAGATATAAAGCTCGCCTAGTGGCTAGAGGGTGTGAACAAGAAAAAGGAGTAGATTATGAAGAAACCTACAGTCCTGTGCTGAACTTAAGTGCTTTCAGACTAATAGTAGCTCTATCCGCACAAAAGGACTATCAGGTAATAAAAATTGACATAAAAACCGAATTCCTCTACGGGCATCTAAATGAAGAATTGTTTATAAAGCCACCGAAAGGATTCGAGATGAAGGGTAAAGTATGTAAACTGCAAAAAGCACCATCAAACTAGAATCAGCGGTTTAAGACATTTTTAACACTGATGGCTTTGAACCAATTCCTTCAGAGCATTGTATTTTCAAATCAAAGAAAGAATTCACAATATTAGCAATATATGTAGACGATGGCATGTTAGTAAGCAATAACACAAAAATAATAGACTATATTATACAACTAAGTAATGAATTTAAAGTAAAAATTTATAATAGTTTTGAGAGTTTTTTGGGAATAAATATAAAGAAGGGACAAAACGAAATAGAATTAAATCAAACCAATTACATTGAGCAACTACTAGAAAAGTGTAACATGGAAAATTCGAAAGTGGTTGCTACACCAATTGTAAATCTGGAAGTAAATGCCAATAATGTAATCGTAAAACCAGATAAGAAATTTCCTTATCGAGAATTAGTAGGTATAATAGTTTGTAGGCGTTGGATGCGTTTGACCGTTGGCAGCCGCCCGTCGATGGCTTTCGAACGTTCCAGAATCATCGATTGGCGGTTCGCCGTTTCGAACGTTCCAGAATCATCTGACGGTTGTTCGTTAGCAACCGTTGCGACCCGACGGTTTTTGTTTATCTCGCGAGGACGATGCTCCGACGCGTTTTTCCGAGAGAGTTCGCCGAGAGTCGTTGATCAATAAACGTTATAATTTATAATCTTGAGTCATCCGCTCTTTTAGTTAGACCGATCACCCCCTACAAGTTTGCAATATTTGACAACAAAAACACGTTCCAACGTATCATTTGCGGTAAATTATATAAGCAGATTTATGGAAAAATCTATAGACAAAGACATAACTAATACAAAACGAATTCTGAGATATTTACAGGGTACTAAAACTCTAGGAGTCAAATATACTTGGAATGACAGTGTAAGAGATGATGAGATTATTGAATACTGCGACTCAGACTTTGCAGGAGACACGACTAGTGGAGGTCCAGTCGTGGTGGAGGTGCTCACGTAAACAACCTGTATTCTCACTCTCGACAACTGAAGCCGAATATATAGCAGCCGCGGAATGCTGCAAAAAATGATTGTATTTGAAAAACATACTCGAAAGTTTAACAAATAAGAAAGCGAAAGCAAAACTATTAATAGATAATCAGAGCGCGATGAGCTTAATTAAAAACGGAATAGTACACCGCAGAAGCAAGCATATAGACGTCAGGTTTCATTTTATAAGTGAGAAATATACAGAAGGTCTGCTGGAGATAGAATATTGTCCGACCGATCAACAAATAGCAGATATACTAACCAAATCTCTATGTGCTGAAAAATTCAAACAACTTAGACATAATTTGTTAAATAGTTTTTAAAATTTAAGACGAAGTGTTAAGAAGGTAAATGTTAAAAATTAGTATAACGACATCTTATATCAACTTAGTCATAAGAATTGTAAGTGAAGATCAGACAAGCTCGTAAAGTCCGAGAGAACACGTGTAACACATATTAGCTATTCCATTTGTTGATTCCTTAGATCTAACTCAATTTTTGTCTAAATATATAATATTTGTCTCTCTTTTACCACTATTACTTGGCCCTGCTTCTGTGTTTTCTCTTGAAGTAACTATTCCACAATGCACAGTTTTTAAGTGACGCGTAAGCGAAGATGTGCAACTGTATTTTACTTTAAATTCCTTTAAACAAATATTACATCGTGCCCCGTCTTGATTTCTCCTTATCCGTGCCCGGATTGCTCCTAATTGTTGTGGAAAGCGTCAGGACATGCTCTGGTGGAAGACACACGAGACACAGGTTAACACTAGATTTACCGGCTATTTAAGTATATCTATTTCTACCAAAACTTTAGAAAAAGTGCTTAGTGGTGTTTCCAGTCTTTATTTACTTTTAAAAAATGACAAAAAAAGTCGAATAATACTGATAGGGCCAGTGCTAGAAATTTACGGGCCACAGCTCAATCAACTCGCCTAAAAGCGAGTCGACCGAGCACGGCCAAGACACTCAGAAACCCCGAGTATCGAGTTCGCACTTACAGATAGCCAAGTGTCCGGGACCCAAGGTGAACCTCACGTGTGGCCCAAAACCCTGAGTAAATATACAATTCCAAGGGCCGCTAGCGTACTGCATCAGAATCATGATTTTCCCGGAATCATATTCTGTCCCGAAAAAACGTTGCAGTACTTATCAAAAGTTGTAGCTGTCCCAATGTCATTTCATCACATAGAAACATGCACCAGTCATTTTGACTGGTACTGGTATAAGTGTCAATAACAAAAAATATATTTGTTACAAATACATATAAAATAATATAAAGTTCATAAAACTGATTCTTTAGTTATTGTTGGATAGGGTAATCGATCCCTACATTACCGACTGAAAGGATATAAGTGTGTGTGTTGGACTGAGAGTGGGAAGGAGTCTGGGAGTTCGTGGGGCATAGCAGAGTGGTGTGCGAGCTCTCATAAGATGGTTGGGCTACTTTATCGTTCGTTTTGTATAGTTATTACCTGATAAAATATGTTAGCATGAGACCAAAGTTTTTAATATACATTGAGTCAAACAATTGATCAAATGTTCCCACAGTGCCTAAATTTTTATTTAATTGAACACATGTTAATAAGATATGTAACAAAATATTTTATTATAATACAAACATAGTTTTCGTAGTTGATATAATACAGAATTAACTTAAATATGTTAGACTTTTTAAACAAAATTAAATGAAATTAATAAATTATGTAATGATCAATTTTTTGAGTTTGAAGAAATGAAATATTAGTACTTCGTATACCCTCCTTTCGCTTTCAGTACGGCTTCCATGCGTCTTGGCATACTACCTACTAAACTTTTACACTGTTCAACCTTAATATTTTCAAAATCGGTTTTAACTTTTAACCACACTTCAATAATACTTCTTGAATTGTGATCGAAGTTGGCAACTGCTCTTTTCAGTAAACCCCATAGGTGTTCTATTGGGTTCAGATCGGGAGACTGTGGGGGCCAGCCTAAAACAGTAAATTCACGAGCTATTAACCATTCTTTGGTGATTTTTGTCTGGTGTTTAGTGCCGTTATTGTGCTGAAAAATGACTTCGTCTGCGTTCTTATTCCATTTTGGCAAACTTCCAATTAAACTTTTCTGCAGGATGGATGTGTATGATGTTGCAGTCATTCGACCATCAATTTTTTCAACGGATCCGACGCCCTCACTGGTCAATACAACCCCAAAAGTGAATTTAACAGGACGTTAAAAAATAAAGAAACCTCTTCTTACAAAGCGGCACAAGAAGCTTCGACTGCAGTTTACCGAAAAATATAAAAATTATACAGATCTCGATTGGGCCTGAGTAATATGGTCACACGAGACGAAAATTAATCGTTTTGGATGCGATGGACGCGAATGGACATGGCGAGGAAATAAAGAACAACTACGGTCGCATCACGTTCATCCAACACTGAAGTTTTGAGGAGGCTATATCATGGTTTGGGATTGTATGACCAGTGAGGACGTCGGATGCATTGAAAAAATTGATGGTCGAATGACTGCAACATCATAAACATCCATCATGCAGAAAAGTTTAATAGGAAGTTCGCCAAAATAGAATAAGAACGCAGAAGAAGTAATTTTTCAGCATCATAACGACCCTAAACACCAGACAAAAATCACCAAGGAATGGTTAACAGCTCATGGATTTACTGTTTTAGGCTGGCCCATACAGTCTCCCGATCTGAACCCAATAGAACACCATGAGGTTTACTGAAAAGAGCAGTTGCCAACTTCAATCACAATTCAAGAAGTATTATTGAAGTGTGGTCAAAAGTTAAAACCGCTCGTGAAAATATTAAGGCTGAACAGTGTAAAAGCTTAGTAAATAGTATGCCAAGATGCATGGAAGCCGTACTGAAAGCAAAAGGAGCGTATACGAAGTACTAATATTTCACTTCTTCAGAATCAAAAAATTGATCATTACATAATTTGTTAATTTCATTTAATTGTGTTTAAAAAGTCCAACATATTTAAGTTAATTCTGTATTATATGAACTACGAAAACTATGTTTGTATTACAATAAAACATTTTGTTACATATCTTATTAACATGTGTTCAATTAAATAAAAATTTAGGCACTGTGGGAACATTTGATCAATTGTTTGAGTCACTGTATATATCTTTAAAGTGTTGTGTGTATCATAAAAGATAGTCGTTTTATTCCCTCTACCTCGTAAAATTATAACAGGTTATGGGCCCAGACCACATGCCGGGTTGACACGTGTTAAAATAGAGGTTGTGTAAAAGGGTAGTCGAATTGATTGGAAAAGAAGCGATAAGTAAAGAGTTTTCATTGAAAATAAAACTAAAAGCCTTTAAAGGAAAATGTTGGGAATAAAGAATAACCTGGAAGATATCGGAATTATTGGAAAGTTAAAGGATGCGGACGGATTCCAGACTTGGAAATTTCGGCTAAGCCTGGCGTTGAAATCGAGAGGTCTGTATCAACATTTAACTAGTGAGGCACCGGGAGAACGAAATTCCCTAGAAGAATGGTCGAAAACGGATGCTAAAATACAAAATTTAATAGTGTCGACTATAGAAGATCAGCCACTAATACATATAATACAATGTGCCACGAGTAAGGATATGTGGGATAAATTAAACATGATTTATGAGAGGGATACAGAACAGCGGAAGTGCTCGCTTATGGAAGAGTTATTTACTTATAAATTCAAAGCTGATAGTGATATAGCAACACATATTGCGCATTTAAAGAATATTGTCTCTAAGTTACAGACTCTGGGTTGCCAAATAGAAGAAAAGATGTTAATTATGAAAGTCTTAACTACGTTACCAGAGAAATACAGATTCTTTGCCAGTGCATGGGAGTCAACACCAAAGGAGGAGAAGACAATCGATAATCTAACGGCTAGACTGCTTATGGAGGAAGTGAAACACAAAGCTGAACAGACAGAAGCAGTGGCATTTAGAGCAGTGGAAAGGAAATGTTTCAAATGTAACTCCACAGGACATTTAGCGAACGCATGTAAAAGTAACACACAGCGAGAAGATAGGAAAGGTAAAGAGATCAAATGTTTTAATTGTAGCAAAACGGGGCATATTGCTAGAGATTGTAGGTACAAGAGAGAGAGGAACATCGAGCCGTATACCCTCCATGTAGGATATGCAGCAGAAGAAACCATTTAGAGAAGGAATGTTTCTACAAGCACCGAAACCAAAAGGGAGCGAGACAAGAATCCGAGAAAGCGAGCTTCTTAACAGCAGAGGCTGACCAAAAGATGTGGATTTTGGACTCTGGTACGACGAGTCATATGGTGAACGATCAGAGTTGTTTGAAAGAGTGGGAAGGAATTGAAATTGTAGTGGGTTCTGAAAAGGGTTATGAAGGGAATAGCAAAAGGAAAAATAGATTTTGGAAAATATGAACTACAGAATGTGCTTTTTGTACCTGAGCTGAGACAGAATCTGCTTTCGGTTGACGCGATAACGCAGAGAGAAGGGGAAGTTCTATTTAGAAAAAATGATGCAATAATATACAAGAACGGAAGGGAAATCTTTAGAGGACGAAAGAGCGAGACTGGGTTGTATTACGTACAAAATTCAAGGAACCTTAGGAGACCAGAAGCATTACTAGTGAAAGAAGAAGGGGGACTGGTGGAATGGCATAAAAGGTTAGGTCACTTGAGCTATGGAAAGATAAAAGAACTGCTGGGAAAAGTAACTGGAATACCCCTATTAAAGGAACAACTGAATGGAAATATTGAGACGTGTAAACTATGTGTAGAAGCGAAACAATCGAGGACACCTTTTGGGGAATCAAGAGTGCGTGCAAAAAGACCTCTTGAGCTGATACACACAGATGACTGTGGCCCAGTGGATAAGGTGACTTGGAATGGAAAACGGTATTTTATGACAGTCATGGATGATTATACGAGCTTCGTAATGGTTTACTTACTTGAGTCAAAGAGCGATGTATTAGAGAATTTAAAGCCATATGTTATGGCAGCTGAGGCAAAATGGAACCTAAGGTTACATAAATTAAGGTGAGACAATGGAGGAGAGTACACAAGTAGAGAAATAAAGAGCTGGTGTAGATCCAAAGGAATAGTATTGGATTATACAACACCATACACACCCCAGTTAAATGGAAGAGCTGAACGTTTAAATCGAACCCTACTGGATAAAGCACGAGCGTTACTGTTTGAGAGCAATCTAGAAAAGGAGATGTGGGGAGAAGCAGTTCTAGTTGCCGCATACCTACAGAATAGAAGTCCACTGAAAGTAGTAGCAAAAACAAGTTACGAGTTGGATTCGGGCTTTGACCGTCGTGCTGATAGGTCGTGTTTACGTTGTGTCTCTCGAACGTACGGTTACGTGTTCAAGTGTTTAGTGCAGTTATTATAGCTAAACTTGTGTTTTTCAGTTAAACAGTGTCACATAGTGTTTTCTGTTATATCCTCTACTACTGCAAAGGGTGCAGGGTGCAGTATGCACCCTTCCCCTTCCTCTTCTCGTTCTCCACTGACTTCTGACTACAGGAGTCAGATGGTACCTTTAAACTCAACGATGTCTTCTGACCAGAAACCCTCTTCGTCACCGTCTCAATCTCCCAATTACGCCGCTGCTGTACAAACTACAACTTACCCTACTAGAGATCAAGCCATCGTAATAGACGCCTTGGAAGGAATACCCATTAAAGAATATGTGAAAGCGATTGGATCAATAATCAACCCCTCAGACATCACATTTGTATCAAAGATTTCACTAAATAGAATTTGTATGTTCCTGGCCAATACTACAATAGCCAATAAACTCACAGATTCTAAACATGTTATTAACATCGATAACAAGACGCTTGAAATCCGCCCTTTAATTTCAAAATTCAAGAGAATAATACTATCAAATGTGTGTCCCATCATCCCTGACAGATTTTCTGGAAAATCTACTCTTGAAGATGAACATCAGATTGGGCTCAAAAATGACCTTTCTACGCGCAGGCTTTCCTGATACCGGTTATGCCCACATCATGAGTTTTAGACGTCAAATATTTATCCACCCTGATGATATTAACAAAATTCCAGAATCCTTGAAGGTAGAGTTCGACGATACAACCTTCTGGATTTATTTATCCTCGGACTCTGTTACATGTTTCAACTGTAAACAGTCGGGGCATCTGGCCAAAAACTGCTCCATCGACACAACTATCTCCGACCGCTCTGGTAATAAAGGTACAACAGACAACGCTCCCGCCGCTTCAATAGAGGAAACCCAGCCGGATCATAACATTGACTCATCTATAACAAGTGTTCCGGATAAATCGGAACGTAAGTTGCCGTCAGGTAGAAAGGGACGGAGACACGATGTACGGACAAGCACTTTATTAACCACGACGAAGAGACACGTAAACTTAAACTTTAACTATATTACAATGTATCTACACGAACTATTTACAGGCTGCAGATGCAGAAAGCGGGCGCATGGGCGCGAAGCAATGATGATTTTACGCAGGGCGTAGATCGCGAGAACAGTGGTCGCTGGGGCCTTGACGAGGTGTCGTTTTACTGTTTCGCGTTGCCGTAACTTCGAGGCGCTCTAACGTTAGATACGTTTCTGGGCGCGCAACGGTGCGCGGTGCCCTATATTAACCTGGGGGAGGGGGTCGCGGGACGCTGGTTACCGAGCGGTTCGGCGGCGAGAAGCGCGGTTTTGATTTGAAACCCGCCGTTGCGGGCGAACGCTTGGCGGTCGCGCCCGCTTGTTTTGAGGACCTCGGCGGTCCTCTCGGTCGGCCTGTCGTTGCCCTCGACGTCGACGCGCTGTCGCGTGGAGAAATAATAAACCAACCATCTCGTATTTAAAAGTATTTGGGTGTATGACATATTATTACATTCCAAAGAATCTTAGAAATAAACTACAACCGCAAGCGAGAAAAGGAATATTCGTTGGATACTCCAAAGAAAGCAGATGGTATAGAATATATGACCCTGAGAGTGGGAGAATAAATGCTGTAAGGACGGCAAAGTTTGATGAGTCTATCAAAGGTTTTAATCTTTTAGGGACAATGGACACATACAATGGAACTGTAGAGAGCTTAAGATATAACACGTCGGAATCAAGAAAGCAGGAAGGGAGAGATGAAGTGTTAATAATAGACAACCCACGAAATGAGGAGAAAGGTGGAGAACAAGAGGAAATAGAAAACAGCGAAGAACAAGATCCAATAGAAACTAGAGAAGAACATGATCAGATAGAAGTAGAAGAAGAACAAGGACACGAAGAACAGAGTACACGCAGGGGGAGACGAAAAGCAGAAGAGATACGAGAAGAGCATAGGGGAAGGATCCAAGAAGCAGAAGAAGAACTAAGGCGACAAGGAGTGAGAAGATCCGAAAGAATAATAAAGGGAAAGGAACAGGTGAACAATGTAATATATCACAAGGACAAAATACACATGAAGGCACCAGAAAGCTATAAGGAAGCTACAGAGGTATCGGAAACTGGAGAATGGTTAAAAGCCATGGAAAAGGAACTAGAGTCGATGAGGGCACACCAGGTATGGGAATTAGTACCGAGACAGAAGGGTGTGAAAGTTGTAAAAAGCAAGTGGGTGTATACTGCAAAGAAAGACATAAACGAGTCATCAAAATATAAAGCAAGACTTGTAGCTATAGGATGCCAGCAGAGACAAGGACTCAACATCCTCGAATCATTTGCACCAGTAATCAAGGTATCAACAGTGAGGATCATGCTTGCGATAGCATCTATACGTAATCTTCAGATCAGACAATACGACGTAAAGTCTGCTTATTTGAATGGAACGCTGAAGGAAAAAGTGTTGATGGAACAACCTCCAGGATTTCATAATGGAAAAGACGAAGTGTGCCTTCTTAAGAAAAATATCTATGGATTACCCCAATCAGGACATTATTGGAATGATAGACTAAATGAAATAATGGAATCTACAGGATTAGAACGTATGAAAGAAGATCCTTGTTTATACTTATATAATCAGAAAGGAGAGTTTTTGATGATAGGCGTATATGTAGACGATTTTTTGGTGGTAGGATCTAGTAATAACATTATAGATAGGATAATGAATAGGATAAGAGCGGATCTTAAAATAACAGAAATAGAAGATAAGAGTTTTCTAAACATTGATATAATTAAGACACAGAACGGGTTAGAATTGTCGCAAAAGGATTACATAGAGAAAATAATAAATAAGTATGGATTGAAAGATTGCAATATGGTAAACACACCATTAGATTCACAGCAGAATTTGGACGATGTTGCGGGTTCACCTGAGATCGACAAGTTAGTATATCAGGAGATGATAGGGTCATTAATGTACTTAGCGGTAGCGACGCGACCAGATATATCCTTTAGTGTAAGCAAATTATCACAATATTGTAAGAGACCGCATCAAATTCATTTAACGGCAGTAAAGCGGGTTTATAGATATTTAAGAAAAACCATAGGGTATAGATTAAAATACGACAATAAATATGATGAATTGAGCATGAGTACGGATGCGAGCTGGAATTCGAGTGAGGATGCGAAATCGTTTGGTGGATATGTGACAAAGATAGGGAATAATGTAATTAGTTGGAGGAGTAAGAAACAAGACTTGGTAGCTCTTTCAACATGTGAAGCAGAGCTAATAGCAATCTGTGATGGTACGTTAGAACTAAAATGGGTCCAAAGTTTATTAGAAAGCATAGGGATAGGAATAGGAGATAAAACACCGATAGAACTTAAGACAGACAGTAAGGCTGCTATTAGTTGGATACAGAAAGAAAGAGTAATAAATAGATTGAAGCATATTAATAGAAAGTATCATTACATTAAAGATGAGGTGAAAAGACAGTTTATAAAATTGTCTCATGTTGCGTCCGAAGACATGGAGGCAGATATATTTACGAAAGCGTTGAACGATGCAAAATTAAGAAAAAACGTGGAAAGATTGAATCTACATGTTGCACGAGCGTTCGAGTCCCAAGGGGGGGGGGGGATATGATGGGAGGTACGCTCCTGAAGGGCCCCGTAACGCTCGAGATACGCTCCTGCGCGAGAGAGTCGAGAAGTAGTAAACGGATAGAACACGCGAAAAGATGTATGTGCAATGAGACGTAAAAGCGTATATTACAATGTGTAGAGTAACTTGTATAATATATATGATAAACGTAGGTTAAGCAAAGAAGGCTACCTATTCATTAGAATCCACGCCCAACATATACTGTAATTATTGTGGTCGCTAATGACCTAGATGTTGATGCGACCTGCAAAAATAAACAATTAAAAAAAAAGAAAAGTTACGAGTTATGGAACGGTAGGAAACCGGATCTGGAAAATTTACAGATTTTTGGAAATATTGCATATGCGAAGAGATTAGGAAATCTTGGAAAACTAGAAAAGAGGTGTGACAAATATAGGTTTGTGGGATATGGACAAAATTCTTACCGACTGTGGGATGAGAATAGGAGAAAAATAATTCTTTCAAGAGACGTAATTTTTGAAAAAAAAACACACTGCTATAAGAGACGAAAGGAAACCGAACCTTTTTGATGGAATCACTGAACAAGGTGAGAGTGACAGAGAGTATGAGGACGAAGAAATAAAAGGAGAAGAACAGAAAGAAGAGGAAGTATATGAAGAACAGGAAGAAAAAGAAGCGTAATGAAGATGCTGTAGACGAACATGGATCAAGGAATGAATTATACGAAGATGGAAGCGCGCTGGAAGAACTTGAAAGAAATTCAGGGAGGCCTAAGAGGAATAGGAGACTCCCGGAGAGATATCGTGATTATGGTTTGTTGACCTATGAAGAAATTACGAATGGTCAGAAGAAAGAAGAATGGCTAAGAGCGATACGAGAAGAAAAGAAGTCGCTACAAGAAAATAAGACTTGGATTGTGGTAGATAGACAGGAAGCAAAGGGTAAAAGAATTTTAACTAGTAAGTGGGTTTTTTCAATTAAAGAAGATGGACGATATAAGGCTCGATTGGTACTGAGAGGATGTGAACAAGGGAAAGACAGTTTTGACTATGAAAATATATACAGTCCGGTAGTCGATATTATTTCTTTGAGAATTTTAATGGCGATTGCAGCATCGAGAAACTACCATGTGGTGAAATTTGACGTAAAGACTGCATTCTTGCACGGGGATCTTCTGAAGGACATCTACATGTATTTACCTAAGGGTTTTGAAGAAAAGTCAGGAAAAATCTGCAAGTTGAAGAAAACGTTGTATGGCCTGAAACAGGCACCGGTACAATGGAACAAGAAGTTCTCTGAAGCACTCGGAAGGAAAGGACTGAAGCAGTTGACTGGAGAGAGATGTGTGTTTAAGAAAGAGAAGAGTTCGATGGTCCTGGCACTTTACGTGCACGACGGAATAATAATAGGAGAGAATTTAGATGAGATTAGAGCTTTACTGAAAGAGTTGTCTCACGAATTTGAGTTGAAGACAGAAGAAGAACCCACAAGTTTTCTAGGAATAGAAATGCATAGAGTAGAGGAAGGCATAAGGATAACACAAAGAACTTATGCAGAAAAGGTACTTGAGACATATGGAATGAAAGATGCAAAACCTGTAAGTACGCCGATGCAGGCAAATGAACAAAAACGTATATTGGATAATAAGGTAAGACCATTCAATTTTCGGGAGGCAATAGGAAGTCTATCGTATTTAGCCAATAATACAAGACCTGATCTGAGCTATGCGGTTAACTATAGCAGTAGACGTACTGAAAAGCCATCGAATACCGATATAGTCAATGTTAAAAGAACCCTTAGATA
The DNA here is from genome assembly GCA_913789915.3 of Sphecodes monilicornis. Classification (NCBI taxonomy): domain Eukaryota; kingdom Metazoa; phylum Arthropoda; class Insecta; order Hymenoptera; family Halictidae; genus Sphecodes; species Sphecodes monilicornis. The sequence continues at coordinate 3,038,645 of OU565299.1, read as the reverse complement.
TTTGCAGGGTACAAAGAATTTTGGAATAACATATTCAAATAATGAGGAGATTAATAACTTAATAGCTTTTTGCGATGGAGATTACGCAGGAGATCCGGAGACAAGGAAGAGTACATCTGGATATATGATAAAATTCTGTGGGGCACCCATAAGTTGGTGTTCGAGGAAACAGCCTGTAGTGGCATTATCTAGCACGGAGGCGGAATTTATATCAATAGCAGACTGCTGCAAGGAAGTACTTTACATAAAAAATATAATTGAAGAACTCTTAAAAACTAAATTGCAAATAGAATTACAGGTGGACAATCAAAGTGCAATACAGATTGCGAAAAATGGTATTTATAATAAGCGGTCGAAACATATAGATGTAAGGTACCATTTTGTAAAAGAAAAAATTGCGGAGAATGAAATTAAAATTAAGTATTGCGAAACTGTGAAACAGCCTGCAATAATAAGTTTGTGCAACATAGAAATGTATTAGTGTCGTAATAAAATTAGACTGATAGTATTAAGAAGTACATATGTATGTAACTGTGAGAAAATTTATAGAGAGTGTTAAGAAGTATGTATGTAACTGTGAGAAAATTTATAGAGAGTGTTAAGAAGTATATATGTATGTAACTGTAAGAAAATGTATAGAGTATGTCATGGAATAGGGATGCGATTCAGGGAGTGTGTTGGATAGGGTAATCGATCCCTAGATTACCGACTGAAAGGATATAAGTGTGTGTGTTGGACTGAGAGTGGGAACGAGTCTGGGAGTTCGTGGGGCATAGCAGAGTGGTGTGGGGGCTCTCATAAGATGGCTGGGCTACTTTATCGTTCGTTTTGTATAGTTATTACCTGAGAAAATATGTTGGAATGAGACCAAAGTTTTTAATATATATATATATATATATATATATATATATATATATATATATATATATATATCTTTAAAGTGTTGTGTGTATCATAAAAGATAGTCGTTTTATTCCCTCTACCTCGTAAAATTATAACAGTTATGGCTACAAAAGTCATGATATCATTTCGGAAAGAAAATGTTACATGCAGTAGGAATTTTGAATTGAAATTGCAAAACCAGTCATTTTGACTGGTCTAGTAAATCTAGTGTTAATTGGACAATATATATTTAATGATAAAACATGTGTAACGCTGTACACTCTACAAACATCGTAGGTCGTCTGACTTTCGCTCGCTCGCCCTCTATATCACCTTACAGTATCCGCACGAACCGATAAGGTAGATTCCCTACACTAATCTTCTGTCTCTGTTTTATAGGTCCCAAATTTTCACTACTACTACTATCGCGTAATATCACGGTATCAGCACTGTCTGAATTGTTTCTCTCGCACATGATTAAGTTTTAATTCTATTATTTATAAACTATGCAACGAAACTGTTGAAACTGTAACAAACTTATACTGCTGTAGGCTGTGACAACGTGCTAGGACCAGAAGCAGCTAAAAACTGAGGTCGAGCCAGCTACAGTAAAACAAATGAACGCATAGTATACATTGTGACTATACAACAATGCATTATATTTTCGACTTCCAAACTTTTCGCTGCTCTCTGCGATAATTCCAAATATGTATAAAGATTTGAAGTCACAAATAAGAAGTAAAATATCTGCGGACATACAAGACGGTAAATTATATTTATATGAATTATATTTTATTTTTTTTTTTTACTAGACTTTTTTACTAAGACGTTGGGCAACTCGGAAATTAAAACGTGCACTTTTGATACGCGCAAAAATCGAGAAATACAGTGTTATTTTTCGAAAGGTGTATTATTACGAAAAATTAATATTTTAGTTGCAAAATATTATTTGGCAATAAATACAACCCAGGTAACAAGTAAGCGATTGTTTTCGCTCTCTGGAAATATAGTAATGGCAACTCATACGAGATTGTTGCCTGAAAATGTACAAGAATTGTGTTTTTACATGCGAATAAAATATAAAAATATATAACTGTATCTAAAACTTTGTGTGTTTCTCTCTTTGTGAAATTTAAATATATATTAAAAATCAATTATAATTTAAATTTTGTATACACGATGAGCCGCTTGCATTAGTCGGACTGCTTGAATGTGCTAAACTGCCCGAAATTGTTGGTCTGGGTCCGAAATCGCAATTGTATCGAACCGCCCGACAATATCGGACTACCAGAGCGTTCGTTTGTTACGGACGTCCGACCGAGACCGTTCGACTTCGACGGACCCCACCCGAACACTCGGACGTCCGACATATAAGACAGTCTACATACTCCTAGTGTGGACTCGTGGCTACGCCGCGCTACATGCGACCGCTAGGAGAAGCTCGAATGAGAATGTATGGCACATACTCCGCTAGATCAGCATATACGTATACGAGCAGAGAGGAATCTGTTACCAATTTCAAGGTTTCCGCGGGGCCACAAATCACGTCGAGAAAACGCAAAAGAAGGATGTCTATGTAAGGAAGCGCTCTAGTGGGCTTGATTACACTGTCCAACAAATTTCAACATTTCTTATGTTTCCTAATAACTGTTGGGTGATTCTTACAGAGCTTTTTGCGCTGATTCCGAATCTGACCTTACTTTTTCGCCTACACGCACAGTTTTTGAGAAACATGACTTTGAAAAAAACCTACTTTTCAAATTTAAACAAATATTGTGATGTTATTATAAAAGATATTGAATTGTTCTTTGCAGTAAAAGATTCCGTAGACTATCCCGAATACAGTGATATCCAATATTAATACATGATGAATGTTTAAACATGTTTAAACAATCATTAAAGACGGAGAGACACCACTTTTGCACCAATTTTTGAGGATATTTTTGAATTTATCTCAAAAAATAAGGGTCCAGCGTAAAATCGAACTACATCACACGATAGAGCAGACTTTTATCTTGAGAAACCCCCCTTTGAAGTTTGCAACATAGATGTTCATACCGAACCAGAATGAAAAATATCTACGCCCGACATGAGTTGCCACCAGTGGTGCTCTTCCACTAGCGCGGTCGTTCGTCGCGATACGGCGCGGCGCGGCAGTGGCTAAAAGCGCGCATTAATGTCAGCTTATTTCAATGCCAAATTTTATTTAAATGTTATATATTATTTATTAGTATATTTATTCTGTATAAATTATTTTATGTCTTTTTTAATGTTAGTCTCTAGTTCATAGTATATTTCATATTAAAAAGGTCTTTTGTTACAAAAAATAATTTAATACAAAAATCTATTTAATATCGCTTATTGTGGAAATGCTAATAAAGAAAACTAAATACAAAAAAGAAACTTACCAAATTATTTTTTGTTCCAAAGGTCTTTTTAGTATGAAATATACTATGAACAAGAGACTAACATTAAAAATACATAAAATAATTATACAGAATAAATGTACTAATAAATAACAAATAACACTTAAGTAAGCTGACATAATTGCGCGCTTTTAGCCACTGTATCGCCGTTACGCCGCGCCGTATCCCGACGAACGACCGCGCTAGTGGAAGAGCACCACTGGCGGCAACTCATGTCGGGCGTAGATATTTTGCTTTCTGGTTCGGTATAAACATCTATGTTGCAAACTTCAAAGGAGGGTTTCTCAAGATAAAAGTCTGCTCTATCGTGTGATATAGTTCGATTTTACGCTGAACCCTTATTTTTTGAGATAAATTCAAAAATATCCTCGAAAATTGGTGCAAAAGTGTTGTCTCTCCGTCTTTAATGATTGTTTAAACATGTTTAAACATTCATAGTGTATTAATATTGGATATCGCTGTATTCGGGAAAGTCTACAGAATCTTTTGCTGCGAAGACCAATTCAATATATTTTATAATAACATCACAATATTTGTTTAAAGTTGAAAAATAGGTTTTTTTTCAAAGTCATGTTTCTCAAAAACTGCGTGTAGGCGAAAAAGCAAGGGCAAATTCGGAATCAGCGCTAAAAACTCTATAAGAACCACCCAACAGTTATTAGGAAACAAATTTGGTGTTGGATAGTGTTATAGAGACATCCCACTTTTGCGTTTTGTTCTGCGTAGTTTGGCATATTCGACAGAATTATTTATTTACGTAAACAGAAGTCTTCAGGAAAGTGTGCTTTATAGTTCCGGAAGATTTCGCTACGAGCGCTGATGTCTACGAGCAATCAGGATGCAGACATCGGCAATTAGGGTTTTTATAGACACACTTGTATGCAAGAGCGCTAGCGAGGGCATATAAAATGTCGATGAAACGTCTATTACGTTATTTATTTATGTATTTTAGGAGTAAATAGTGACATTCGGGGAAGTCTATTTCATAATTCCGGCGTTTTGGCTACAAGCGCCGATGTAGACTTTCTCGAAGGCCACTAATTATGTTGTAAAGGTCGTTATTCTGAACAACTTTTCTCTATACGTGTTACCGCCACTCGGCCTTAGTTTCCGAGATATTCATAAAAATCTTTGTATAAATTAAGATTACGGGTACACTTCTGTTACATGAATACTTACTGTCATTATAGTTGCTCCCATCATTATTATTATTTTGTATCATATTGTTATTATTATTAATACAACTAGTATTGTTATTATTATTATTATTTCTACTACTAATACTACCACTACTCCTACGACTACTTTCCATCTTCGTCTTATCGTTAATATTATCCATCACTATTGTAATCATCACTATCATTATTGTTGTACCGTTATTGTAACTGCTGACCAGAATATCGTCAACCGACATACTGAATCATCCAATCCATCTCTCTGTGCACTAATGCCCTTTTCCCACACTCCAGCTAGTCCTACGCTCCCCACTATCGTACTTTTCCACCCCCATGATTGCTTTCCTAGACGCTTTCCCAAAAAGACTCCTCAGATTCACTTCCGAATCACTGAACCATCAACATCGATTAAACTTGTCAGCACAAACATCTAAGCTTCAACGCCGAGACTATTTTAATTTACCCGTCGACACACCGACATACCTCCAACCGGATCTTTAACCCAGGACTACGATTCAGGAATCAACCTGCCTAATCGTAGCCAACATTACAACTTTAATCTGCAAGTTTTGAATGTGTTAATATATAAGTTCATCGAAAAAATTGCATCCATTAGCAGCAGATCTATTTTTTATGAACTTGTTGAAAAGCTTCAACTTCACCGATTTGGAGTTGGTTGGGCTTAGGTCCGTGAGGGGGCAACGAGAGCCCCCTCCGACGAGGGTCCCTCTAAATTCGTGCAAAGTGCGAAACACTGCAAGCGTAGTCGCAGTGTAAGATGTACTTAGTTTAACTAAAGTTTTTTGTGAATATCTCGTGAACTATGGCCGAGCGGCGGTAACATGTATAGAAAAAGTTATTCAGAATGGTGACCTTTACAACATATTTCAAGGTCTTCAAAATAGGTGAAGAATCTCTAGAATAAATAATTACACTGTCCAACAAATTTCAACATTTCTTATGCTTCCTAATAACTGTTGGGTGATTCTTACAGAGCTTTTTGCGCTGATTCCGAATCTGACCTTACTTTTTCGCCTACACGCACAGTTTTTGAGGAAAACGGCTTTTAAAAAAACCTATTTTTCAACTTTAAACAAATATTGTGATGTTATTATAAAAACTATTGAATTGTTCTTTGCAGCATAAGATTCTGTAGACTTTCCCGAATACGGTGATATCCAATATTAATACATTATGATTGTTTAAACAATCATTAAAGACGGAGAGACACCAATTTTGCACAAATTTTTGAGGATATTTTTCAATTTATCTCAAAAAATCAGGGTCCAGCGGAAAATCGAACTATACCACGCGATAGAGCAGGCTTTTATCTTGAGGAATCCCCCTTTGAAGTTTACAACATCGACGTTTTTACCGAACCAGAAAGCAAAATATCTTCGCCCGACATGCGTTGACGCCAATGGTGCTCTTCCACTAGCGCGGTCGTTCGTTGGGATACGGAGCCGCACGGCGCGCTACGGTGTAACGGCGCGTGGCTATAAGCGCGCAATTGTGTCAGCTTACTTAAATGTTATATTTTATTAAATTTTGTACTATTGTTATTTATTATTTATTAGTATATTTATTCTGTATAAATTATTTTATGTATTTTTTAATGTTAGTCTCTTGTTTGTAGTATATTTCATACAAAAAAGGCTCTTGTAACAAAAACATAATTTATTACAAAAAACAGTAGCTTCAATTTCATAAATTGTTTTTTTTTGGGTAACGATCATATTACACAGAATTATAAAATAGAACATGTATTCACATTTTATTGTAGAAATGCTTAATAAAGATAACTAAATACGAAAGAAAAACTTACCTATTTTTTTTGTGAACTTTAAAAATGGTTCCGCCTTGCTTGCCGCTTATACGTGGTATGGCGATTTTCACTGATAAGTGTCCAACAATAGTCTGCAAGCATCGCACATAAGTTTTTTCGTTGATAACGTTTTTCAATTACTGAAATATCTTGATGAAAGCGTTCTCCATGTTCATCACTCATGTCACTAAGATTCGCTGGAAAAAAGTCTAAATGCGAATGCAAGAAATGCAATTCAGTGACATATTGCATCCTAGTTTTTGGTAATTTTTTAAAAGTTTATTCACTATGGACACATAGTTTTTCGATCTATTGTTCCCAAGAAAATTGTCAATTGTTTCCAAAAATGAGGTCCACACTTGTTTTTCTAGTTTATTTAATTTTTCACTAAAAGTACTGTCTTTCATTAACTGTCGTATTTGGGGACCGATAAATATACCTTCTTTTATTTTGGCATCAGAAATTCCAGGGAATTTGGTTTTCAAATATTCAAATCCGGGTCCAGTTTTGTCCATAGCTTTCACAAAATTTTTCATTATGCCTAACATTATATGCAATGGTGGCAAAATAACGTTCTCTGCATTAATCAGATTTTCATGTTTTATATTTTTTGATCCTGGAGTTATGTGTTTTCGTTTTGGCCAATCTTTTCGCAGGTAATGCTGATTCCTTGCTCTGCTATCCTACTCGCAAAGAAAGCAGCAATATTTTGTGTATCACGCTTGAAGACCGAGCAATATGGCTATCACTTTTAAATCTGCACAAATTTTCCACTTATACTTATTATAGTTAATTTTGCATAATACAGTCTTTATGGATTCGTAGCACTCTTTCATTGTCACTGAATATGCAATGGAGATGGACGGATATGTATTAGTAATGTGAAGCAACACTACTTTCAGACTTGTTTTTGATGAGTCGATAAATAGCCGCTATTCAGTTGCAATATGTTCAAACCCAAGTGTTCTTGCGAGAGAATCAATGTCACTACAAATGCATACGTCATCGGACATCACGAAAAACTGCTGGAATGTATACTGCCGGGTTCTAAAGTGGGTGATTTTTGTTGAACTGTCTAATAAATTCCATCCCTGTAGGCGCGATCCTAAAAGTTCTGCTTGTTCCTTCGTTAAATTTAAATCTCTTACGAGATCATTGAGGTCCGGCTGTGTTAATAAATGCGGCTCTTTCGAATGTGGTGAAGTATATTCTTCAGTTTCTTCATTTTCTTCTTGTTTTTCTTCGGTTGCGTCTAACGCCTCAGGGATTTTTGCAGGAGGTTTAGGCACAGGGAATTCATCCGAATACATAACTGGCCGAATAGCGGAAGGCACATTAGCATACACAATTTTATTTTTAGATTTTTTATTGAACCCATATATTTTTGTTAAACAAAAATAGCAGTCCGTCGTATGATTGGTGGGCTCCCTCCATACCATTGGTATTGCGAAGGGCATTTTTCTGTTTCCACCCCTCATCCACGCTAGAAGAACCTTGACACAACGCTGGCAGGAAGTATGAGGAGCCCAATCTTTATCCTGGTCTCCAAGTTTGCATTGAAAATAATTTTCATATGCAAATTTTAATGTATGAGATATGATCTTGCATTGTGACTTTAAAATAATTTCGCCACAAATATAACAAAAAGAGTCCGGTAGATTTATACAGTTTCGCGACATTATATTATATTATATAAAACAATATTAATACATATATATACACACACTACACTATTACACTATTTACAATGCTAAAATATGCTATTAAGATATAATACACTACTAAAATACATATATTATATACACAACAACGAAAATACTATATATAACTAAAAATGTTTTTTATAAGGTTTTATAGCGTAGCAATGCAAATTTGAAATATTTGACACGACTGATTTCAACAAACTCAAAGCCGAAACTGAGCTCTGGCACGAGTTTTATTCAGAACCAATACGATATTTTAAAACAAACGACAGCCTACGGACTACGGAATACATACAATGTCATACAATGTAAGGAAAGTCTGCAATGCCGTGACTGAAAAATTTTATTTTCAGTAATTGTGATCTTATCTATGTAATTATAGTGCCAATGGACACTCGAGATTCTTCCGAGTAAAATAAGTCCAAACACAATATAAATGGGACTATTTTTATCGACAATACATAATAAAAATAGTTTGCTCCATATTAAATCGATATGTATTTTACTAGTGTATTATAGCTGAATAGTGCACACATATATAATAGCATTGTAAATAGTGTAATACCGTAGTGTGTGAATAAATTATGTTTTTGTTACAAGAGGTCTTTTTTGTATGAAATATACTATAAACAAGAGACTAACATTAAAAAATACATAAAATAATTTATACAGAATAAATATACTAATAAATAATAAATAACAATAGTACAAAATTTAATAAAATATAACATTTAAGTAAGCTGACACAATTGCGCGCTTATAGTCACGCGCCGTTACATCGTAGCGCGCCGCGCGGCTCCGTATCCCAACGAACGACCGCGCTAGTGGAAGAGCACCACTGGCGTCAACGCATGTCGGGCGAAGATATTTTGCTTTCTGGTTCGGTAAAAACGTCGATGTTGCAAACTTCAAAGGGGGATTCCTCAAGATAAAAGCCTGCTCTATCGCGTGGTATAGTTCGATTTTCCGCTGGACCCTTATTTTTTGAGATAAATAGAAAAATATCCTCAAAAATTTGTGCAAAATTGGTGTCTCTCCGTCTTTAATGATTGTGTAAACATGTTTAAACAATCATAATGTATTAATATTGGATATCACCGTATTCGGGAAAGTCTACAGAATCTTATGCTGCAAAAAACAATTCAATATTTTTTATAATAACATCACAATATTTGTTTAAAGTTGAAAAATAGGTTTTTTTTAAAAAGCCGTTTTCCTCAAAAACTGTGCGTGTAGGAGAAAAACTAAGGACAGATTCGGAATCAGCGCAGAAAACTCTATAAGAATCACCCATCAGTTATTGTGGAACTGGTGTTGGACAGTGTTACCCAAATCTGTACTGATCCAAAGGTGTAGAATCACTGGAAGAAGCCATGACAATACAGTGTTCAGTGAAAATGCACAATGTGTAATGTGGAACACGTTGTAAAAACGTATCAATCTTATATTAGAAAATTGAATTTTTTAAAATAATTTTTTAAAATAATATTAATTTTAAAATAATTTTTATAATGCAATTAATTAAATTATACTACATGTACCATGAATTCTAGGATATCAATTCTATAATCAATAGGAATTTCAAAATATATTTGGAAATACGTTCTACAGATCTTCAGATCATTTGTAAATATAAAAATTTACAGAATAAATGTCCTATGCACATGTAAAGCGTCGAAAATATAAACATTCGCTTTTTTAACAACAGTGCATCTCGTTGAAAAGTTTAAAAAATTCGTGTTTTTAAGTATGCGCAATTAAGGCTGTTAAGTTTTTAATCAAATGTGTAATATATACAGTGTTGTTGCGATGAATGCAGCGACCTCGGGTCCGAAACCCTGGCAAATATGGACCTAATAATGTTATATTTGGTGTAATTTTAATCAGAAAAATGTCACAGATATATTGGTAACCATTTCATAAGAAAAAATAAAAAAAGTATTGCAATTGCATTTATTGTTTTAGCGATCAATGCTTTTTATGTTTGCCGACTACTCGGCTTTTAATCTCTGTTTCTCTTTCACTCGCTGTTTTTGATGCACCCGAAACTAATTATCGTCAATTAAACATATTGTTACGAGTGTGGATGAGTGTGCATCGATTGTGTCAGTGTCGAGAGATATCGATACATCGAGTGATCCTCGCTGCGTCATCGTTTCGGAAACGACGATGTAGCAAGGACAAAAGAGAGTCGGTGGACGAACGCCGTGGTAAACGGACACAGAAAAATAAGTTCCTTTCCTCTCCCTAATAAACAGTTACCTTTGCTATAACAGTTTCGTCATTGTATCTAGGATGCCAAATCTACGCTCACTCAATAATATGTATATGCAACGAATTGTCATATTTGTAAAATTGTAAAATACATCATATTTTAGGAGCTTGAAGGGATTGCGGCGTGGTCGCCATTTTTTCGTGAAAATCTGTTTGTGACATAACCGTCGCGCAGTCACGTGTGTCAAAAGTCGAGTGTCTAAAGAAGTCTCAGCGCGAAATATAACAAAATTCAACGGGTCGTATCTTCAGCATTGAAAATTCCAGATCAATACTCTATTTATTGCGTACGGGCTTTCGGATATCGTTTATGGCACGCGACGGATACCAACAGGTGACGATCAAGACGCTGTGAAAAAGATGTGGAAGAAGGATAATGCACGACCGATGTTCCTTATGGGATCATGTAGATGGATAGACCTACAACTTTTATTTGAAGTATTTTTCAAAATTACTATTATTTACGGAAATTCCGCTATGAAAATAATATTTGCGCCAATTTTCACTATCATATTCGTAATCAGTACGTCAAAATACGTAAGAATCCAGAGTACAAAAAAAATCGGAGGTATGGTCTTTTCGGAAGTTTATCCGAATTTTCTCATACTTAGCCGGTACCCTAGTAGCATTTATGGTTGGCATTTCGCTGGGCCTACGTTCCAGTATTCGTTGGCCAACCGTTAGAAATGTCGCTATTGTTTTCGTTGGGCCAACGATCATACCCAACGTGGAGCCTACGTCACTATAATACGTTTGTTCTGATCTTCTCTTTTACGGTTGTTTTCACAGAATATAATAAATAATACTTAAACAATGTATCTCCACGGTAAAAATTGGAACAAAGAAAAAAAATTTCGTACCCTCGTCGGACTTGAACCTGGGTCCTCTGCGTAATAAGTTGATACGCTACCGCCGTAACTATAGACATTTCGTGGTTGCATATGCTATGATTTGGGTTACTAGATACGTCGGCAAATGTAAATTATAATACATAAAGGGTTTCGTTACGGTATACGAGCACTAAGACCTCCGCATACTGTCGTTCTAAAAGCGAATGCAACACCCGTACCTTCCTCTTGTCAAATGGAGATACTTAAAGAAATAAATAAACTCCAAGGCTGCACACAATAAAACTTTGGTGCATCGACTATCGCGCAAAAATAACAAATTGTGAGTATATTTAGAAATATGAAAAAAAATGAATTTGGAATATAACATGTTTTTGGTTCCAGCAACATTACATTTCTGTTAGATGACATATTTCAATGTTGGCAGATTTTCGTTGGGCCAATGTAGTATCATCGTCGTAAATTTCACGTTATTTAACAGACCATAATATCTGTAGGCTCAACGTTGGATATTCGTTGGCAAATTCACATCATTTTTCGTCGTCAGCCCCACGTTGGGGATCTGTAGGCAAAACCACTAACCATATCCCAACTAACTCCCAACCGTTGGCCACCGTTGGCCAACTATAAATGCTACTAGGGTACGAGCGCGTACGGTATACAGTTCTTCGATCGAACATGTTATACGGCTCTACCGTGTATTCCATAATAATATAGCATTCTCAATCGTTTTAGCAATATTTTATATCTTTTCAAGGCCATCGAGGTCCAACCAACAGTTTTTTGTATTTTTCCTGTTACTTTTTAGGTTAAGACAAAGTCCTGTTAAAATTTGAGGGGAGGATCCTCATCGACAAGTTCGCCGGGCACATATGATTTAAAATAAAATAAGAAACTTGAAATAATGAATTATTTCAACAAAGTTTAATTTTAATCACATTCAAATAATTTCTTATTTCACTGAATTAAAATATGCATGTAAAATAACAAATAATAGGATGCAAATTATTATGATCAGATTCTCTTATTTTATTTCATTGAACATATGTACTTCTATTTGATCAAGAAATACTTGAATTTAGACTCCGTAAACCTATTATTTAAGCAGACAAAAACAATATTTTCACAGCGGCAGGTGATATCATTATGGCATTATATTTATGAAAAAATTTTCATTAGAATGTATTTGAAAAATTATTTATATAGAAATCTATTCAAATAGTGCGACAAAAAGTTATCAAAAATGATTTTAATTGGTAGCCAAATAATGAGATACTCTAGAGAAAAATCATGTCTATATGCAAATAAACTAACGCACGATTATTTTAATGTAGCATTTAGCCAAATCAGATAATGTATTAGTTAAATAATCATTTTAGTATACAATCTTACCTTAACACCTAACGATGCAATGTTTTCCATTACAGTCTCAATTTCTTTCAGTCCTTCTTTAGCTAACGCTGCAGCATCCCCTTTTCTCTTTGTTATAGTTTTTAACACACTATGAATTTTAGCGATAGAACTCTCAGTCTCAAATAAATTGAATAACGTTTCCATCGCTTGATCAGTCAAGCAAAGGCTTATCAGATGCGTTTGGATTTGAAACCTCGAAAACTTTCCATCACGCGCGTCTCGTAGAATTGAATAAATATCTTGATATTTATCTGGATCGATTCCACAGTACATTAACACAGCTTTCAATAAAGAAGTATGGTTCAGGCGGATGGTAAAATTTCGTTCTTGTAATTGGGGCAGTTCATTGATGACTTCCCAAACAATGTATATCAATTCAGCCTCCATTAATAAATTATTGGCAGTAGGGCTTATTATGTCAAATGCACATTCATAAAGTTCTCTAGGATGGAAGCCCAAAACCTACAAAATATAAACTGTATCAATTAGAATCAGACAAGATAAGAAATTACGAGAATCATAAATTGGATCAAACGGGATTGAAACCACTTCAATTACTGTGCAAAAAATGAGTTTTAATTAAGAGTGTTTCAAACAAGAATTAAATAGTTTTCAGAGGTGGGGGTGTCGGGGGGGGGGGTGTAACTTGACCTCATTGGATGCTTTGTATATGGATACTAAGAAAACATATGAAGGTCAATTGTGTTTTTCTAAATAGAATTCTATATTTTTTAATGTATCGTTTGTAAATTCTTACGAAAAAGGACAACGCCACTGATGGCTTGGTTTTCTATATGACAAAACTACAGTTCATGTAGTAAATTCTACCAAAACGAGGATATATCAAATGTTTGTGTATTCTAGAAGGGAAGGTATATAATTGGAAAAGCCGGACGGTGAAAATACTTCTCAGTTAATATCTAGAATGTTACTTGTTCGAATAGAACTTTAAAATAATACACCGACTATCCTAATCAATAGTGTTTTTAACACACTGTTAGTTGTCGTATTTTTCACTGTCAAAAACAGTACTTTGGAAGAAAATTTAGTTTTTTGTGTAAAGTTTCGGAGCGAAAGAGTTTATTACGTGTCCATAAACTTTTCTTTCGTAATAGTACAAATAAATATATGTAAAACATATTGCAAATAAGGACATCAACTTTTTGAAAATTGCAAAAATGTGTTTGAGTCTACATCCAGTAATTTTTTTCAGAATTTTTGATGTTGCCCATTGTTGTAACCGAAAATAAAAATAAATTTTTTCGATGCTTCTTCACTTTTTTGTAGGCGTATCATGTAATATTAAACGTTTTTATATTCGGAAAAATAATGTACAAACTTACATGGAGACAGCGCGGTCGACGGGAAACCGATTTTCCGAGCAGTAGCGTGCACTTCTCCAGATTTTCCGAGAAAAGTGCATTTGAAAATCGTTTAACTCATTTATATGGAGTTCGCGTTAAGTACTGAACAACAAGATGAGTGGCCGAGCGCGGAGCGCGATTTACTAGTAATGACTAGGTTGTTGGTTCGATTCACGCTGTCGACATTATCTTTTATTCAACTGATATCTATCTACCTCAATTTTAAGAATATACCTAAAATTGATGAAATCTATGCAAAATAAAAAGTTATTTTCTTTTTTTAGTAGAAAATGCATGTTTTTTATTTGCGGACATCGGAAAAAAAGTCGAACATAAAAATGATATAGAATGTTATATTTATCTTATTATTGCATATTCTTTTTATTAATTACATGCTAGTGTGGCATGAACCAGGGTGATATTCATCGTAAAAGCATTGAAAACAGTAATTTTTACGGCATCTAGCACATACTATGAACGCAGCGTTCGTACAAGAGCACGCTTCTTTAAGGATGTCTACCGGAAAACATACTTCGTTTACATTCATAAATATTTCTCCAGTACTTAGGATGAAAATCACCCTGGTTCGTGTCATACTAGCATGTAATTAAGAAAAACAATATGCAACAATAAGATAAATATAACATTCTATATTCTTTTTATGTACGACAACATCAAAAATTCTGAAAAAAATTAAGAACAATTCGTTCAACAATATTTCATTACTGAATTTTTATAAAACTGGTATCTCCAAAACTTCAATAGGAAATACGTATTTTTTCGAATTTTTAGAGATTTTCAATTTATTTGAACGTGTTCACATAATCGAAAAAAGTCGATTTTATGCTTTCTGATTTATTTAAATATCGATTTTGCAACCAAAAATTCTGAAAAAAATCTCGGTCATGTATGCTACTCGGTAAAATATTCACGAATCTTTTCATAATTTTTTGTTAAGCATGGTGTGACTAAGAATCAATTTCGTTTGAGGGAACCTTTGGCCATCTTATCCAGCTATACATTAAAAGAACAAGAAAAAATGATTTTAAAAATTCAAAACATATTTCAGTATTAAACTGACTGTTTTAAAAAAATTTTAATACAAATTTCGCTTTGATAGCTTTTTTAGGTCAAAAGTTATAACAAAACGATTGCCGTGCCGCACCGAGAATCGAATGCGCCGGTAAGCTGAAATAGCTGAATTGCTGAGGAACGATCCGTACGTTCGAAAACTACGGCCGAGCGGCCGACGAGCCACCGCACGCGGGCACGGTAGGGGTAGAGCTTCCTCGTGTGCCTAGCGCTAGTGGAAGCAAAGTGGGGGTACTTCTGAACACCGATGTAGGGGAGTCCGTGGGCGCGCGCCCACGTTCTGGCATCACTGGTTGCAGTAGCAATCTGCCAGCAGATTGGTGACACACGGCCGTGCAACAATGTCGTCAGACAGGGGAAATTCAGGGTAAGTCGTGAAAGGGGCAAAGTAGAGTGGGAGACTAGTCTTAATCTGGCGATACTGCCGCGCAACGGTGGCACCAATTCCATATCCATCCGTTTCGCCAATGTACCGGCAGATTGTTACGCCATCGAGCTACGATTTTATTCACTCGTTCGAAAATCTGACCCAATTACTGCGATAGAGAGGGCGCATATACAATTAGACATTTAAAAAAGCACTTTAACACTAGGTTTAAAACTTTATGAGCGCTAAGTGGAACTATTTTTCATTACATTATAGAAAAGACAGAAACGTAGTTACTCAGACTCTTATTAATTTTTCCTATTTTTCTCATAGACAGATAATTACTTTTATTATTGTTTCTGGGGAAAATAATTTAAATAAATAACAATTTTTATACTATACATTATAATTGATTTAACACAATGATATTTATTTCAATAATGTTCCCCAAAACTAATAGTAAAAGTAATTATCTATATGCGGAATTATTTAATAAATTTATTTTATTGGGCACATATTGTAGAAAAAATTGCTGAGAGTGAATGAATAGTTTTCTGTCTTTCATGAAGTAATGAAAAATAGTCGCTTTTAGTGCTCTTTAAACTCTATAAGTGTTAAAGTGCTCATTTAAATGTATAATAGTATATGCGCGCCCTCTACAGTAAAAATTAAAATTATAGTCAGATTATGCTAGCGAGTCACTAAATTCGTCTCTAGGTGGAGTAACAGTCTTTGATGTCAGATTCTGGTCAACGTCTGCTGCCAATCTGTCAGCAGGTTCTGCTGGTTTTCTGCTATGTCAGATTTGGCTATCTGGGTAGTTATTTAGAGCACTGTACATAAGCAAAGTTACTGAAGATGATGATGTTGACAATATTTCTGAAGGTCATATTAGCTGTCTTGAAAATAAATAAACAAACAAATGGACAATAGTTTGGCTTATGTAAAATGAAATGAAGCTTAGTGCCATAAGTTTCTTCCAAAGTTATGTATACCATAATTTGAGATAAAAATTCTACTTTGATTAAGAAGAAGGGAATAACATCCATATTCAGTAAATTGTCTTTGAAATTTTTGTCTCGAGTTTAACTCTCTATTATACAGTAAGGGGCAACGAGTTAAGAATATTGTATCGATACTTTTGAACTCTTTAAATTTTTTTAGTGTTTTAAACACCTACTCGTTTCTGTCAAAATGCATACAATACACAGTCTAATCATAACATAGGCTAAAGGAAGAAGTTGTTTGTAGTGTAAACAAATATCTATGAATACCTTCTTTTCTCTGAAAACTCTTTCAATCGCATATCTTCTGATATGCAGCACATTATTCCAAACTACATATCTTGCGAAAGGAGCGCGTAAATCGTGGGGTATACAAACAATGTTTCCATTACGGGTCATTAACTTGACACTGGAATCTGAAAAACTACAAAACTGACGCGACTTTGGCATCAAAAGCGGCGTGTCTAAATAAACGCCACCGTGTCTCTGAAAAACTTCAATTACTTTGCACTTCACTCCTTCTTGATATTTTTTCCACGACAGAAAGTTTATGTAGCCTCTACTAGGTAAATTCATATCGTATGTAATATCGTGTGCTGGCGTGACTTCTTGCGTGAAGCAACAAGAAATTAAATATTTATAAGCTTTGCTCTGATGGTTCGAAAGTGTGCGCCGAATCATTTCTTGTAATTCGGTTTCTTCGAGACGTGGAGGAGGTAGGTACTCCGAAGACAGAAGTTCTTGAGCTGTAGGTCGTTGACTAGGATCATGGTTCAGCAACCATCTGCAATAACGAATAAATCTTAACGAATTCATTGATATTAAGGATTTCAAAACTGTTCAGGGAATGCGTCCAATAATGTATTAAATAACTAATGCAAATATTAGCAAGAGTCGAACGTGATATACTGTGCATCATAAATACAAAAAACGATCAATATTTCAATACATTGATAGTTTAACTGGAAACCATGATTGTGAGTTATTTAAAACTTATACAGATTAGTACGGGAAACTTAAACAAAAAGTTACTCAGTGTGGTATTCAATCTTGGTTAATAGAGATATACGAGAAGTTTCACATTTGCCTTAATGGAGATCACTTATAGTCTTATACGTACATTTCAATTTGCCGTAATTTGATGTACAGAAAAGCATAGAAACATAAAAAGTCGAGTTTCTATTTGATTAACTGCGATTAACTAAAACTTCAATAAGAAATACGCGTTTTTTGAATTTTTCAAGATTTTTTTATTCTTATCAACATCTTTAACTAAGCCGTAAGAGTACACATTAATAATATACATAATAAGACACATCTGCCATAATAAACTATGTGGTCATCCGATAACTTCGACATAAAATTAACAATTTACGTCATTTTTTAAAAATCGATTTTGCAGATAATGCATATTTTCGTAATTTTTTGTTAAGCAGAACAGAATAGAGCGTAATTCATCAAACTGTGTGCACCCCTGTGATGGGGTTACCGACTTGCAACTTGCCAGATACCAATTTGGTTTGGATGTACATTTGACCCCCTCATCCAACTGTATCCATTAACTCAGGCTTTAGAATTAACTGCTCTTTTCGGCCAACTCGCGGAAGCACGGCACGCTGGTTCCCGCCACTCGTCTTGCCCCCTAGCGATGAGCATTGTGTGCTCGATCCACCTCAGACGCGTGCCATATGAACTGCGCGTGGAACTCTCTGTGCCATTACTGGATTAGTCACGGTGCAGACATATCCGCAACACGAATTGGGTGCGCGCATCACGTCACGTGACCGGTCAGTAGCAGAAGCGTCAGGATGCTCCCCACCAGCGAATCGGGACCAATGTCGCTAGATAAAGATTAGTCTGCCACTTTACTTTACGTCTCCTACGAAGCTATTCCCCCATTCTCTGGCTGCGAGCATCCCCATGCTTCCACCACGGACCGGTCACGTGACGTAATGTGTGCACCCAATTCGCGTTACGTATGCGTCTGCACCGTAACTAACCCGATAATGGTAGAGAGAGGTTAACTGTATTGGGATCTGACATGGGGGCGTGGACAATATATATAGCTATCCAATATGACGACGAAGTGTTTGGTCTTAACATTGTATTGATATCTTTTTTTATTTTGTTTTTACTACAAATGTTTGAAAGGAAGGAGTAAACATTGTGTTCAGGGAAAAACATTGGTATTATGGACAAATCCAGCTGGGGACGGCAGTGTTAAATTTAGAACTAACGTATTTTGTTATGTGCACTAAGTTTGATAAAAAAATATTTAGCTTTAAAAGTTACAAGAAATGACACTTTTATTTCTTCAATGTTGACTAAATTAAAAAATATTTATTATACGAATATGTTACATAAAATTTGTTTATTGGAAAAAATATGCGATGAGAGTAAATAAACTTAAGAAATAATAACAAGTGACGAGAGTACAGACTTAATAAATAATGACGAATTTAATGTTACTTCAAAAAGATATATTTATTAAATATATGAAATAAATACATGTATAAAAATCAATAAAGTATATTTTATCAAATAATTAATTTTACAAAAAAAAATTTGTTTTTTAATATAACTTCTAAATTTACAATTATAATTTCATAAATTTCGAATCGCTTAGAATTGGTGAGGACATATTAATTACTCCACAAATAATTGTACAAATATCTTCTATTAGAGGCATCATTGAACCAAGAATTTTGATAGTTTTTATACGCTGATTAGATCTTTCAATATGCACTCTAGCTTTAGCTATTTTAGCTGTTAAAATAGACTGCGCTTTGCTAAATTGTTTCTTATATTTTAGAAATGGCGGTCTTATAAATTTCAAGCCGTTCACTTCACATACTTCATTTCAAAGTGTGGAAACCGAGCAACAAATCTTTCACCGCACAGTAATCAAAATTGTTTTTGCTACGCGGTGCAAAAATTGGAGCTTCTACAACGTTATTTTTAATTAACACCTGTTTAACACTGTAAGTTTATACTGTAACTAACACCTGAGTTTCCACTTATCGGCAGCAGACGGCGCCACTCAAAATGTCAGATCCCAATTCCCACAACTCCCTCTGTCTACTAACGATGATCGAGGCATGGCGTCGTAGAAGGACAAGGTAGAGTGAGAGATAAGTCTTAATCTGGCGACACTGGTCGGAAGTCAACGGACGGTAATTCCGAAGCCTGCTTTAACTAAACAATAAGCCAATTTTTAAATTCGGTTCTTAAAAACTGGCACATCCTGCTTGAATATAGCGGATGTTAACAATCTGATGGTACAAGCCGAAAGGAAATTATAAAGTAATCAGAAAACAGAAAATACAACTTTCGTTTTCGAGTAAATCGATGTTAAACATTCGACGAGTTCATGCACTACACTTGGCTACACTGTGGACTAGTTTTTGTTTATATTATTACATCGATATGGAATCGCGACATTCCATATGTTAATAATGTTTTAATGTTTAATAATGTTCCATATGTTAATATGTTTATCAACATGAACTTCATCAATACCATTTCTTATTGCTAGGTTCAACTTCCTGTCAAACTTCCACTCTGTGTTGCTCTGTCGATATAGCAACATACAGAAGCAGAGAATAGTTTAGTATAATTCGCACTTTGAGAAGTGAAAAAATAAAACAGGGCGTTAGTACCTAATTTAAGAAACTGGAAAAGCACAATCATGTTCTTTAGGCATAAACTTAAGTAAGATCACATGAAAGCGTATTCGTACTTTGTTCAAAATCTTTTCGCTCGCCTCGACACGCGACTGCACGGCTCGGTCTCGTTAAACTTTCTTATAACGCTTCTTGCCCGATACACGTGGGTCTCGGCATAAGAACCAACAGCCACGGTAGTTTTTCTGCCTCGCACCGTGCTCAGCTGTTAGCGTTCGATGCCGAAATCCAGGTGAACGACCGCGATTGTAAACCGCTCGGCGGAGCGTGTTTGCATGCCGATGCGTGTCTGTCTCGCGGGCCATCGTTCCTATATTTCATATACCAAATCAACTGCCTATTTTCCATTGTGTCCTTAGACGCACCGGCCGTTAGGGCATTGCCCTCATGCTCTAACAAACGGTCGGTGCTGTCGTCCTTGCAATTTCAAACTTCCCACTCCTTATCCTTTCCTAACCGATGGCCCAAAAGCAGTATAAATAGGCCGACGACAACCGCTCTGCCTTCTTGTCTCTAGTTGTCTCGTACAATTCTTGATCGACTGATCACGCGACTTTTACACGTTTATTCAAATTGCTGTGGGCTTCACAGTAATTTCGCTTTCTTTTCGTTCATTCGCGGGCTTCGCGACTGTTCATCATCCTTCTCTCACTTCATCTCTTCTTATTTCTATTTTTTCCGTTCACGTATTTACCTATTTATCTGTACATTTCACTTCTGTATATTTTTCTGAGTCAATATAGTATTTATTTTCGTACATATCTCTACACCTTTCTTCACCGTACCTTTACCTACCTCAAGCTACCTTTCTGTTTTTTAATGAAATTTCAAGGTCGCCGATGTTTTTTTTCAATGGAATAGTATATTTTTTTACGATAGCATGATAGACAATAAAAAACTGAATTTAGTGGATGTTTAAATATCGCGTTAGTTTGAAACGTGCTTGAATTTCGCGATTCTCGCGATCTATATTCGTTGGTGACCTCCTCGATGTTATTCTTCCGAGGAGCCAAATAACCAACAATATTTCAAGTAAAAACGGCGCGACTTTCTGGCTACCAGCTAATGTCAGCCAATAAACACGGCGATCGGTGGATCAACGTACAAAACGTTCAAATCAAACTCGTGTCGCGAAGGTATAGAGAGACAAAGAGAACAACATACAGACGTACGTTGAACAGAGACAGGCGAGTAAGAGAGAGACAGCGCCGCGTAGCGGGGCAGCTGACACTCTCGCGACGCTTGCCAGTTCGCGTAGACACTTGCTCACGAGACGTGCGAGGAGTAACTCGCTCACGAATCGTGCTAGCAAGCACTTGCTATCGAGGCGCGCACGCGAACACTTCTTCTGAGTCTTCGCTGCTGTCAAAACTCTCCAGTCGAGCTATCGGATACTTGTACCAGGTATCCGCCAGCGAGCTTTTGCACGACTGTGCGACAGAAACTGAGATCGGTTTCGAAATCGTTCCGAACGCATTAAGAGAGCTGACAAGCCCAAGCAAGAGTTCTCAAATTCTGTAATTCTAGAGATTTTGAAGATTTAATTTGTCGTTCCATCTCCAGTCGAGCTATCGGATACTTGTACCAGGTATCCGCCAGCGAGCTTTTGCACGACTGTGCGAACGGAACCAATCTCGTGGTCGAGATCGTTCCACCCGCTTTGAGAGAGCCGACAAACCACAGATATATGTAAATCGAGCTCCGGACTTTCCGAGCTTCGTACATACAATAGTGCACCGTTGCGATAGCTGCTTAGACACATCTAACGTGGTTATCGCTTCAACGCCTAAAAGTGTATTTCGGTGTGATTGACGCGTGATTCGTGTTCGTTCCCCGAAATCACTGCCCGCCGTTCAAGAGAAACTCTTTATTAACACACTTACGTTCTACGCCGCTTCTATTGTGCGCAGATAGTCGATCTTGTGCGTGTAAGTGTTCAAGAGAAACTCTTGGAAGGAATCGTTTTTCCGATTCCGTACGGCCACCCGTGTAACACGGAGGACACTCTTCCCGAGTACATTTTCTCTGCCATAAGCTCTGGCATACGCTTTGTCGTCCCAGTGCTGCAGAAGAACGGATACTCGGTTTGTGACAAGGTCGATTCATTATACGCTTTGCGGGAATCGATCGGTCCGGCCACAGGTCTTGATTTGTAAGTCCTAGCCCCGCCACCCTTCTACGAGAGAGAGTTACGCCGATCTCGGCAGACTTGACCCGTTCAACCACCAAAGTCGCACCCACATACGCCGTCGCTAGTGCTATATAGCTACTACCTGAGCGGGGATCGTGACTGGTTGAACACACTTACAATATACGCCCCCTCTATATGTCTCTATATATATTGGCATTTGTGCGTGTAAGTGGTGAGTCGGACCACGTCTTCCACCGAGATTTCTCTAGCCGCGTGACGTGTTGAGTCACTCGCGAGCTTTGAATCAAGGTTGTTGGAGCACTGGTTAATTCGGCTGGATAATCGAGCTTGGAGCCTTACAACCTCCCTGTAAGATTAACCGCCACCTTTACGCTGACGCCCACGCAGTAGAATCGGCTTAACCGTGACTACGTCAGTGCGAGCGGACGGATTCTCGATTATCGAGATCCGTCAAAAATATACAGTCCACTAACTCTGCGTCTGAGCAGTTTGGCTGTATTCCCCCTCCTTCGATAGCGATTATCGCCGTCAGGAGCGTACGGGAAACAGCGTCACGAACGGATACGTATCGTATCGAGTAGGTGGTTTCACACCTTCGTTCGTTATTATTAATTTTCAGACGCCGACGTCGCGAGACGTCCAAGGGACCACCGGAGGAGACGGAGGAGCCGCGAACCGCCATCTTCCACGGGGATTATTTTGATTCAATAAACGGCCCACCATTAGGTGGGTCACTATCAATATAACCTCGCTGTACAACAACTTACTTTCCCTCACACTCCTATCTCCTCATATTCGAGCCACCGTTGAAAAGTCGTTGGAATTGTAATTACACAGTCCACCTTTTCAACAGTGGATATCACCTTTTTGACCTTGAAATGACCTTGAGCAAGGATAATGATGTTGGAGCGGAAGTTTAAAACTTACGTGTTTCAGCAAAAATTACGCGTTGTTTACGGCGGGTTGACCTTTACATATCATAATGAATATTCGAAATGTTGACCATCCTTATTTATGCAATATTGCAATCTTGCATTAAATGATCTGTAGGCATTGTTTATTTCCTGAGACGTACTTAAAGTACATGCTGCAGTAATAGTTTGCCGCATATCCTCTGGCGTTGTGGGTTTATCATTGTACACAATACATTTTATCTTGCCCTATAGATAAAAGTCTAATGGTGTCAGTCCAATTGTTTATTACGTTTTTTAGAACTTACACTACCGGTGTTTTTAAATTGTTTTACCACAACAGAAAATACGTGTAACGAAGGACAAATACGATTCACAAATTTTTCACGATACAAAAGTACTGCTTGCCTCAAAGATTGGTGGCTTTCGCCATAAGTGAAAACCATATCGATTCGTTCCTGTACAGTGTAACGCGTTGTTATCACATTCACGTTTCGAATTCGAATAATGCAGAAGGAACAACGTACTTATTCTAACCGATTAACCTTCTGTTAACGATCTCAATGATACATACTCTAACATAAACATACGCTCTTTACTATGAAAAATATTTGAAACATTTATTGTGGTTCGTAAAGGTGAACCCGACGTAAACAACGCGTAATCTTTGCTGAAACACGTAAATTTTAAGCTTTCGGATTTTATCCGCTCCGACATGACTATTCTTGCTCAAGGTCATTTCAAGGTCAAAAAGGTGGTATCCACTAAATTCAGTTTTTTATTGTCTACCATGTTATCGTAAAAAAAATATACTATTCCATTTAAAAAAATATCGGTGACTTTGAAATTTCATTAAAAAAACAAGACATAAAAAATTTTTTTCTTTACCATTATATTTGCCCCCTGCAATAGTGTCACTTTGTCCTCTGAAGTTTTCTGATAGGACTGTAAATACGACAGATATTTAGGTGTTCCCATTTATGTGGGACACTCTGTATACACCCGGCCGCAACACCGTTTCTTCGGAGTTATTCCTTCTCAGGACTCGCCAGAGAGACATAACACACCTCTCGCTCCTCGACACCCCACCGAGGGTTCACCGCCCGGCGTCGCCGCTGCCGTCTCACCGTCCTGCGTCGTCTGTCGCATTTCCGTTCTGCAGGTCCTTCTGGGAACAAGAGCGACAGAAGTGCAAAGGCGTGATACGCTGTCGTCCGCTACCGCGGTCGTTCTGTAGCGTGACCACCGTCACCGTCGGCCGTCTCACCGCTCCCTCGCCGACTGTCGCATTTTCGTTCTGCAGGTCCGTCTGGGAATAAAAGCGGCAGTCGTCAGGGGCGTGATTCGCCGTCGCATCGCGGTCTACTGCGTCGCGTCCGCATTGCGTCCACCGCGGTCGGTCTTTTCTGTATCGTTCCGTATCGCGTCGCCGACGCTCCACGTTGTGTCTGCCGTCGCTCATGTATCGCGTCCTCCGCGTATGATACCTCCTGTATCGCGTCTACCGTCGCTCCAGTATCACGTCCTCCGCATTGATACGCCCTGTATCACTCCTGAACCGCGTCCGCTGTTCCCATGTACCGCGTCCAACGTGCTTGATACTCTCTGTATCGCGTCCGCATCGTGTCCGTCCCAGCGTTCACCGTTCTTTCTACTCTTATATCGCGTCCGTCACCGCGGCAACGAGACCGGTCATATTGCTGCCCGAGTTACCGGCACCGCGCCTACCGTAGGGCAATTTTTGTGTACCGCGGGCAACCCACGTCCATGTTGACTGGATTGCCATCCGTTAGGGGTGCTCTGAAAGTCACCAACTTACCAGTATTTTAGAATAAAGTACATTGTTAACTCGCACATCGAGCGGTTTTATTTATAACGCTCCTCAATCCCTCATCCGTACCCTGGACTAGCTCTACGAGCATTCAGTGGAGGGACCCTTCGCGTTCACCATTGCGGACCGCGAAGCCGTTACAGTTTGTGTTGAAGATTAATAGTCAACTCAGCTCGATAGTATACGGCTGACGGTGGCACATCTGGTTGCACGTTCTGGCGTTTCATTAATGGCGCTCTCGTCGACTCAATGATGGCCAATTGATCACTCAGATCGATCACGGGTCATGTACCGTCCAATCAGGCCTGACCTGCCGCACTGCCAGTCAATGAGCTGTTCCCGCGTGCCACCGTCAAGTACAATTGCGTCGTATTGACGGCCACCAATAAATTAGGCAGGTGCCCATCATTGACCAATCAGAGGCTGCGTACAGCCTTGTTGACCAATGAGGGACATTCACGCACGAAAGCTCTACTCGTGCACCGGAAGCGACGGTAGTTCGTTTTAAAGGATCTCTCTCGTGAAAAATCTCTTGTAAGACTCGGTCGCTTTTCTTGCTCTCGATTATAAAAATTGGTAGTGCTCATCGTATCCACTGTTGAACTTTTGTAAGCTCAGTGTGATTGTTCTGTGTACAACATAACATTTTGTACGTCTCGTCAAGAGCAATTCTCTTACCATTGCCTTTATCCGCTTAGAGTGTGATATTTGTCGCGGTTCCTTGAGGTTAGCTCACAAGAAAACGGAATTTCAAAGATGAAGAATCGTAGAAGACGACTATACTTTTCCAAATTTTTTCACGCTTAAAACGGTGGGAAAATTTTCAAAACAAAGATATTTCTATTACTTTTGTATTAAGAAATGACATGTGCGTAGCTTTCGTACAAATCATCCAAAATGGCAAACTTAACAACTCGTAAAAATGATCGGCTTCATATGAAATGACCCCCCTCCTAATGTGGATATTTCCTTAATAAAATTACTATTATTCTCGCTTTTACAACACATGTACAATGTACGTATAATATTAGAATGTGTGATGCTTTTCAACCAAAGGGCAGGAAAGTATCCTATTTCCAGGATGTTGTACAGGAGAGATACCGATAATTTACTTAAGGAGCCGTGCAACCCCTGAAAACATGTTTTTGTGCCATGCACAGCAGGGAACTGTTAACGCGCTCTCGGAAGGCCAAAAATTATGGCCCTTCAGACACGCGAAGAAAATATTAGAACCTAATCGGATCAGGTCGTTCACACAGCACTCCCTATACCAAAGCTATGTAGAAAATATTGTTCGGGGTCCGGCCCTGAGAGTGTGCCGAGAGCTTAATGCATCGTGCATTGTAAGAGCCAAAATGATACTGACAATAAGATTGGAGACTAGAAGACAAAACTCTCTTTTTTTTAAACCAAACATGGATAGAAACTGCGAAAAGGTAAATGCAATTTTTGTAGCTGGTCGGTAATAATTTGACCCGGCTTTTCATTAAGTGGAAAAAGTTCTGCAGCTCTTAATTCAAGCAAAATTAACAGTATGTAGTGGATAAATACTTTAGAAAAATCATTTAGAAATTGAGATTTACGCAATACAAACCCTCGGTTCATAAATAAATTAGTACACTAGTTTCTAGAAAAAAACATTCCATTTTTAGGATGATCTGCACGCTTTCTTGATGTGGATTTCACACAGAATTTGCAGAAAATATTAGTTAGATGGATTTTTAAGAATAATCACTATTGCATATATCTATAAGAACTGAAAATTGTAATTGTTGGAGTTTGAAACAGAATTTATGACAACATACCTGTAGTATAATAAAAAGTCTCGTTGCAAAATCGTATGTATCATCTATTTCATAGTAATGGAAATGTAATAAATTACTAATTCTTTTGTTTCTATGAAACAGTGATCAAACAGGAGTCTCATCCTTTCAGCATCTTTTTACAATAAGCGTTGTTATTTATATTTACTTTTATGACACTGTCTACTAACAAAAAGCTACATTTTGGCGTAATCTGTTTCCAAAAAGGTCGAATTACTAAAATTTAAGGGATTGTCGTATTTACAATACACACCATATTTGGATTGATGGAAGAATTATAAGGGCCCGTTCAGACACGACGGAATCCGCGCGTTTTCGACCGCGCGATTTGAACCGCGTCAAAATTGGCAGTCGTTCAGGAAGCGGCGATAACCGTGCGGACATGCAGGAGAGGGGCGAAGTTTTAGCTCATAGTACGAAGATGGATATCGAAGAAACAATATCAAACCGCGCGATTTCCTTCAAACACCTGAACGCTCTCATAGCAGCCATAGTAAATAAAATCGCGCGGAAACAGCGCGAATCTGTTTTCCTGCGGTTCTGAGGCGGCAGCCGCGCGGATCTTTGAATCGCGCAGTCACGGGTGAACGAATCCATAAATGCTAATGTAAATAGGTTCGCACGGTCGATCCGCGCGGTTTCCGCCGTGTCTGAATGAATTCACGGATCTGCCTTCATGGGTCCGTATTCACAGATCCTTAATTCCGTACTACACGGTTCACATGCTATATGTATTTAAGTACACGATCAAAACAGCGATCTCTATTCGATACTGATTTTTACAACATGAGCAAATGCATTACCTCAAAGATACTATTTCAATTGTACCTGTTCTAATCCATGTTGGAAAACAGTGGACATTGGAGAAAACATACTAGAAAATAGTTGAAGTAATCTTAGACATTTCCAAACGTTCATATTACTTGAAATAATAGAAAAATTCATGAATGATTTTGTCGAAAGAAAAATCTTGAAATACGAGATCTCAAAAAAAGTTTGTTTCATATTTACCGTAAGATATGAGTTTTTCGTGTCATATCCGACTGCTGCATTTCTAAGGGTATTATAATTTCTTTTGATCGTAGGTTAAGTAAAATTGTAATTCGTTCCATTCCCGTCTTCAATGGTTTGTAACACATTTCAAACAATATTATTCCCAGACTATAAATGTCGACTTTCTGGTTGTAAATGGCTTTCACTGCTTTCGTTGTCAGCTCCGGTGCTACGTACAACGCTGTGCCCACTTGTCCTGTTAGCGAGCCCACGTCTTCTGTGCCGAAACTAAATCCTATCAAATCATATAAGAAAAAAGTTTACTGTAGTGTAGGATCTTAGGAAAAATGAGGACACCGAGGCCACACCAGGAATCGAACCCGGGCCTCGCGATTTGTAAGTGATCAGCCCCTCCACGCATCCACGGAATCCTCCGACTTTTTTCCATCTCCATATGGTATTTGGTCTGGGGGGTCCTGATCCCACAGTGGAGTCGCGATGATTGCAGCGACTTTGGGTCCGAAACATTGCATTCTACGCGACGTGCATGATTTCTGGAGATTCCTTTATCCTTTGTCGCCTGTATCGAGCTGAGCAACCGAACCCTACTCCACACCAGCTTGTCAGTGGTCATTAGTCATTCTAATGCAATGACAAAACTTCTTTGTTTTTAATTATTTTTTCATGATTACAATGAGACCAAATATAACATAATTCGTTGCGTGTTTACATGTTTAAGCGGCAATAAGTGCTAAAAGGACAACTTTACATTGGCAAATATAGACCAAATTAAATAGTGTTTGACATTATTTTAGTCAGAAAAATGCCACGAATGTGTTGGTAGAAGTTTCATGTAAAAATATAAAAAGAAACAAGAAAATTTTATCAATGCATTAGTACGAGCTCACCGATATACCTTGCTTGACACGTATCACGTTAAATTTCTCGAAAAAGTCGTGCGATCGAGCTTCATGCCCCCCGAGTGTATACCACGCTGGAGGAGGGATAATTTTATTGCGCTTATCCTGTATAACCTTGTAGCACTATTCGCGACAACATGGTGTTACTACATTAAGAAGAAAATAAAACAGTCTTTATCGTGAATTTTTTTAACATTATTTAAAATAAAACAATTTTTCATTTGTTAGTATGTAATTGTCTAAGGCTGGCCTGGACGGTTTGTCTCAATAAAAACTAAATCGCCCCCACTGTAGCGCCCACTACCCCCTTCCAACAGGCGCTGTTAACATGGAGAAAGAGTGCGCTTCGCCTGTTGCCAGAGTCGCTAGGCAGGGGAAATCGGGGGGAATACAGGTACCCTCTCTCTGCCAATACTAAGTTAGTCATAATGCAGACGCAGACGCAACGTTAATTAGGTGCACGCATCACTTCACGTGAAGGGTCTGTGATGGAAGCGTGGGGATGCTCGCCGCCGGGGAATGGGAGAATGTCGTCGTAGAAGGGTAAGGTAGAGTGGGAGACAAGTCTTAATCTGGCGACACTGTCTATCCGAAGTAGCTACGAAGGTACGTGGGGTGCATAATGGGATGTAACGACTTGACGGGGATAAAAAATCTGAAACGTTGTTTCTGCTTTATATACTTTAATGAATTTTTATGAAGTTAATCATTAGATTATAGCTTTTATGTTCCGTTAGTTTAGTGGTATTAATGGATTGAGTATTTCCAAGGCCTGAACCATGTTATATGGCAATGTCCAAATTATGAGAACGAACGTAGTAAGTATATTACAAACAAAACTGCTATACATATGTAACGAAAGTATACTTCCGTTGATTTGAATTTTGCCGCATCTCTCATGCTCCGCGCGCCTTTTAAGCAACTACCGATAGAGAGTAAGAGAGAGATAGATAGAGTCATTGCGTAGGAGAGCACATGTGCAAAAGTTAGAAGGAAAAATCTGAGAATAGGAAAGATATCAAAACCAAAGTGATTAGGATAAATAGAGAAGGGATCATTGTAAACTGTAATTGTCGTTTCTTTGTTTACAGGTAAGAGTGTAAATAATGTAAATAACCGTTGTAAAATAGCGAATAAAATTTTAATCTTTGTTTACAGAGAAACATATTTCAGTTTATATGCGCACCTTTTACTTTTATAACAATAGAGAACTTATACATATACTACACCGAAAGCACACGATATACTGCGCCAATACTTCACTAATGATTGATGATACGATCAGTAACGCACAAATAGAATATTTAAAAGATAGTGTTTTGTTTCTCTGCCGTCGAGTAGGAGCGAGAATAAGAAACATGGAATGCGAGCGAGACACGGATACAAGACACTAGACCGTGATAGTTTACTTCAATGGCCATTTTCTTAAAAAGTAGCGCTATGTATCGCTCATTTCCTTTCGTTTCAAAGGGTTCGAGTACAATGGAGATGCGATACTAGCGAAGAGAGCGTCAACAGAGAGGCGCTTTTGATGATCGGCTGCTCATCGTAGATCGACGTGTGGTATATATGCATGCAAATATACAGGGTGTTCCAAAAATGTCTCACTTCCTTCAAATGGGAGGTTCCTGACGCCATTTGAAGCGACATTTTCCTTTGCAAAAATGGCCGCTTCGGCTTTGTTAAGGAGTTATTAACGAAAAACACGGACCAATCAGAGCGCGACCTAGAGGCGTATTGGCAGAGACGGCCGCGTGCGACAGAAGTCGAGCGATGGTGATACACCGCGGTCGAAAGCAAGGAACAAACAAGAGAAGAAAATTTTTCGAGTCCCATGTCGGATAGTTCAAATTTGAATATGTTGTAGTCTTTAGTAACCTATGAACGAATCTCGAAGGATTTTTCGAAATCTTAAAAAATGTTGGTTTTACAGACGTGTAAAGAACTTTTTTTCATTAAATTATAACAATAGAACTAACGTACTGAGGAAAATGAGTTTTTAGGAGCTTGTAGTGAACACAGAAGAGTGTCCATTGGAAATATTACGATTCGGAAGAAATGGTTTTTTCACCATTTATTTTGCAAATGTTTTAAACAAATGCAATTTCCCTATAGCCGAGACCGTTTTAAAAATTCGAAAAACGAGGTAGCAGCTCCAAGTCTCCTCTTTACGGACCTATTTTTTAAAAGGCAGGAGCTTTAAAATTGACGGAATTAGAATTATTTAAAGCGAACGCTGCACCGCGATATTACGGAGGGGCGCGGCCCCGAAGGCGCGCGGCACGAACAGCACCGCACACTCTAACACCGTCAATACATACTGGTAAAACTCACTCTTCACTTTTTAGTTATTAATGTTAAAAACTGAGAAAACCTTGCTTACCTTGGTTCTCCTGTAGAGCCCCAGCGAGGTGAAAATGATTCCTGTATTCACAAGTTATTCTGTGTGCAACACTGAACCTGCCTACTCGTTAAATTCACAAGAGCATTTAAATTATTCGCTCTATGAAATTATCGAGCAGAAGGGGTCAATGTCCTTTGACCGCACGATCCGGCCCACATTGTTAATTTATTTATGATCACAATAAAACTATTCACATATATCTATTGGACCCACAAACGTTGAATGAAATCCACACAAAAGATTCACAGAAGTCCACATATCACGCACAACTAGTTCACATTTGATGCACGTAAATCGACTGTTTCGACTGCTCGTGCACGAAAAACCGTCCGTCCATGCTGGCGATCGTAGGAAGACTAGTTTCGGACAGCTGACGAGGTTAACGGCCTCTCAACACCACGACCACCCCTAAACAGAGTGTCTGAGGTATCCGCGTGTCCCAGCAGGTAATAAACCAGGAAAGCGCCATGACCTCTGGTTGCCAAATGAGTACAGTAGGTCAATAAAATGCTAAAAGTTTTAACGAACAGTAACGGCTTTATGGGAATATTGTTACTACACTTTCTTACACCGGTATATCGAATAACGGTATTTCGTGCTAATTTGCAATTTCGTGAAACCGGTATTTGCTAAGGTAAAACACCGGTATTTTCGGTATTAGCTATAAATAATAAATATTTGTTTGTGGCATCTACTCTTACTTGAAATTTACAAATTAATTTTTCCGATAACGAATTCGATTTAATATCAAAAACCGTATCAGCTCTGCTTCCAATAAAGCTGGCTATGGAAGCATTATGTCGTAAGGATTCCAACTTATTAACAGCGAATGCAACAATAAATTTTATGCTGCAATCACTTAAAGATCAGGACACGCCACTGTCCGAGGAATTGTAACAGTGCATTGAAAATTCGTATACAGGAAAGGCATAGCGAACTAGAAAATATTTTAAGGTATTTACATAATTATAACGACTTTAAAAAAGAAAACGAAAAGGAAGAAAAGAAGCTAACAAGATCAAATTTGATTAAGTTCGTCGTCAATTTCCGCGAAAGCATTTATGAAAAGCAAACACAGACCTATTCAGAAGAATTCCTTGAGATGATGTTGATGTTAATATTGAAAAAGAATTGTCTCTCGAGAAGAAATTACAATTAGCTGCAAATATAAAAATTTCCGCGGATAATAATACAGAAAATAGATTTATCCAAAAACCGTCACACGAGAGACCGAATTGTTAGAAGATGGAGGACATCGAAGCAAATATTTGGAGAAAGTATATCGCTCATTATTAACAGCACCACTAACCAGCGTGGATGCGGAAAGAGCATTTTCAATTTGGAAACACGGTTCCATGAAAATTCCATCGATGGTCATAAACGATGAACGCGCCTTCACTCGAATGTAGCAGTTAATAAACGAGGAATGCGCCTTGACTTGAACGAAGGATGCGGAAATAAAGAACTCGACGATGGCATGTTTTGGAAAACGTGCAGAGCACGTGGTGCATCGAATGCGCCCAATCGCCTTGCTTACGGTTCGCAAATACTGTCTAAGAACCAGTCGATAGTCATCATTCGATCGTGAACAATCCAGGAGCCATGTATTCGTAAAAAACATAATGCATCCATTGAACTGTCCGTAAGACTGGAACGTATTTTTCTGCAAAAATTACCTGCAGTTGAAAATTCTCTTTCCGCATCCACGCTGGTTAGTGGTGCTGTTAATAATGAGCGATATACTTTCTCCAAATATTTGCCTCGATGTCCTTCATCTTCTAACAACTCGGTCTCTCGTCTGACGGTTTTGGATAAATCTATTTTCTGTATTATTGTCCGTGGAAATTTTTAAATTTGCAGCTAATTGCAATTTCTTCTCGAGAGACAATTCTTTTTCAATATTAACATCAACATCATCTCAAGGAATTCTTCTGGATAGGTTTGTGTTTGCTTTTCATAAATGCTTTCGCGGAAATTGACGACGAACTTAATCAAATTTGATCTTGTTAGCTTCTTTTCTTCCTTTTCGTTTTCTTTTTTGAAGTCGTTATAATTATGTAAATACCTTAAAATATTTTCTAGTTCGCTATACCTTTCCTGTATACGAATTTTCAATGCACTGTTACAATTCCTCGGACAGTGGCGTGTCCTGATCTTTAAGTGATTGCAGCATAAAATTTATTGTTGCATTCGCTGTTAATAAGTTGGAATCCTTACGACATAATGCTTCCACAGCCAGCTTTATTGGAAGCAGAGCTGATACGGTTTTTGATATTAAATCGAATTCGTTATCGGAAAAATTAATTTGTAAATTTCAAGTAAGAGTAGATGCCACAAACAAATATTTATTATTTATAGCTAATACCGAAAATACCGGTGTTTTACCTTAGCAAATACCGGTTTCACGAAATTGCAAATTAACACGGAATACCGTTATTCGATATACCGGTGTAAGAAAGGGTAGTAGCAATATTCCCATAAAGCCGTTACTATTCGTTAAAACTTTTAGCATTTTATTGACCTACTGTACTCATTTGGCAACCAGAGGCATGGCGCTTTCCTGGTTTATTACCTACTGGGACACGCGGATACCTCAGACACTCTGTTTAGGGGCGGTCGTGGTGTTGAGAGGCCGTTAACCTCGTTAGCTGTCCTAAACTAGTCTTCCTACGATCGCCAGCATGGACGGACGGTTTTTCGTGCACGAGCAGTCGAAACAGTCGATTTACGTGCATCAAAT
Source organism: Sphecodes monilicornis (assembly GCA_913789915.3). Classification (NCBI taxonomy): domain Eukaryota; kingdom Metazoa; phylum Arthropoda; class Insecta; order Hymenoptera; family Halictidae; genus Sphecodes; species Sphecodes monilicornis. Next base: position 3,004,815 of record OU565299.1, on the reverse strand, counting down.
GTGAACTAGTTTTGCGTGATATGTGGACTTCTGTGAATCATTTGTGTGGATTTCATTCAACATTTGTGGATCCAATGGATATATGTGAATAATTTTATTGTGATCATAAATAAATTAACAATGTGGGCCGGATCGTGCAGTGAAAGGACATTGACCCCTTCTGCTCGATAATTTCATACAGCGAATAATTAAAATGCTCTTGTGAATTTAGCGAGTAGGCAGGTTCAGTGTTTCACGCAGAATAATTTGTGAATACAGGAATCATTTTCACCTTGCTGGGGCTCTACAGGAGAACCAAGGTAAGCAAGGTTTTAAAATAATTCTAATACCGTCAATTTTAAAGCGACTGCCTTTTAAAAAATAGGTCCGTAAAGAGGAGACTTGGAGCTGTTACCTCGTTTTCTTTCGAATTTTTAAAATAGTCCCGGCTATAGGAAAATTGCATTTGTTTAAAACTTTTTCAAAGTAAATGGTGAAAAAATCATTTTTTCCAAATCGAAATATTTTCAATAGATACTCTTCTGTGTTCACTACAAGCTCCTAAAATCTCATTTTCCTCGGTACGTTAGTTCTAGTGTTATAATTTATTGAAGAAAAGTTGCCACTTTTCTTTACACGTCTGCAAATCCAACATTTTTCAAGATTTCGAAAAATCCTTCGAGATTCCTGCATAGGCTACTAAAGACTACAACATATTCAAATTTGAACTGTCCGACATAGGACTCAAAAAATTTTCTTGTCTTGTTTGTTCCTTGCTTTCGACCGCGGTGTATCACCATCGCTCGACTTCTGTCGCGCGCGGCCGTCTCTGCCAATACGCCTCTAGGTCGCGCTCTGCTTGGTCCGTGTTTTTCGTTAATAACTCCTTAACAAAGCCGAAACGGCTATTTTTGCAAAGGAAAATGTCGCTTCAAATGGCGTCAGGAACCTCCCATTTGAAGGAAGCGAGACATTTTTGGAACACCCTGTATATGTATATATACAGGGTGGAAATTATAAAGCGTTACAGACGAATATCTCCAAAAATATTGATTATACGTAAAAATGTTTCAGATGAACGTTGTTCAGTACCAAGGGGGGCATCATGTGGTAGAACTTTTATTTTTCCCGGTGGACACTCCAAGGTGAGGTGAAGGTCAACTTTATTTTTTTAAATGGAATGAAATGATGTTTTATCCGCCATCAAACAGTGCTTTTTTGATGAGCTCAATTACTTATGACTCAAGGTCATTCAAGGTCAAACTTCGGACTTAAAAATTATTGAAGTATGGTTTGCTCCTCCGAACTTCCGAACCACCTATAGTTCGCTTTCTATCCGCGTAATGGTAATGCGTTTTGCAGGAATGAGAGAGCGCGTGTGCGTATATTGTGCGAGCGTAACGACTGAGCCGCGTGCGGGAGCGCTTTGCGTTTAGTTTATATTATATTTTTACTTGTTCATTTTTACTAACTAATAAGTTTAGGATTATGTGTTCAGTGCAGTAATGTTTCAATAAATAAACATTCATTTCAATTATTATTAAAGAAGCTATTAATATTTTATCCCAATTTGTGTACTTACTACAATCGATATACATATAAGAGACTATGTAACTAATTTGAACTACATCTTTCAGAGTAAGATTTCTCAGAACCATGAATTACAGTTATAGAATCATAAGCTCTGTTGGTGACAGTTGTGATTTTCTGTAGATTTTAAGATCGGTTACAAGAAAACGAAACCAAATATTAAAAAATGGAGTCTTCCATATTATAATACAATACAATTAATTCTCTACCAAATAACACGAATGTATTTCTATTTCATAATAATATGGAAATCGATTTTTTATCAACATGGAATTGTTTCGTTCCACTGTGCGGTGGGGTAACGAAGACACAACACACCACCGAACGCGATGCAGTGCTGCCAGATCACGAAGTGTCTCAAACCCCAAACTTTCCCTTCTACGACGTTTTTCTCCCATTTTTCGGCAGCGAGCATGTCCACATACGCGTGTCGCAGCGATGCAGTGATGTAAAATGTAAACATTTCACAGCATTCAGTTTTATAATTTGCTTCATCATTTCAATACCAAACCTTTTGATATATTAATTGAGAAAGGTGAAAACTTGATATGCTGATTTCTTAAAAATATTAAAATGTATCTCACTTTATTATTCTGGCATCTATGATTTTACTGTAATGTAATGCAGTACTACAGATCTTACACTTTTTAAGAAGTTTACACGGCAAGCTTTCATATTATACTTCACAATTTTCATTGTCATGTTTAAAATTCATTTTATTCATAATAAGTAACTTTTCATGCGATTGATTTGATTGTATTGGTATGATACGCGGCGATAACCTCAAATTTGCAATCACATCATGCCTGTTATTCTCCACCATAAACGCCACGACCTCCTCCGTGGGGCCCCCACCCAATTCGCGTTGTATCTTCGCTTGCATCGTAACTAGCAAAGAGAGGGTAGCTTTGTTCTCCTCATTTCTTCTTACCTGGCCACGCTGACGTGACGAAGGTGTGCGCTGAGAGGTTGGTGGGGGAAGCAGGCGTTTTGGGCAGTGTCGCAAGACCGAGTAAATTGAGGGAAATACAGATTATCCTCTCACTATCATTTCCAGATTAGTCACGAAACATTGCAACACATGCAAGACAGAGACGAGACGAATGAGTCTGATCACTCACTCTCCGAAGTGAAAACTTCCATGGTGATTATTAAAATATTATTCACACAAAGACGTCATTTAAAGATAGAAAACAAAATTGTGTGTGCCATAGAAGTTTTTACTTTGATCGTGCAGCATTTTTTTTATCGTTGAGTTCGCTTGTTGCCCAAAAAATGAAAGGAATATATAATTATCAACAGAGAACATTTTAAATAAAATACAATTTAACGTCCTTCAAAAATATTCACGTCTTTCTTGCAAAATATCCCTCAAAACTAATCACAACACCTAATAGTAGATTGGTCTACGTAGAGTGGGATCAGGACCCCAGACCAAAGTCGAAGGGTTCCGTGGGTGTGCTCCGTAACTCATCAGTTACGAATCGCGAAGTTTCCTCTTTTTCTCAAAATTCTACAGTATTGGTAAGCTATTATGATTTTCCTTAAATAATTTCGCATCAAGACATAAGTAATTAAGTTTTAATAAATTCCTGTAAACTATTTGCTATTTACCTTTGTCGACAGTTTGTGACTCTTTCTCTATCTCCATGGTCTGTACAAATGTTGAGAAAATGTTTGTGGTAGCTAAACCGAAATCTCCAATTTTGACATGGTCATTGCTGTCCAAGAATATATTCACTGGCTTCAGATCTCTGTGTATCATGCCTTGTTGATGAATGTGCGCTAAACCCTCCACAATTTCTCGGAATAACCTCCATACTCTTTCTTGATCCTCGTAGAGACCACCATCAATGGCTGTCCGGAGCGTGCTCTTTTCACAGAACTCCATTTGAATATACATGAACTGTATTTCCCTAGTTGTTTTTTCTGATTTACTTGCATCCTCATTTGCATCCTCGTTTGCATCCTCTTTAACACTTGATACAGATTCTTGGAAATTTGAATCCCTTTCAAATTCTATGCTATCGGAAGATTCTATTCTCAACAAATTTCGCATTCTGGAAAGTAATTTACGATCATTGTTTTCAAGATTTCCAGAGTAAAGCATGTAACTGAAATTACCATGTTAAGTTGTAACATATGAAATGTTTGATTTATAGTGGTAACTTTCAACCAGTGATGGGCAAAAAATTATCTAAAAGTTTTAAGATAAGATAACCGAAAGTTATCTTTATAAAGTTATCGTACACGTATTCGACGCCTCTAGCGACGAGAAGTTTTCGAGAGGCGTTATCCGTGACAGCATAGCTGAGAAGATACAGCGTATCTTTGACCATTATTCGATAGTCGAAGTCAGCGCCACCAGTATCTTACGGTTATACCTATAAGTATTTAGCTACAGAAGTTTATCTGTGAGATTTCCGTCGAACGGTTCTTCCTTTAACCTTTAAATGTTATTCGATTCGCTCGATCTAGCCAGATGATTTATTCGATTCTTTATTCGTGATGAGTTATTCGGAAGGGATAAAATCAGATGTTATCTTTATCCGAAATTTTTATCTTTTGGCTTCGAATGACTGTGGCACCTTGATCCAGCGTTGTCAAGTCATGATATATACAAGTGAACGGTTTGAAAACTGTGGAGCTGAAGAATGTTGTAACTGCTAAAAGTTTCTTAATGTTAAACACACTTATTTAAAACGTAGCAAAGTGGAACCTTTGAAACTATAACAATTTGTGTATTAGAAAAGTTTGGAAATTAATCATTTTCTAAATGGTAAAAGCTTCAAAATTTTAGTCATTTTAAAAAATTTATATTATTATTTATTATTTAAATTATGATTTATTATTATTCATTATTTGAACAATTAGAATTTTTTTTTATAATCATTACAAATTTATTTGTATATTCATTATTTAAATATCTATTATTTGGACAATATTTACATTTCTTACGTTGCAAATTTGTATAATGTAACTTTATAATGTACACAAATTCGTTTATTGGATATACTTATATTGTTTAAGTAGTTATTTATTATTATTTAAACAATTTTTAAATAAATAAATTTTTATAATGCAAAAATGAATATACAAACTACACTATATACAATACTTCTATGCATTACAAAAATTTATTTATTTAAAAATTGTTTATATAATAAATAACTATTTAAACAATATAAACATATAAACGAATTTGCGTATAATATAAAAATTTACATTATACAAATTTGCAACATAAAAAATTTAAATTGTTTAAATAATAAATACGTATTTAAATAATGAATATACAAATAAAGTTGTAATGATTATAAAAAAAATGTTAATTGTTCAAATAATCAATAATAATAAATGATTTAAATAATTCAAAATACAAATTTTTGTGATTATAGAAGGAAATAATATAATCCAATAATTTTCTAAAACTATTTTCAGGAGAGTTTTTTTTTACTAATGTCTACATTCCGATTTGTATGCTTATTGTTTATAACTTTATCATTGGCTTCAGGATAAAGAATTATGCATCTCAAATTTCTTAAAACCTGTAGAAACATATGCAGTAAAAAATGTCGTTACCAGACAGAAAAAAGTGGCCAGTTTTTACCATTGTCCGTTCCAGCAGCTATGATTGTTACAACATTTTCTAGCTTCACAGTTTTTAATCCGTTCTATTATTATATATACGTACATATTAGGACGTGGCAACGTCGCGTCAAATCAAGATGTCAGATTTATTCGAAGCCAGAAGATAAAAATTACGAATAAAGATAACATGTGATTTTATCCCTTGCGAATAACTCGTCACGAATAAAAGCATCGGATAAATCATCTGGCTAGATCGAGCTTCTAATAACGGATAAAAGATAACGGAAAAATCTTGCACGACATTTGGGTTCGAATAAGCGACGAGGTTACGAACGATCTTCTTCCAATAAAACCTGACGGAGAAACTATGCGACCAAGTTCCGAAAGATACAGAAGAGAGACAGAACGAATAAACTCTACAAACCAATCCCTTGAGGGATAAAGATACGGATAAAACAGGCGCTAAATCCGTCTTCGAATAACGAACCAAAGATACAATTTATTTTATCTAAAAGTTATTTTAATAATTTTTTATTTAGATAATGCCCATCTCTGCTTTCAACGAATACATGTGACATTTTTAACCTTTATACGTTCGTTATGGTTAAAATTCATTCATTCTATTTTTTAGATAGTGTAGTCATGTGCGCGCTGTTAATAATTCCATGTGGGGTTTTATAGCTTAATAAAAAAAAAATTCTATTTGTGTTGTAAGACGGATTTAAATTGTGAAATTATAAAAGAATTACAATTTGTTATTTTAACATATTGATTACTAATATGACTGACCGGTCACATGTAGTGCATCTGATGGCAAATCTAATAGCAAGATGTGGATGTAAATGGATAAAGAAACCCAAGGTTTAGAACCAGTAGGCCCAATCGATCCCATGTTTCATTTTTACTGGAAACTGGATAATTTTTTTCATTGCTATAAATATTCTAAGACTTGATGTTAATAAATTCTACGAGGTGGTTTTAACAGTTTCTTGTTTCATAAAAGTTTCCTCGATTGAGGAAATGGTTTAGATGTTTTTAAACAAATGAAAATCAGTAGGCGTAAGGTCAGAAGAATACGGTGGATGAAGTAAAGTGTCATATTTGAAGCTGTTCGGATTTTGAGCCATTATTATTTGTGAAACATGCGATCTAGTGTTGTCATGAAGTAACTGTGACCTGAAAAGCAGACAATTCCTTTGAATGCGGATTATAAAAGCACTAAAATGCCGATTAGGTTGCGGTTTTGTTTTCTATTTTAGCATGCTACAAACTGAATTAAACAATTGTAAAAATTAAAAAAAGACTATCATAAATGTCTTCGGAGGACACTGAATTAATGGTCTGATTATACACATATAAGACGGTGTACCTTGTAACTGAATGTTGAGTTATCTGAATCCGAAAAACGAAAATTTGTTATTAGTTATACTTTAATATCTAAGCATTCATAGAGCAATTTTTCAAAATCGTTCATTAATACTTAAAGAATACAATAATGGAAGTATCTGCAACGTTTTATTAGAATGGGATCAATACGGATTGAGATATCGAGTACATCGTTTCAAAAAGTGTCATTTTGAGATAAATGCGAGGTTAATCCATTTTCTGGAGGACCAATTTTTTAAAACTTTTTTTATGCAGTCCGATAGATTTCGACGAGAAAACACCGAAAATGAAAGTTTTATTGCCAGGAGTTCACTGGTTCAGAAGTTATACGTGTGTGCACTTTTAACCCTTTTTGACAGGTTAAAGCGCCGCAATATTGGTATATTTGCTAGGTGGTACACGTAAAATCGGCTAAGCAGTACCGAGCAAATCCGTTAGATAGCAGCACAAGCACGTCCGTGTAGGGGCTATGTTCCCCCACTCCCATGCATGCTGAGTGGGGATCGACGGAAGCCGTTGGCGACGCCGAGCTCCCGCCAGCAGTGATGCCAGAATCGTGGAACCGAGGAACTTGCCCCTCCGGTGGATCCTCCGGCTGGACCCCCCACTCTGACGTACCGTCGTCGCCTTACGTCGTTTCTTACTGCGCACGCGCTACACACAAGCGTACCTCTAGTCCGTCCGTGTGAGCTGCCTATTCGACTCGACAGCGTCGAGGTACGCTTGTGTGTAGCGCGTGCGCAGTAAGAAACAACGTAAGGCGACGACGGTACGTCAGAGTGGGGGGTTCAGCCGGAGGATCCACCGGAGGGGCAAGTTCCTCGGTTCCACGATTCTGGCATCACTGCCCGCCAGTTCTCTTGCTGCTGGAACCTCGAGTGGGCCTGTGTGTCCGACAAGTGTCGTCGTCGTTCCTTCTTTCATTCCTTTGAACACCCACGTACTGTGATCGTGGCGGCGTGTAGGACGCCTTCCTGTCCAGAGGACACAGAGACCTACATCCGTAATAATAACACATGTACGAAATCATCGCGACGACCTAACCCCAAACCAACTTTTTGAGATCCTGTATATTTTCATATTGCACCGATGAACGCTACATTTCTTAAATTTCCGCAACAATCCACAAATTAAAATTAAAATCAACTATAAAATGTACAATAAACTGCAGAATAATATTACAATCAGCTTCCTTTATCCACGTGGTCCTATCTAGTAAAGTGTGACGTTGCAGATTTTGCGACGTCACTTTTCCATTATTTTTGTCCGGTCGAAACGGCATTTCGAATGGACCGGACCGCCATCTAGCGTACCGAATCGACAGTCGCGAATTTCGAGAGCGCTCCCCGAGGAAATTCCGCGTTAATTACCGATCGGCGGCTAATTCAAACCGCGCGCACCGAGTACGGCAAGTTTCAGGACGTGCCCTGTGCACCACCAGCCCTCTCAGGAAGCCTAAGGCGGCTCCCTTCGTGGGATCTCTTTTCGTGAACTACCAAAAACGTCCAGTGCACTGGTGAAGAAAAGGATCGCCAACACACACAGGACGAACAACCCGGAGACGGCTCAAGCCTAGAACCCCACCAACATCGGACTTTCCTCCTGAGGAACTCCACCTAAGAGGCCTTGAAGTCGTCTCATCCCGCAGGAAGGGGTTCCATACGCGTGGGTGGTGTGGAAGCATCCTGGGTCGTCTTGGACACCCCGGTCGCCACACGGCGATCGTTATAGCAAATCCGGATGTTGCCTAAGGCCAAGGGCCATCCGTCGGAGACCCACAAAACTAATGATTTTGCGTCCGAGACCGACCAATTAGGCATTCCGAATAATGAGTAGGGTGGGGATCGCCGGGTAGATCCTCGTTGCCGAACTCGCGAAGAATCACTGTCGCGCCGACTTTCGTTTCGCGAATAGATTGTAAATACGAAAAGTGTATCGCGACCCGACGGGAAAGGCGAACTCGGATCCGGACCGAAAAACACGTCTTCGAGAAACGGTAAGTCGAACAGTGATCCTTCCCTTGTTTCAATTTCGCGAATGTGTTTTTTTTTGAGAATTTCGCATTAGGACGCTCCGCTTCTCGTATCGTCCTCGAGTTCGTGCGGGTCGAGGCGCATCTCGCCTCGTGTTCGCGGCTCACGCCATTTGCCGGCGTTGTGAGCCTGAAGTTTCGTCACGTAACGGAAGTTTTCCTCGGAGGAGTCGCGTCGGAAGAGTGAGTGTAAATTTTCGTGCCGTTAGAGTAAACCGTCAATCGATCTCGGTCGCGTAAAATCGCGACGACGGGTATAGCGTGCTCGCGCGAGCGAGCGAGAACAAAGATCGCGTGCCGTCGCACGCTCTCTCTCCGTTCCGTTCCGGGAATCGACACGACAGACCAATTGTAATTGCGCCGTCCATCTGCGTTCGCGAGCAATAGTATCGATTTCCTCGATCGCAATACCGAACTACCGTATTCTCGCGATATTTAAAGAATTGACAAACCCGCGCTGCGAACGTCCACCCTTTCGCTGAACTTGTATGAAGAGCGCGGGCTCTCGGGTCGCGGCCACGTGGCCGCCAAAATTGTAATTATCTGACACCGATTAAATTAATCTCGAAACAAATCGAATTGTCATTTCTTAACTTGCGAGATCCGCTCTGCCGTAAGGGCTGTCCCCGTCCTTCCAGCGTCCGAACCTCTGACCCTTCGCGAATCGCGTAACGTAGCTTGAAATTCGGTAACGAAAATTCTCGATTCGCTTCTTTAAAAGTAGAAAGCCGTCTCGTTTCACGTGGTATCTTTCCGATACCTGGCGACCGAACATCGGTTTTTCGTATCGCTATCGAGTTTTCGAATCGCGTTTTGTGCCGGGAGGACCTCGTCCGTACGGCCGGCCGAGGCCCGGTCTCAGCGCCTGTAAAATCCCGGAGTTGCATCTCGTTTCGTCCGCGGAAAACGCGCCGAAAAAGAAGCAACATCACAAAACATACCGTGCCATTTAGCGCATGCGCTCAGTACTACTTAGCCGATCCGCGAATATACCATATTATCTAGCGCATGCGCTCAACACACCTACGTCTACCACCCAGCAAATATACTAATGTGCCGACACTTTAATTTGTGAAAAACACTTGAAATTGCTTATGTTTACACGCGTATAACCATCTAATCAGCGTATGCGCTCAACGGTTCTACCTGTAGCATCCAACGAATATCCAATATGGTGACGCCCTAGCCTGTCAAAAACGCGTAAAATTGCTCATGTTTGAACACGCATAACTTATAAACCAGTGAATTCCTAACAGTAATACTTACATTTTCGTAATGTTCTCATCAATATCTACAGGATTACATAAAAAAAGTTAAAAAAGTGTTCAAGAAAGTTAAAAACATCTGGTCCTCCAAAAGAAAGAACAGCCAAATGGTTTGGCGCTTTTAATTTGAGATTTTCAACGTGGAAGTACATTAAGCGGTATGTATTATAATTGAGAGCTACAAAGAAGTTCCTTGAAAAAAATTGTGGAAGAGCACGCCCCGAGGCACAAGTATTTACGGCTCTAGCGAATCATTGGCTAAGCGGTAACACATACTACGTAGCGTGTGCGGTCAAAGCTTTCCAGCAATTGGGTGGCGAGCGAAGAGACTCCCTTGCCTCTGTGCCATCTCAGGAGACTTCTTTTTAGCTCCCAATAATACATTTAAAAATTTTTCCTTTATATTCCAGACATACATACTATCATTTAAACAAAAAAACGTTGAAATGTTTAGAAATTTACATTAGGCCAACTCGTTAAAGGTTATTAGTGAACCATACTAGTCATTTACTACAAAATTGTGAACATCATCTTCCTTAAAGTCGGATTTCCTAGACTCGTCCAGATACAACGTTCTGCGATCTTTAAGTCATTTATACTTCATTCGTCGAACTTCATATTTCACTAAATACTACAACATATTAAAATTTAAACAAAATCCGAAACACTAATCTGAAAATCTCGTGTTCAATTCTGTGTGGAATAACCCAGCTAGGTTTGCTTCGCGCACACTCACTCCTGGACTCAGTGCTTGAGGCCGCTTCCTTGCGGTTGGTCTTGACCCCACTATAGCAACAAGGACTGTTATCTTACATTTGTAAGTAACCGTTCTCAACTAAAGATAAGGTTCGATTATTACTAGTTGACAATGTTGTCAAAAAGCACAAAAATAATGATAGCTTAAAAATAATTAAGCACGCCAGTGCAAAATCAAGTTCCTAAAATCAGGCAAAACAGTTAACAGGTTAAACTGTTTCCCATTTTCATAAACATATCGTCGCCCAACAGTTCTCTATTATGTTCACATCGGGAGATCGATGGGGAATATCAAAACTGACTCCAAAGTAGTGGCCTCAAGGTGTGTTAAGCCCGAGGGTGGTCGCGCGCCTAGCAAACTTACCTGTGTGTTGTATCGCATCTGGAGGTTTATGACACGCCTATAGTCGCTTTTGTGATGAATGTTCGACCCTACAAACGCACGCGTCATAACTGCCAGCGGCCTGACTCCAATGCTAATTAGAAGGCTACAAATGCAGTCTGCTATACTGCTAAAAAATAGCAAATTTAAGCCGCTCATGTCGTAAACCGTCCGATTCAATTTCTAAAGATATTTATTTCTGCATAAAAATATTACATTTGTGTGCAAAATCATGAATACTTCTAAAAGAACAGTTTTTCGCAATGAAAATTAAAAACACAAAAATGTTTCTATGGTTAATGATAACCGTAATATAAATTGTTTTGTAAACGTAGTTTTTGTACAAACTCATTTTCATCAGTTTGTTAGTTCAGCCGTTGTAATTTAATGAAAAAAAATGTTGACTTTTTATTTTACACGTCTATAAAACCAACAATTTTTAAGATTTCGAAGAATCCTTTGAGATACAAATTTGAATAAAATCTAAAACCGTCCTCTGAAAAGTGTACGATTTTACGTACAAACGCAATGCGTCTTGCATCTGGACTGCTTCCGAAGCAGTCGATCCTGAGACGCGTGTGTTACAGGCTAAGCTGTTTGCGGTCGGGCCCTAACCTGAAAAAGAAACCCGGATCGACAACGGAAGGTGTGAGTAGCAGTCAGTCAGTCAGTCAGTCCTGTATCGGCAACGCGGACAAAATTAATAAAGTGACTATTGCTCAAACCAGAAAGGAGTTTATTTCTAACTCGTGCGTCTGCGTCTAGGGCAACATTTGGGGCTCGGTTGAGTCTGAAAGCTTAGGTACAATGCACATTTGTACGTCCGTATGCCTGTAGGGACTCGTCCGACGTGCGCGTTGCGTTCAACCGATACTCCTTCTTCTGTCTTCTGAATTGAAAAGAAGGAAAGACGTACCAGATCGCACCGTGCGCGTGTGACCAGGCGCATAACAGGGAGTTACAACGGATGGAGTATGAAACCCAACCTTTAGACGTAAAACTGACTTATAAGTAAACATAATCGAGATACATAAACTATCGGATAATTATTGATCTACATTTATGCAAACTTGTATGTGTATTCTATCAACAAAATGACGGGACACGTGTTATTGAATTTCTTATTCTTTCGCTATTTAACAGTAATAATTAAATGCATAATATTTTCCCACATTATGACGAAGGAACTGTTTGGGGTTTGTCCCATAGATCAGAAATGACAAACGTGTGGCCCGTGCCCCTACTTCCTTGGGCACATTGACGACATCAGTCTCTTTGATCGGATGTGACGTGCTTCTTCTGTCTGCTGATTCCTGCATTTAGCTGCTAAAGAAAGATGCGCAGATGCATACATTCCTTTGTGGGGGAAGCGGCAAAATGGGAGAGCAGCTCGCACGGCCGCGGGGGAAAAGAAGTTTGTCACCCCTGCTATAGATGATAACATTACATTTTTACTTCTTTTCAATTAAACGTGCTTGGTCAAAAAACGCGAAAAATTGAGGATAATGCGCTTATGTATGATTTCATGTGAAGTGGACCACTTTTTTGCACTATGTCTCGGATTTCGCTGAAATTGAAGTATATTATAATCCATGTGAAAATAGGGGGGGGGAGGGTGAAATCATCACTAACCCGGTGCCTTAACCGGACGTCGCGTCCATTGCCAACAATTTTTACGTGTTACGTTTAAAACAGCATTTTAAAGAGGAAGAATCATGGAATACAGTCATTTTGCAAAAGTTTTCACACATTAATCGGGGTCCAATTTGCAAAACAAAAATATTTTTAATATTTGCAAATTAAAAAATTACGCGTGCGTATAAAATGATGTCATTTGAAAAAAATTGTCTTTTATGATGAATATCCCCGATAAAAGTCCCCAGCACGGGTTTGCGCAAAGTCATTTATACGCGAGGGATATCATTGCTTGAGGTTTGCTAAACGTAGAGAAGGACAGCCGAGCTCGAGAGGTCTGGGTCACCGAGAAACGTAGACATAACTAATCCAAATATCCAACTTCTTTATTTTTCATTATTTTTTTATGGGACTTCGATGACCATATTATTGGCATTTTTCTAATTCAGAATCATACCAAATGTGATATAGTTCTGATGATATTTACTCGTGTAACAGACAATTAAAGTTTCGGGCGCGAGGAAGGATAGCGTATGAGAAAGAAAGATACGCGGAGAGTCGCAGTCAGTGGCATAGTTTAAATGCTCGCACGTCCTCACAATGTATTACCAAGGAATAACTTTTTTATTAATACTTATTTTTTTATGTGACTTTTCCTAATAGATTTGTGACATTGTTGTGATTAAAATGATACCAAACACGATATAATTCGGATCATATACAGGTGTATGGTCATTATGTATAGGTCAGGTACATAACATCGGTGCGGCAACAGTAATGCAATGACAACACTTTTTCATTCTTAATTAATCTTTTATGAGACTTTTACCATCATATTTGTAATATTTCTCTGATCGAAATTGTTCTGATTATGCATATATATCTATTTTTTTAATTCACGATGGAGTAAGTTTTGGTGGCAAACAAAGAGATTAAATGATAAAGATATTAAAGACACGCTCTCCTGACTGAGACATTTCGCGACTTTGAAAACGGGCAGAAGCTCAGCTACATCCACATTAACCGTCTTGTCTTCTGCGAATTGGTCGAACATATATAGTAAGAATGCAGAGAACGGAAAACCTAAGAAAATCCGGAAAAACCAATGTCGAGGTTAAAAATTGGGGATGGTTTATGACACGGTCACGGATTTACATTTTGGAATTAGGCACGTAGATGCAATTTGCAACGGAGGGCCGCCAACTGTTGTACGGTGAATTTATGGGACCGGACATATTTTGCAATTGTTCATATTATCCAATATATTATATATATATATATATATATATATATATATATATATTTCCAACGAGACGATGCGACTTGCAGTGTCCCTTTCTTTACTATTTACTCTCTTTGTCTATTACCAAAACTTACTACATCGTAAATAAAAAAAATAGATATGTATGTATATTCAGAAAAATTTTGATCAGAGAAATATTACAAATATGATGGTAAAAGTCCTATAAAAGATTAATTAAAAATGAAAAAGTGTCGTCATTGCATTACTGTTGCCTCACCGATGTTATGTATCTGACCTATACATAATGACCATACACCTGTATATGATCCGAATTATATCGTGTTTGGTATCATTTTAATCACAACAATGTCACAAATCTATTAGCAAAAGTCTCATAAAAAAATAAGTAATAATAAAAGAGGTATTCCTTGGTAATACATTGTGAGGACGTGCGAACATTTGAACTGTGCCGCTGACTGCGACTCTCCGCGTCTCTTTCTTTCTCATACGCTATCCTTCCTCGCGCCCGAAACTTTAATTGTCTGTTACACGAGTAAATATCATCAGAACTATATCACATTTGGTATGATTCTGAATTAGTAAAATGCCACGAAGATGTTGGTGATAGTTCCATAAAAAATAATGAATAATAAAGAAGTTGAAAATTCCGATTAGTGTGGTCTCACCGATATACCCGAGCTGCACGGTGTCATATTTCTCGGCGACCGAGGCCTCTCGAGCTTCGTGGCCTCTCAAGGGGGTACACTCCGCAGTAGTAGGGATATCTCCGGGACATTTACGTGCTAGTCATATGGGTCATTTACCGATGAAATACTGTATCTATCTTTAATAATAAGCGCCGTATCAATTGTTTTGTGAACGTAGTTTTTATAAAAATTAGTAAAAATTGCAAATTTTGATGGTCTGTATCTGTCAAACAATTACACAGATGACAAAGTGATGAGTTAACCACCCCCACCCCTCTTTTTTACACACGACTATAACATACTTCAATTTCAGGAAAATCTAAAACATAGTATAAAAAATGATGCGCTCCGCACGGAATAACCCTTACGTTAAGACAATATCTTATTGCTGAATTAACCCTCCGACAGCGAAGCCCAAGTCTATCTGACCCAGAATGTTAAAATCGATAATTAATTACTCAGTTTCTAGTGATTAAATTAAATGTACAGCTGTTACAATAGATACAAAAACGGGACTAATACGTCTAAAAGAA
The DNA here is from genome assembly GCA_913789915.3 of Sphecodes monilicornis. NCBI lineage: Eukaryota > Metazoa > Arthropoda > Insecta > Hymenoptera > Halictidae > Sphecodes > Sphecodes monilicornis. The sequence goes on along the minus strand of OU565299.1, from coordinate 2,989,716 downwards.
ATACATACCTTCTAAAACATGTTTCCAAACAATCATAAATAAAGCAGTGAATAGTCATAAACATCATCAATTATATAGTAGTAACAATGGTCCGCTATTCGAGGGTTAAACCTTCGCCATACAAATTTCTTAATAACTACAGCAATTGAAACTTTGTTTTTAATCATTTCACAGATGACAAAAGAAAAGTAACTATTATTATATGCCTACTGTTGAAGATTAATAGTCAACTCAGCTCGACAGTGTAAGCTGACGGTGGCACATCTGGTTGCACGTTATGGCGTTTGATTAACGGCGCTCTCGTCGACTCAATGATGGTCAATCGATCACTCAGTTCGATCACGGGCCATGTACCGTCCAATCAGGCTTGACCTGCCGCACTGCCAGCCAATGAGCTGTTCCCGCGTGCCCACCGTCAAGTACGATTGCGTCGTATTGACGGCCACCAATAAATCAGGCAGGTGCCCATCATTGGACCAATCAGAGGCTGCGTGCAACCATGTTGACCAATGAGGGTCATCCACGCACGAGAGCTCTGCTCGTGCACCGGAAACGCCGGTAGTTCGCGTTAACGTATCTCTCTCGTGAAAAATTTCTTGTAAGACTCGGCCGTTTTTCTTGTTCTCGATTATAAAAATTGGTAGTGTTCAACGTATCCACTGTTGAACATTTTTAAGCTCAGTGTGACTGCTCTGTGTACATCTCATCAAGAGCAATTCTCTCAGCATTGCCTTGATCCGCTTAGATCAAGTGTGGCATTTGTCGCGGTTCATTGAGGTTAGCTCATCTCGTGGTTGCGAGTTCGTATAGCGGGATCTACTCGCTCGACATTGATCACTGAATCTGTCGCTCTCGGCATAGCGCGGAATTACAGTTGCATACTCCATCGTGGTGCAACAAAAGACCTGATCATGGACCCTGCTCCTGACCGACTCACACCCGATCTTGACCGTCGCGCTCCCACTCACCTGCACTGGAGTTATTGCACATTGCAGCAACACAGTAGAGCACGGTGCTTCGCCTGGCGGAAGTGGCGAACATACTGGACTCGCTCACTCCGACCCGTGTCACTTGGGCAGAACTCACCTTTTGCAAGGGGGATCTGAAGGAAGTTCGTGAAGTCTTTGACCGCGAACACAAATATCTGGAGCAGAACTGACCTGCGTCAGGGTAAAAACATGTATATTTTCAGAACCAGGTGTACCAGCAAGCACATGCGGCACACGATAGAGCTGCTCTGCGCATTGTGGTACTGACGTCTCAAATGCCTGCCACCAACAGACCTGCTCACCCCCAAAATGACTCCGGCGCTGCTCATGAGACGACTCGACTGCCAGAGATCCCGTTGCCTCGATTCTATGGAGGCTAAAACGAGTGCCTCTCATTCAAGAGTCGGGACAGGCTGCTCAGCTTATCAGCGGTCTCCCTATGATAAGCTCATCGTTCCTCGTAGCATGGGAAAAGCTCACGGAGAGGTATGAGAACAAGAGGAACGTTGTCTGGACACAGCTGGAAATTCTGTGTACCCGAGAGCCGATCACTTGCAAGGCGATTACATTGCATCAGGCAGTGCACACGACTACTCAGTCCACGCAGGTTCTCTCATCTCTGTGCCTGGGCTGCGACATGTGGGGACCAACCGTAGTGTACCACCTCACCTCTGTCCCAACGCTTAAACCTATGCTCGAGTTCCTGAGCACCACCGCCTCGGCGTTGGAGGGCATTGAGGTCTGGACACCTGCTCCAGCTCAATCACAGGCTCCCTGGACAGGTTCCGCTCAATTACAAGAGCAACTGCTCCGACGGCACCAGAACTGCTCATTTCAGCACTCGATCAGGTCCTCATTCTGTTGCCCAACACAGACCCACAGATGACTTGCCAGACACCAACTACCCGTGTGATCGCTGCAACAAGGACCATTATGTGGTGGATTGCCTGCAGTTTAGGGATTTGGACTACGCTCATCGCAGCCAGATGGGAGGACCACCGGCTGCGTTATAATTGCCTAGAATATCACAACGTCCGCAACTGTCGCAGCCGCCTCTCCTGCAAACTGTGCCAGAAGGAACATCATACGATGCGGCGCCCGCCTGCTCCTGCTGCTTCAGCGGCTACACAGCTTTCAGGGTCCACCCGCTCCATCGCCAGCTCATCCCGCCAGGAGTCCACTCATTGCAGGAGTGGCACGTCTTCGAAGGCTACTCAGCATCACTCCAGTTCATTACAAGAAACGCTCTTGGCGACTAGTACAGTTCAGATCATTTCACCTGTCACGGCTCATAACGTAACACTCCTGGTTAAGAATTAACATTCATCTCTGAGCAGCTTGTGCGGAGCTTGAAGATCCAGTGGTATCATTTCCGATCCACTCATCAACTTTAATCATTGGTATCGGAGGGCAGAAATCAGTCCGGACCAGAGGCGTTGCAACGGTCTGAGTCAGTTACAGTGGAAGCGCACAAACTTACGTCTCTGGCCATGTCATTACCGTCATTTCAGACCACCCAGCACAAGTGGCCACATCTTAAACATCTGACACTGGCAGATCCGGAGTTTTTCACTCCACGACCAGTGGATTTAATCATTGGAGTGAACTACTACGGACAGATCATTCGACCTGTGCTTGTCAAGGGCTCACCCTTCTCTCCCATTGGCTAATTCACCATCCTTGTCTGGACCATCCTGGGGCCTGTACCATCTTGCCATAGATCGCCTCGATTGGCACACCATGCAACGCTCGAGTCGACTCAGCAGTCACTCCAAGACATGTTGACTCGGTTTTGGGTTCAGGAGGAAGTTCCAGCTGATACAGCGGATACTCCTGACGGGCAGGCATGTGAGGATCATATTGTTGCGACTCATTCTCGACTCCCATCAGGCCGATATATGGTTCGACTGCCGCTGAATCAACCTGTCACCACACTCGGTGACTTATACACGACGGCTCACCAATCCCTTCAACGACTGCTTAGGCGGTTCAAGCGTGATCCCGATCATCACCATCTGTACACTCGATTCATGGAGGAATATGAGCATCTCAACCACATGGTGCAGCTGCTGGAGAGACCGGTGAGTGACACTCTTCAGCCTGCTTCTGACAGTTGTTAAACCAGCATGACCTTAGCATATGATGCTTCGGCATCAGGAGGGTTGAGGGCCTTGGTAGATCAATTGTCGGATCAGGCTCAGATCCACTCACTATGCTACCTCCCCCACCATGTTGCGTTAAAGTCAACAGCTTCACGAAGAAACTTAAGAGTTATATTCAATGATTCCAGCCCATCAACTACTAGTACATCACTCAACGCTATCATGTACACTTGCATATCATGCAACCAGACATCTCTGACATCCTACTCTGGGTTCGTCGCCATCGGGTTATTTTCACAACTGACATTACAAAAATGTACAGCCAGATCATGGCTCACAGAGACGACTGGGACCTGCAGAGAATTCTATGGATCGATAACCAGCTCAACGGAACGCCGTACCAACTCACCACAGTCACCTACGGAACTCGCTCAGCACCATTCCTGGCTGTACGCACGTTGCTGCAACTCGTTGAAGACGAAGGCCATCGGTTCTCCCTTGCAGTGCCTGCATTCAGCAAGGGAAGATACGTCGACGACATATTTGGAGGCGCTGACACCATTGACGAGTTAGTCAGAATCGCTCATCAGTAGACAGGTATTTGCTCGACGGGAGGCTTTCCACTCGCCAAATGGCACTCTAATCACCGAGACCTCACTTCTCTACTGGCCAATGACCACTCTACTCAACCAATGTCGCCAATTGCCTTCGCAGACTGTGCCACCAAAATCCTCGGATTAATTTGGAATCCTCAAGAGGACGCGCTTCAATTTGTAGCTCAGTCATCACCCCACTTGCCTCACGAGAAGTGCACAAAGCGGCGGATCCTCTCACAGATCGTGCACATATTTGATCCACTCGGGTTTCTATCATCGGTAACCATTAGAGCCATAATACTGTTATAGGAACTGTGGCTTGAAACGCTCAATTGGGACGATTCACTTCCTCGACGGATTGCTTGCAGGTGGCTCACCATCAGGGATGAACTCGCATCGTTGGCTAATATCTCTGTACCACGATGGCTGAACACTCAGGTCAGCTTATCAGTGGAGCTCTATGGGTTTTCTGATGCCTCACAACTCGCAATAGCTGCAGTGATCTACATTGTCGTCAAGTCACCATCCACGTCAGTCCAAGCATCATTCGTCGTGTCCAAAACCAAGGTGGCTCCATTGAAACCACTTACCATTCCACGGTTGGAGCTCACTGCAGCGCTCCTTCTCTCCAAGCTCACACCGTATGTGCAGACCACCTGTAATCTAAACAGTGGCCACATACACTTATGGACGGACTCTTCTGTAGCCCTCTCATGAATCAAGTCACATCCTTCCCGTTGGAAAGATTCTGTCAGGTATAGAGTCTCGCTGATACAGGAGACTACACCATCTGCTCAATGGATATACGTTCCTGGTACCGAAAACCCAGCTGACTGCGCATCAAGAGGAATCACCACAGCGCAGCTGACGGATCATGCTCTGTGATGGGCAGGATCACCTTGGATCACTAAGCCAGCTCACCATTGGATGACTCATCACCCACCACCGGACATGTCAATGGAACTGGAAGCTCGACCTGGACTGTTACTCGTGGCTGCCAATGCCCGCGAGGACTACAATTGGAATGTGATCTACAGGTACTCGTCGCTAGTCAAGCTCCTGAGAGTCACCTCCACACTCTTTCGAGTCGTCGGATGCCTCAAACGAGTGCCTGGCTCGTCTCTCTCCACCCCACTCACACCTGCTGACCTTCAGAATGCAAAACTCTTCTAAGTCAAAGCGACCCAGTCAACATTCTTCGCTCAAGAAATCAAGTCTCTCACCAAGGGCATACCTTTGCCGACTTCTCATCCGTTCACACGATTGACTGCCTTTATTGACAGCGAGGGTGTCATAAGAGTCGGGGGCCGTCTTAAGCACGCTCCACTGGACGACGAAGGTTCACATCCTGTTATTTTACCTCGTCACTCACATTTGTCCACTCTGGTTATAGCAGATGCCCATCAGCGCACATTGCATGGAGGAGTCCAGCTCATTCTGTCGCACATATGGCACCAGTATTGGATCATCGGAGGCAGATCACCTGTGAATAAGGGGGGTCAGAGCTCAACAGCTCATGGGTCAACTACCCTTGTCAAGGGTCACACCTTCGATACCGTTCACCCATACTGGTGTCGACTACGCTGGACCGGTCACCATCAGAACGTGGCGGGGACGTGGCGCAAAAATGCAGAAGGGATGAATCTGTGTCTTTGTCTGCTTCGCGACAACAACATTCCACCTTGAATTGGTCGGAGACTACTCAGCAGACGGATTCATCGCCACATATCGCCGACTTGCCGCGGCATTTGTCACAATCTTTACTCAGATTGCGGCACGAACTTTGTCGGGGCAGACGCTGACACGAGGAAGCTGTTCACGCTCAGCTCACAAGAGATTTACCGCGGCGCGGATCTCCTGACCAGTGTTGGCACTCGCTGGCAATTCAATTCACCGGCTGCCCTCCACATGGGTGTGAAATGGGAAGCGGTCGTGAAGTCTGTCAAATTTCATCTCCTACGTACAATCGGTGAGTTGACACTTACACTCGAAGAATGTACGACTCTTCTAGTTCAAATAGAAGCCATCTTAAACTCTCGGCCGCTGGAGCCGTTCAACGATGACCCTGACGACATCACTGCACTGACGCCAGGGCATTGTCCCTATAAAGTTACTCGATACGAAAGGGTGACTAGGCCCGATCTCAGTAAATACAACCAGCTTAAAAATGAGATTCAGTGCAACGGCGTGTATGACCCGTTTGCACTTTATGCACTGTCCCAGAGGGTTAAAATTCGAGAGTGTATGTACTGTAAAATCTAAGTAGGGTGGTCTCAAGAGTTCCGTATTAGGGAATTTTGAGAATGTTTTCGAAAATTCTATGTTAAGAAGACTTATGGCATTGTTACTGTACTCAATTATTGCTAGCGCCGGCTGCATCCAGCTAGAGCATCGCCATTCCTTCTAAATGCAATGGGTGGATAGGGCGTTTTACGTTCTCAACAAAGAGATTAGAAAATTCTGTGGACGTAACAAATATACAAGATAACCGATTAGAACCTTCAGACGATATTTCGTTCGTCTAGTCGATATAAAAAGAAGAATAAAACTTCAACTCTCTCGACAAGTGTTATCGTACCATTTTTAGATATGAAATCATGTTAACAATAATTCTTTGCTTCTTTATTTTTAGATGCAAATTAAAATTTTTAAAAATTTAATTTACAAATAGCACTTTTAATTCAAGCAATCTCGTGAACATCTTGATGAAAGTGTTTAACTATGACTTACGGCAGCGATGTCCGAACTTGACTCCCGGGAGTTAAACGCCGTTTCCACCACCGTTCGCCGTTTCCATAACGCCGAGACGCGGTAAACCGATTACCAATATGCGCGCATCAAATTAGTGGGAAAGCATGCCTTTCTGCTCACGGTGGCTGCTCGCAGTAAAAGCATCGAGATTCATAGTTGCTTATTATTGCATATTATTGTGTGATTGATTTTGTGCATTAAAAGATGAATAAGGGAATATTTGCAGAACATGATGAAGAGAATGTACTAATGAATCGTTTAGTAGTAGTAGGTTTAATCATTTAGTAGGTTGCTCGATAAGAAAACGTTAGTTTGTCATTGTCGCCTCGTTAGCACTGGTCGGTTACTCGGTTTCTTGGACGGCAGGATGAGAACACGCTGCGTGAACAGGCGCGTGAGGTCCTCCTACGCTGGACACCGCTCACTTATGGTCATAAAATATCATCTTACTGTACGGCACTGATCGATAGCCAGTTACACTTCGTCACTTACTCCATTTACTTAAAAAACAACTAATTACATTTAATACACTATTATAGATCAAAATATTGTAGGAGTTTATGTTATTATCTGTAGAACAAGCTTGATTACTTCTCACCGGATAACATGGGAAAATATTATGAATTTAACCATTACTGTTAAATAGAAAAAATTTAAATACATTTTGGTTTATAGATTACACATGTAAGTTCGCATAAAAAGAATGGTAAATATCTAGAAAAAGAGACTCCTCACCGATTTCAATGACCTTGATATGTGTTGTCAAGGTCACCATTCTGAACAACTTTTCCTTATGCGTGTTATCGCAACTCGGCTATGGTTCCGAGATATTTGCAAAAATCTGTTAGAACCATTATAGCTAAGTTCGCCATTTTAACCGAATTTTGGATAGAGTTGGGTTAGATTTCTTGGGGAGAGCGCGAGTAAGGTCATTAGAAAAGGCAGAATTCATAGTAGGGTACCTATAGTTCTTTGCAAACGTCTTGGGAATTAAGGCCGAGCGGAGGTAACATGTAGAGAGAAAAGTTGCTTAGAATTATAATTACGCCCCAAATAACATATCTCAAACCCGTCAAATTCGGTGAGGAATGCCCTCTTCTAGATAAAGAATAAACAGTTAATAACAAGGAGACCACACCGTACCGAAAATCGCTTTTCGGGCGAAACCCTATAGATCTTGTAGTATGTACTCAGTATTGGAAACCCCTAATGGCTTTTCCTAACGATAAGAATTGTAGAGACAGAACTTATTACAAGAAGTCCTCGTAGTCGTGCTGGCAAGGTCACCGACTACCAGCCGGAGGTCCCGAGTTCGAATCCATGCGTGCTATTTATTTTCTTCTTTAAATATATTGTTTTATACTGATAACTAATCTGTATTTTATTGCAGTTTCATTTAGGTTTATGAGATTTATTATAAAACATATTCCTCACAAAACATGAATGCCTTCGAAGGAGACATAATTGAATGTCATGCGTCGGGTACGTATAAAGGTAAAGTTTGCCCTTTAATCAATGAAATTATAAATTATTTATTATGTTCGTCAACCCAACGCATAAGTCTGTAGAAAGTAGTATCGACCTGCTCGTATAATAAACCATTGATTTAAAAAACATTCGAACTTCACTTCTTCAAAATGACACAACTGGAATTATTACGATAATTTGCAAAATAATATCTTTGCTGAAAATTGGTATGGCTAGAATGGAACTACATAATGAACTGTTCAATATTTAATTATCTTTTAAAACAAGTTCAATTATGTGTATTAGGATGGTTTTAAATAATTTTTAAATCATTTAATGAACTGAACATCAATCTGGTTCGCACTGGATCCATTAAGTTGTAAATTTGTTTTTCTTTTCTTCAAAATTAAATTTCGTAAAAATTAAAAACGTTAGAGAAAAATAGTTGTCTGATTTATAACTATAATTTGTTTTAATGAAAATTGAAAACTCGATTTAATTGTCATTCAAACATATTTAAATGTTTATAATACTGCAACATGATGCTTTTGGAAGAGTTTATGTCTATAAAATGGTTTTCTGCGAAACTGTGTGTTTCAAGAACTAAACTGAATACTAAATACCATAGAGAAAAATAGTATTAAAAAGATATTAAAATTTGTAGAGCGGAGTAGTCTCGATACATTATATCCTCAATTACTAATATATTTGAACGAAAATTTGTTCTAATAAGAAATAGTTTTAGTGAGGTACATGTGTACTATAAGTTATCGTTTCAAAAATGATTGATTTCTTACAGAAACGCACAATCTTCATCACTGTCGGTATCACTGGATCCATCACTGTTGTCTTCGTCGCTATCCGGCGGGAGTGTAGTATTTGTACGAGATTTGTATGAAATATTCCATTCAACATCTTGCAAAGGCGGTGCTAATTTTTCAATATCGTCTGTGCCCAAATGCTAAACAATTAATTAATATATTTTATAATAATCCACTATACAATTTGGTAAAGAGAACTATCTAGTGTTCTTTAAATATCAGGTTATCCTATAAATCAGGCATGTCCAGAAGTAGCTCGCTTGGACACAAATTCGAGGGAGACGCCTACTTCTCCCGCCCGCGCGTCTCGCTCCCCGTGGCGGCCGTAGTTTCCGAGCTCCTCAGGCTCGTACCTACCGCTTGCGGTATGTATTGTGTGTGGCGCTTTAGGGCGACTCTCGGACCCACGGTAGGCACGGGTCTGAGGAGTTCGGAGAACTAGGCCGCCACGGGGAGCGTGACGCGCGGGCGGGGGAAGTAGGCGTCTCCCTCGAGTTTGAGTCCAAATGAGCTACTTCTGGACATACCTGCTATAAATAATTAAAATTTGCATTCATATTGTTGGAAGATGTCAAAAAACAAATCATAACCATCAGTTTACATTTATCTTCCTTCATTCTCTACAATCTATGGAATGATAGACATGAATGCACGTATATAACAGATCGAAATAAATAATTATCTTTCGTTTTGAAATAGATTTTCTTCGCACTTGTTTCTTTTTAGAAAATATCTGTTCCTGTGAAATTTTAAATGAGTTAGGACACAGAACAATTCTGGAAAATCTAAATCTTTTTCTTCTAAATAATCTAAATCATAGTTTCAAGTTATACAAATGAAATGGAAAGAATTTAGAACGCGAATGCTGTTATAGCCTTTGCTAATAAATTTGTATATTTATTATATTTATTAGGCTTTAACGATCGATTTAAAAAATTTTTTTATTTCTTTGTTAAACAAAGGGTGGACCATTTCTTAATTTCTTTTTAAAATTGCTGTAAAAAAGAAATCGTTTAATATTTTTAAAAGTTGTTGGTTTTATTAAAAAAAGTGAACCTTGATTAATTATGAAAAATAAATTCAATCAGGTGGCTCCTACGACTATCTTGTCAACCCAATTTTTTAGTACAATTTCTATGGTTTGTGGCTTTATTTCGCGAATGCCTCGATGGATATTTTCCTTAAGTGACTTAATTGATTTGGACTGTTAGAGTAACAACGGTCCTTAACAGTTCCCCATAAAAAGAAGTTCAACAGTTCGTCACACTATTACCAAACTTAGTGCGCAAAATATCGATTGTTTGAAATTTTGCGTCAATTCTTTAAAGTTGGACCTTATAAGCATAATCCGAGATCATTATGCAAAATTCTTCTCGGAGAAGTGCGACTGATGTTCAGTTGTTGAGACTTGTGACGAGTTGAAGGTCCTGGGTTTTTACGAACACTTTGGGCAACAGCAGCGCTAATTTCGTCTCTGAGCACTGGATGAGCACAAGGATAGCTTTTGTTATCAAACATGACAGTTTCACAAACTTTCTTTACGTATTTCTTCACACCAATCTATATATGTATATTGTGGCGTTGCAGATTTTGCGACGTCACTTTTCCATTATTCGTTGCGGCCGAAACGGCATTTCGAATGGACCGGACCGCCATCTAGCGTACCGAGTCGACAGTCACGAATTTCGAGAGGGCTCCCCGAGGAATTCCCGCGTTAATCACTGATTCAGGACGTGCCCCGTGCACCACCAACCCTCTCAGGAAGCCTAAGGCGGCTCCCTTCGTGGGATCTCTCCTCGCGATATCGCTGGCCACCCAAAACGTCCAGTGCACTGGTTAAGAAGGGGACTGCCGACACACACGGGCCGAACAACCCGGAGGCGACTCAACCCTAGAATCTCTCCATCATCGGACTTTCCTCCCGAGGAACTCCACCTGAAAGGCCTTGACGTCGTCTCATCCTGCAGGAAGGGGTTCCATAAGCGTGGTTGGTGTGGAAGCGCCCTGGGACGGTCTTGGACGCCCCGGTCGCCACACGGCGATCGTTATGGAAAATCCGGATGTTGCCTAGGGCCAGGGGCCATCCATGGGAGACCCACAAATTAAATATTTCGCGTGTGAGACCGACCAATTAGGTATTCCGAATAATGAGTAGGGTGGAGATCGCCGGGTAGATCGTCGTTGTCGAAATCGCGAAGAATCACTGTCGTGCCGAATACCGTAGCGGAAGTAGAATTGTAAAGTGTCCCGTACTGCCGTACGCAACGTCACAATATATTTTTTTTTCTTGCTTAACCCCTTCCGGTACTTTAGCGAGTCAGACCTGGACCAAACATGAATATCGCGAGTCAGACTCGCGACCAGATACTTGGGCCAAACGTGAACATAACAAGCCGAGCTCGCGGACTGATTTTTTGTCCGTTACGATCGTGACTGAATGTTAGTTCCTATCAGTACCTCATGACAGTTAGTCACAATTCTTATCGCTGCTGTTACGAAGCAATTCAATTATTGAAATTTAAGAAACCCCTTCAAAATGCAAGATACAAAAATGTTAAATGAAGGCAGTGATAACGAATCCTCTGATAGTGACGCGTTTGTGCCAGTCGTAAAGCGTATAATGCGTATGATTATAGATGAGAGTAGTGAAGAGGAAAGTACGACACAACAATCATGGATTTGGCAAAAAGTAAAAAACACCAATAGTTTGTAGTTCGTATTGCGACTGTTTACAAGCATCAGTCTGGTCTGTTTAGCGCGCGTCGATGCCTACCGCTTGGGCCCAAGTTTCGTCGAGCTAAATGGCTAAATACTAACCATGGTTCCCACCGTACAGAAAACGTCCTCGAGAATGTCATATGCTGTTGGAGATATGTATGTGTTTGCAATTCGCGCGCGTGTATGAGTGACGATTGAGTTGCCAGTCAATGGTGGCGTGGCGCTGCCTATTCGCTTCCTTCGTAATATGTATCGAGATCGGACGGACGCTCGCAGCGATATAGAGGTGTAATATTAATATTAAATAAATCCCATAGCTCTAACATATGCACAAATGGCTCACCAAACCACCTTTTCTACCAAGGAGCAAGCGATGGTATTAGATTCGATTGACGGAATTTCCATACTAAAAATATTCGATTTGTGTCACCTTTCTCTCACGGGCGAGTGTATATGTATATGAATTACAAGGAGACAGCTGACATACTCACCGACAATAACACGAAGGTACACATCGGGCACCACGTCTTAGGCATCCGACCCCTAATCCCTAAAACTAAACGAATTATTCCATCCAACGTGTGTCCCATAATTCCCCACTACGGTGTCGAAGAAGAATTACGCAAATTAAATATTCAACTATCGTCGAAAAGTTCATGATCGAGCCAAAACCCAACTTCTGCTTGTACCGCCATGAATTTGAAACCATAACTAAGTCTATACCAATTGACACTAGTTTTGGCCTCACACTTCGCAAGACCAAAGACCCTAATGCCCTATTCGACAAACTTTTAACAGATTACACTGCTTCTTCTATCTACACTGGTGGCAGCAAAATGTCGGATTCGGGCTGTGTTGGATCAGTGTGCATATGTTATGACCTCAACCTGCGTATTTCGGCAGATCTTACCTGTCCAAAATAGAGGCATTCCAACGAACCAACGCTACAATCACTGATCAGGGCTCATCTAAGGGCAAAACCTTCTTTGAACGCTTTTCCGTTTCTAATTGAATCTCTTGGTTTGCCAATAATAACTTTCAAAGTCTTAAGAGGGAGTTTGTTACTACTGTTAATCGTATCAGAACCAATCACTACAACTTGGCTTCCCCATTATTCCGTGTGGGCATTGTTGATCATATCAAATGCAAGTGTGGCTACGACATGGAGGACCCAGACCATGTCTTGTGGCAATGCTGCTTATTCGACGCACATAGAACTAGACCAGGCATGTCCAGGAATAGCTCACTTGGACGCGTTTTCGAGGGAGACGCCTACTTCTTCCGACCGCGCGTCTCGCTCCCCGTGGCGGCCGTAGTTCTTCGAGCTCCTCAGGCTCGTACCTACCGCTTGCGGTATGTTTTGCGTGTGGCGCTATGGAGCGACTCTCATACCCATAGGTTTCCACATCACCCATGAGGTGCTATGGTCAATGCGTTTTTTTTTGTCAGTAGTATCCTCTATAGGCCTATTCCACTGCGTCGCACGATAATTTCAAAAAAATAAATTTGGACAATAGTTTTTATTATACTGTCAACATTTTACTAACAATTAGGAAAGCTTGCAATATCCGCATCAAAGACGATAGCGAGGAATCGCTCAGCAGTGTACGTTGCTCTGTTTTAATGCTACGCATTTTTGAAAACGAACATTCGCACAAATAAGTCGATCCGAACATTGAGAAGGATTAAAACGTAGTGAGAAGTATTAAGCGTAGCATTAAAACAGAGCAACATACACTGCTCAGCGATTCCTCGCTATCGTCTTTGATGAGGATATCTACGTCCAATTTCCCCTTCGACATTTCGGATTTGCCAAGTAGTTCTAGTGAAAATGCGTAATAGTCAACCTTTGAATAGCGCAATAAGCATGCTTCCTAATTGTCAGTAAAATTTTGACAGTATAATAAAAACTATTTTCCAAATTTATTTTTTCGAAATTATCGTGCGACGCAGTGGAATAGGCTTATAGGGGACAGCACTGACAAAAAAGAACGCATTGACCACACTGATGTGTATATATATATATATATATATATATATATATATATATATATATATACTATGGATACGGTATGCCATAAGCCAGCTACACAGCTTTTTGTCCCGAATTGAACAGTAGATTTGGATGCCAGCGCCGCTATCGTTCGACCTGTGTACTGTACCCCTCGTCTCCTCTTCACCCGATGATCCTCTATACTTCGCCATGTGTTTGCGTCCCTCTAGATGGCGCTGCTTTCGATCGAGTTGATTGGACGTGATTGACACGCTACGAAATAAAAAGTGTCGATGACGTCCAATCAACTCGATTGAAAGCAGCGCCATCTAGAGGGACACAAACACATGGCGAAGTATAGAGGATCACGGGGTGAAGAGGAGTACGAGGAGTACAGTACACCGGTCGAACGATAGCGGCGCTGGCATCAAAATCTACTGTTCAATTCGGGACATTTCCAGAATCCGAATACCGTATCCATAGTATATATATCAGTGATTGACCATAGTATCTCATGGGTGATGTGGAAACCTATGGGTATGAGAGTCGCCCTAAAGCGCCACACACAATACATACCGCAAGCGGTAGGTACGAGCCTGAGGAGCTCGGAGAACTACGGCCGCCACGGGGAGCGAGACGCGCGGTCGGGAAAAGTAGGCGTCTCCCTCGAAAACGCGTCCAAGTGAGCTATTCCTGGACGTGCCTGAACTAGACTAACGGATGATTTACACAGGATGGGGTTCATTCTGCCCCTCAGGGCCGATATGTTCTTTGTCAGACCCAACATTCGGGCGTGTTTGCGTATTTTTAATTTCTTGAAGGAATGCAACCTGCGTATATAACCAGATATGCTAAACAATAATTCAAACTGTACTCTGTAACATAATGTAAATTACGTCCAGCTGTATAGACCCAATATAGGGGTCTGGATAAGCTTAAATAAAAAAAGCGAAGTCTACTGAATCGCAAGAATTCTTAGTAAGTAATACGTTTATCAGTTGAAACTCTGGTTATTTAATAAACAGTAATGAAATAACAATTACCTACATATTTTGTTAAAAATTTTATAAACATAAAACTTTTGAACATGTTAATTTACTTATTCTGCAAACACATACGTAAGAAAAATAAATAACATTGATTCTTTTTGTAGTATCCTTTCACGTAATATGCCCTTATATATGATACTAATCAAAATTTCTTAACGCTTTTCTTTTGGAATAAAAATAGCAAAAACCATGTGGCCGAGAACTTTTGCACGCCACTGTATATTAATAATGATGCTTAAATATTGTAAAAAACTTGTACTCGTAAGCTTTGATTATACATATAAGAACTGATATTTGTAGTGAATTATGATGGAAGAATGTTTAGTTCAGAGCGAACAGTCCCATTTTTAGTTAGCTAGTTGCAGCAGGCATGGCAAAAAGCAGAATGTTCTAAAACTTTAAAACGAAGTTTCACTTTCGAAAAAACTGAACTGAGAATTCATCTACTGAAAACCCGCAATAAATCAATATTTTTAATAATATCATGTTAAGATTCCTTTCAATATACAGGATGTCCCAAAAATGTGTGAGTTCCTTGAAAGGAGAGGTTCCTGAGGCCATTTGAAGCAACATTTTCCTTTGCAAAAACGGCCGTTTCGGCTTCGTGAAGGAGTTATTAACCACTTGACATACAATGACGTCTCGAAGACGTCATTCATTTCATGTGCCGTTGCAGACTTTGACGTCTCCGAGACGTTAAGTACTGTCTTTGGCGAACACCGGGCAGTATATTATTAGCACAATTGAGTCAAATTAAATGGTATCCTACGGACGCGTCGACGCGCATTTTATTTGTATGTCAAGGGGTTAAGGAAAAACAGGGACCAATCAGAGCGCGACCTAGGCGCGTATTGGCAAAGACGGCCGCGCGCGACAGCAATCGAGCGATGGTGATTACACCGCGGACGAAAGCAGGGAACAGACAAGAGAAGAATACTTTTCGAGTCTTATTTCGGATAGTTCAAAAATGAAAATGTTGTAGTCTTTAGTAACCTATGAACGAATCTCGAAGGATTTTTCGAAATCATAAAAAATGTTGGTTTTACAGACGCGCAAAGAAAAGTGTCAACTTTTTTCATTAAATTACAAATTATTAGAACTAACATACCGAGGAAAATGAGTTTCTAGGGGCTTGTAATAAACACATAAGAGAATCTATTGAAAATATTTCGATTTGGAAAAAATGGTTCTTTCACCATTTATTTTGCAAATGTTTTATACGAATGCAATTTTCTTATAGACGGGAGTTTCTTAAAAATTCGGAAAAACTGGGTGATAGCCCCAAGTGTCCTCTTTACTGACCTATTTTTAAAAAGGCAGGCACTTTAAAATTGACGGAATTAAAATTATTCAAAGCAAACGCTGCACCGCGATATTACAGTCGGGAACGGCCTGGACGGCGCGTGGCACGAAGAGCTGTTAAATACGCGACCACCGCACACTCTGACACCATCACTACATACTGGTAAAACTCACACTGTGTCAATGATATTAATTACTGGGAGCAATGTAATAACATTGCCTAATGGAAAACACTCTATTAAAATTAAAAAATCAAACGCGTATAAGAAGGAACTATAGGATAAATAAAATTGCAATTACGGCTTCACTTTTTAGTTATTAACGTTAAAAACTGAGACAACCTTGCTTACTTTGGTTCTCATGTAGACCCACAGCGAGGTGAAAATGCTTCCTGTATTCACAAATTATCCGTTGTACAACATTGAACCTGCTTACTCGTTAAATTCACAAGAGCATTTTAATTATTCGCTTTATGAAACCATCGAACATAAGGCGTCAATGTCCATTCACTTCACAATCCAGCCCACATTAGTAATTTATTCATGATCACAATAAAATAATTTACACATATCTATTGGGTTCACAAATGGTGAAAAAACCATTTTTTCCAAATCGAAATATTTTCAATAGATTCTCTTATGTGTTTATTACAAGCTCCTAGAAACTCATTTTTCTCGGTATGTTAGTTCTAATAATTTGTAATTTAATGAAAAAAGTTGACACTTTTCTTTGCACGTCTGTAAAACCAACATTTTTTAAGATTTCGAAAAATCCTTCGAGATTCGTTCATAGGTTACTAAAGACTATAACATTTTCAAATTTGAACTATCGGAAATAAGGCTCGAAAAGTATTCTTCTCTTGTTTGTTCCCTGCTTTCGTCCGCGGTGTATCACCATCGCTCGACTGCTGTCGCGCGCGGCCGTCTTTGTCAATACGCGTCTAGGTCGCGCTCCGATTGGTCCCTGTTTTTCCTTAATAACTCCTTAACGAAGCCGAAACGGCCGTTTTTGCAAAGGAAAATGTCGCTTCAAATGGCCTCAGGAACCTCTCCTTTGAAGGACCTCAGACATTTATGGGACACCCTGTATATAAAAAAGCCACTTTGTCTCAAGTCTCTATCATAAACAGAGCGAAAGTTATTGAATTTTGTCCGAAAGACAGGCGTTTCGCGACACTGTGCGACGCTGGCAACAAAAGATAAAGGAACCTTGTGGAATCTTGTACCGTAGAAAATGAAGTTTCGGACCAGAAGTCATTGCACTTTTTGCAGCATTACTGTAACAACACGTACAGAAATGCAGTCAATTTGTTGTGTACGAAATCGCGAGCCGCACCATTAAAAACAATATAATTACCACGCTTTGAATTTTGTGCCGTGACAATTCTAAGCAAATTATACACGGAAATGTTCCCACCTCCTTCGAAGTCATTCCATTATAATAATGTAACGGATAAGGAAATTACCAAATCTCCTAGAAACATTTATAGCAAATAGAGTCACTAAGATTCAGGCTAATACAAATCCTCATAATTGGGCTCACATACCGACCAGAAGAAGCACGGAAAATTTAATTTCGCGAGAACGAAAGAAAATTGACGAACAAATTCCTATACAGTAGCTGTAAGAAATGCACGTTCGTTTACAAGCGGCACAGATGGCCTCTCGACTTTTTAGCATATTTTACGAAGAGGCCTTCCCTTTTTCCGCCGTGTAGAAATAATACACGCGAGGCACACAACGACGCCATCTATCGGCAGCAGACGGAACATCCGAAGTGTACAAACGCATAGTAGGCCCATTCCGTGGTCGTCTAGGCTAGAAGTCGGTTATGTACTTATGTATCGCGTGTGCGTATTATTATAAAGCTGTATCTACCAATAAAGTCTAGTATTTCAACACGCCGTTTCCAAATGACTTCGAGAAAGCGGGCCATAAAATGGTACGCGAGGGCCCCGTACGGACAGAGTGGGTCTTAGCACACGTGCAAGCTATCCACGCAATTGGCACTACCCGTGGCCTGCGCCAAGTCGAGAGTCCATAAATTAAGGGGCCCCACTTTAGGGTACTGTGAACGCGCTGTTCCGGGGGTCATACGTTTTAGAAGTTCACTAAAACGACTTCAGGGAGTAACTTTCTCCTCCACGGATCAGGAAGACCCTCCTCCCCCAAAGTCGTCTAGCAAATAGGGGTGATCTTTCCCCCGTTAGCGGATACCTTCGCCCAGTTATTTCTACTTTAAATAGAGCTGACCCCGTAGCAGAAAGGGAGATTCCAGTACTGAGATTTTTTGCGGTGTGTCGAGATTTTAGTTCACGAGTATACGCGACACGCGGATATTGTATTTAACGGAAATCGTACAAGCGTGACGGTCTCCATTTCTGTACGGACATAATTAATAAAGCATATTTCTTGTCTTTTCGGAATCCTCGACTGTTTGTGGAGTGCTTTTCATATTTTACCCTCACCGTTCCTTTAACAAAAATAACAATCTGCACAAAAATGGGCACGAATAAAAGATAACTTTCGGTTATCTTATCTTAAAACTTTTAGATAATTTTTTGCCCATCACTGACCTCAAGCTACCTATTTCTATATACCTAATTCTCTATCCTTTTCTTCCTAATTTCTCTCTGTTTCCACGACGTGGAAACTCTTCCCAAACTCAAGTCTAGATCTCTCACATAAAGTGACTCACAAAAATATTGGGACACTCTTAAAAAGATAACTATTTTAATATTGGTCTCTACGTCGTGGATTTTTTTGACAAGTGTGTAGAATAATTAGTGATTAGTGATTAAGTAACTTTGTACTTGTGTGTTTGTTTGTAAACCGAATATTGTATTTTTACTATGGTATGCCCATATGTGAGCGTTTGAATCCATAATTGTTTCAGGGGAGGTTGCGAAAGTATTTTGTAAGTTTCTGTTCGGATTATGTAAAATATTGTGTTAAGTTGCTTTATGTAAATTACAATTGTACAAGGGGACGCAAGAAGAGAGGGAGTTGTTTAAGGTTTTCGAGTTTCCTGGAGTGGGGATTCCCGCCAGGCGACTGCGTGAAATGTGTGTAGAAAACCGCATGGTTGGAAACAATATACAATAGGCCATATGGTAAGGTCGTTGATAGCAGCGATCTAGGTCCGTTTTTGCCAAGGAGGGGCTTGTGACCACCCTCCTAGAATTAGGTCCACATGCACGGTAAGACCTGAGGGCTGTGGCACGACTGACAATGAGTGAAAGTTGGTATGATTGTGTGCTTGAAGTGCGCGCAGAGAGAACGATTCGAAAAACTGTAGACTGAGCGTAACCACGTGCGAGCTGTAATAGCCAAAAAGGAAAAATATAAAACGCAGTTAAGGGACTCGAAGATAATAGGCGTTATTATTGATTGAACCCGAGCCTTGTCATCCGCCACAGGGTCGAGCCGGGACTAGTAGGCCAGGCGAAGCCGGCGAAAAGCGATTCGCGCGAAAACCTAACTATTGATGAGGAAGAATGGGAGAAACCGCGGGCCAGCGGTTGTCATCGTGGCGAAAAGGCGTCCTTAGGCTTCCCTCAAAGACAGATTGTAATACGCTAATTGCTACGGACGATAGTAAGAGAACAGTTTCCACTCTCCTCGCGAATAATTAGTTTACTATATGACGTGAAAAAAATAATTGAAAAAATTGCAATTGGTCGACATTGCAAAGAAAATACTGAAAGTTGTATTTTACAAATTTTTTTCCGATCTGGTTATGGAACGATGAAACGATGAAACAAAATTCTATTCTATTAGCATATACGGTTGAGGGTTCGTCATTGCTTAACAATCAAAATTATTAATAGAATTTTTTAGAAGTAAATTAAGATTGGAAATGGTAAATAATCCTAATGAAGCGACAACAAAATCAGGAACAACTCTCGATGCAGCATTTGAAAGACATTTAGACAAAATTGAATCAAGAATATTTATGTAACAGACCTTGTCTGTCACGAAGCCGTAACCGCACCGCACCGCTAGTCACGCGCGCCGCCACCAGATGGCCACGACGCGTATCGCGATTCTCGCCGCTAGAGAGGCACCGTCGCGTACATATAACCCAGTGCATGGATCCGTTAATCGACTGGCATCCGGACCGCTCTGAGAAATCGACCTGAATCCGGACCGCCTAACCGAACCTTTTTACCTCATCCGTCCTCTGACTGTATCAAGACGTTCCAAAGTATTCCACAACACCAACAAAGCGCTTACGAGCAACGAAAGGAGTCACGAAGCGTAAGTTGTTCCGCACGTCACAGCACTGGCCTAACGCGAACAGGGAGTACCCTGTTCCTTCCCCCCCATCGCAACGACCAGGGAGTACCCTGCTCGTCTCCTCTCCGAACACCTTTCCGAGCGGGGCGTCCCCCGCTCACCGACTACCGCGACAGGGAGTACCCTGTCCACTTTCCTCCACCGCCTCCGAGCAGGGCGTCCCCTGCTCTCCGACCACCGCGACACCGAACTGGGAGTGCCCCGTTCGCCCCCCCCCCCCCCCACAGACCGTCTCCGAGCAGGGCGTCCCCTGCTCGTCGACCACCGCGACTCCGCGATTTCGACCAGGTCCGCACCGACCCTCCGCGACGCGAACACCGACACCGCGAACGGCAGCTCACTTGTTAACCGAACCAACACGTGTATTCATTTACCGCACCTTAACCTCTCCGCTCCCACGCCGACCGTTCTCCTCGCCGCGAACCCTGGCTCGGCGAGCTACTCGGCAACGAGGAGAACCGTCGTCAAGACCGCACTATCGTTACCGCGATAAACCGAACCGTTACATTTATATCATATTTTATCTATCACAAGCCAATTGTTTCAATAATAGAATCATAGAAAATTAAATGTCATAAAGTGTTAATAAGAATTCGAAAAAAATTAAAGAAAAAAGTTTCACTTCAGTCATATGATCTAAGCACACACCAATTTTTTGATGTGGGTATATGTTGAAAATTTAAAAAATACGTCGATCTGTGTCAATTATACATATTCTGAAAATTTCATCAAAATCGGTCAACGTTGTAATGAGATCCAAACGTTTAAAGATGGTAAAAATCTAAGTTTTTCGCGATTTTCGGCCTCTGACTGTAATAAATCTATCCTTTTTTTCTGCATCAACCGATTTCGGTGCCAAATTATTATTTGGCCACCCACCGAAGTACCTATTTTGCGTAGAACTAATTCAACATGAGCAGGACAAAAGTTCCCCGCTTAAGAGATTTAGAAGTAGTTGTAGAATCGTAGAAATTGGTCACGTAACGAAATAAAATTTCGAAAATACAAATTGAATTATCAGCAAAGCGTATGACAGGTATAAGTATAAAAAATATAGTGATAAAAGAATAAAATTTACGTTAGGCAAGTCCTTGTTCTTCTTCCCCAATGGCGTTTTGTATTCTTCCTCGGTTTCGTCAGTTATAGTAGCACTCTCTATCCAAGAATTATAGTAGCGCACCACGTTCTCATGATTCATGCGTGACAATAATTTCACTTCTCTGGTTATCTTTCTGTTCAGCTGCTTGTTCTTGGGATTAAGTTCGATTCTTTTGATAGCATAAATTCCACCGTCTAGTTTATTTTTCACTTTAAGTACGTCACCAAAGGCACCTCTGCCAAGCCATTCGAGAACCTCGAATTCATTTGTAATTCTCGAATGACCACCCAAGGGTGGGACGTATTGCCTAATGTCTGCATCAGTTTCCTCAGGCTTTCGATTCTCTTGTTCCTCTCTGCGTGGTATCTTTGGCGGTGACAATGCTCGAGCCAATGGTGCTTTTATGAACGTATGTTGCAACAGTTGTTCAGCGGACCAGCGCTTTCGTTCATCGTTGATGAGGCACTTGTGTAAGAAATCCTGAAGATCAGGCTGAAACATTCACACAACTTCAATTTAGAAAAATATCAGTGGTTAGACAAAATAATGGAAACACATTTTGTGATGACGGAAATCGCTCGCGCGAGTTTACATTATTAGATGAACAATTATTATAATAAGAAAACAAGTCAAGAAAGTAAAAAGTTTTCAATTATCGTTCAATATGGACTTAATATTACACAGGCAGTAATAAAATATATACAGTTTTTATAAGAAGAATCGAGGCTTTACAATTATCAGAACGATCACCCAAGCCTAATGTAATTGCTTATTGGTGTTTGAGTTTTTGTAATACCTGCACTTTGCCAGATAGAAAGATACATGTACATTTTACACTAGAAGATACTAAATCTTCACTGAAAATCTAATTCTAGAAATCCTACAGTGCAGTAGCGTTTCGTCCGGGATTGTATTGTACTGGAAAATCAAAGTCAAAGTAAACGCGATAAACGATACGTACAAACTTTTTTTTCAGTTATTTGTAAGAAACAGAAGTGAATTGAAAATACACTTTTTCTTTTATCAGCATTAATAAGTCGATAATAATATAACGATGTTCTAAAATTCTGTTATCGTCTTTCTAGTTTCGTACTGCGCCTACACATATTTGTCATGAATTCATAAAATCCGTAGTCTAATCACGAATATAAAAATAGTAATCATAGCAAACGAGTAAATACCTGATTAATCATGGTGGGATCAATTTTATCTCCAGATACAATCACTCCGTTTAACAAGGAAAACATAAGTACACCGAAACGATAAATATCAGTTTTCTTCCCACCTCTTCCTTGGATGCTGGGAAAATCTTGTTCAGGCTTGACGATTGTACATGTTTGATAAATGTCAGATAAACGTTTGTTGAGTGAATAATCCGATAACTTGACTGTTCCTGTACGGTCGATATAAATGCTTGTGTCGCGCAAGTCTTTGTGGACGACATTGTTGTCATGAAGGTACTTTAGAGCAAATAAGATTCCAGTAGCCAAATAACGAAGGAGGTCGATGTCTACAGGAATGTTCTCCAATAGAAAGAAGGAACAGGTAGTACCTATCTAATAAAAATTAACTATTAACGTTTGAAATTACACTTAAACATAATGTAATGAAATAATTTGTCTTCTTAGAATAATAGAAATTATAGTGATCTTAAGATCCTCGTGTGTAGATCTCTATGTCAACAATGCGAGTATAACATTGCCTTATTTCTTTATGAATCCTGCTATATTAACTGTCATATTTGATGTAGAATAACTTGTTAAATTTCGTATAATAAAATATGGACACAAACTGGAAAAGGTACAGCCGGGTGGTCACATGTGCCCCCAACTCAAATTGATCTTTCTTCATACTGATCGAGCCCATAAAGGAAACCCTCTGTGACAAGTTCCAAATCCATACCCCTACCAGAATGGTAGTTATAGGGTGAGCATTGTTTAATGAATTCTACTTTATTTCTTCTTTGGCTCCACTATACAGTTCAGAAAAATTCGTGAACATTGTACCTAATAGCACACGTGATTGCGATTTTTTCCCGAATTTTTGCAATATCGATTTTTTAAAAATTCCAGAAACCTAAAATTGTCGATTTTATATTGAAGTTATCAGATGACCACGTTTATATTATTACTAGACTAGAGGTCTAATAGAAATTTATTTCTCCAGTTAATAATTTTAATAATATGAGATTAACGTGTTGATACTCTTACATTCTTCTAATATCTTCACTGTTTTATGTTTGGCCTACCAATTTTTGCCATAAATGCATAACAATGCGTATTTTTTCACTATCACGACTTTCTTTCAAGAATTTTTTGAGTTTGTTTCTGGAAGAAAACGCCGTAGATAACCCCCACATAACCCTACATACAAAAACCGAGCTATGGTCCGGATTCATTGGAAATAACAAAGAATAGGAATGTGATCCTACGCAGATTTACCAGGCGGGTTTGTATTCCCCTTTTACTACTAAATATGATTCGATTCGTCTGTGGAGACACTAGCGATCAGGGATGACCAACGTAGAGTCTTCACGCTCTCTGTCTCCACAAAAAAGAGTGAAAGAGAATCATGCAGAGAGTCGTTGCTAGTGTCGCTCAAGGCGAATCAAGCCACATTTAGTAGTAGGCCGGGAAGAATTTTGAGGGAACACAAGCCCGCCTCGCATTCCTGCTAGCGATCACTGTTTGCACGATGGGGAATTCTCTTTTACTCTCTCTTGTGCAGAGAGACACTGTTCGAGATTCGAACAGCTGAGAATTCGTTTCGCCGTTAACCGGTCAACCGGAACGGCGACTCTTCCACGCGTTATTCTCAAGCGTTCTCGACAACTTTGTTTGAATCTCGAGCACATTGTCTTTCCCGAGCGATGTTTATTGTACATTCTTCACCTGTTTCGATCCGAACAACAATCAATTGTCTATCTAACCGATTTCGTACTTTCTGGATCTGTAGCGGCACACGGTTGGCGACCGTAATAACCATTCAAACAGTCCGCTTGCAGATGTCAAGGTTTAGTCGAGAAAAACCTTCCCTGATATTTGCAAGCCCGGAGATGATTTTATTCTTTTATTGCTTTCACGTGCACAGCAGACTTCGCTGATGAAAACGTCGCCAGCCGTGTACCGTTACGGGACTTGAGGAAAGTCCCAAAACATAGGAGCCACCTAAATTGGCGACAAGGAGTCCCTTTCCCCCGCCGATCAGGGCGGTGTTTTAAAGGAAAAAGTAACTCCACCCTTGCGCCTTCAGGGAGCAAGCTCCACCCGCGCATTCTCGGAAAAGGCGTTACCTTCTTCCGAGACTTTGTATATATACCAAAGGAAAAACGCAAAACATACATTCACGTACATCCACACTTTGTCACTCATCACGCTGTCAATCTCTTGCATTGAAATAAAAGTATCAGTCCAGATATTGCAATAATCATTTTCACTTGTAACCTCTCCATTCGTTACAGATCTTTCAATCGCGTACAGCGTCTACGGTTCGCGCGTCGCGCTCGCTCCCGAGACGCAGTCGGGTTACCATAGGATTGTCGACAATTCAATTGGCCGACACTGATTTCATCGACACTATTTGACCGACATTAACGTTCGTCAACACTATGTTTTTATCGACACGGTCAAATCGTCGACAGGTTCTAGTTCATTCGTTGCCACTGACATCAAATTCGAATTTCCTAATGTACATCAATGGTTCTCATGTTCACGACACATTCAGATGCTTGTATAATAAATAATAAAGACAATTACAAACGTTGTTATTTATATCAATGTTTTTGTTGGAATGTACCGATGTGTGTCTTGTATGGTGCCGCCCTCATGGGGTACGTAGCGAAAACGGTGTAGCGCGAGGCGTGCGATTCGCTCTCTTGTATCCGGGAGCTCGTCGAGTACGCATCGATCGCGTATCACCTCGTGTCGATAATGCAAATAAATATTTACGTAGTAAAGTTAACCACGGTGGTGTATTAATAAACCTTCGGCGTGAATAATCCCTGACAGTTTTCAATGCTACTTTATTAATCAGACATAACCCATACCTATTCCGGACCTAACCCGGATCATCAATTACAAGTTTTTGTTTTCCACGAATAAACGAAATAACTTCTGTGACTCCTTCAAAATTAATCTGGCTTGCCGAACTTACGGCATTGTTTTACGAACAATTTAACACAACAATTACGTAAAGAAAACGTACTCACACATATTAGTATTACAAATTGGGATGTATAATAACAACAATTTCTTATGTAGTTATCAGTTCGTGGAAACGAACGAGCTCAGACCTGTTGGTAAATACGGACTGTCGATGAAAACATTTGTCGACCATTTGACCGTGTCAATGAAAACATAGTGTCGACGAAAGTTAATGTCGGTCAAATCGTGTCGATGAAACCAGTGTCGGCAAAATGAGTTGTCGACGATCCCAGGGTAACCCGACGCAGTCGTCTCAGCGCTCTTCAACGAGACACATCTTCAGCATTTTCTCTGAATAAGCTCACTTTGAATTTCTACCGTTAACTAGCGATCGAGCTAGTTCATCGCGCCGTGTTTCAACGTTCAAAGTTTCCAAGTTTCGCCGCCGGTATCTATACTGCCGTAATTTCTCACAATAAACATCATTCTTGTTCGCACCGAACGTACAAAATTTTCATTTCGTCTCCTCCACGTCCGACCGAGGAAATTACAACTCCGCGGTGCATCCTCACTCCGCGCTCAAATCTGGGCGGTTCCGGGAGCGGCTAACCGACCATCAGTGAAGCCGAAACAGACACGAAAGGGGAATTTGATGGAGGGGGAGCATAAGAACTCTACGCTCGCAATTCTGATCCTATGTGACCTAAGTACTCCAAATGGGCATCCCCACATATTTTTGAGGTTATATAAACCTGATAGTTTTTATTCTCATTGATTCAGAATCGTATAGTCACGCGCACAGTCACATTGTGTCACGTTCGTAAGACACAATTTCCAGTGATGTCCCTTTCGAACCAATTTGACCTTATCGATTTTTGTTAGTCCGGTAATAGTTCTCTTTACGCCCGCGGTTGATCAGATGCTCGTTCGGGCCTTGATTGTATTCGCACTGCGAGGTGCCCGCTAATATTTCGATCTCGAAGGACCACCTTCCTTTGACGGAAGGACTAAGACAAACCACTTGAAAAACTACTATTTATTTACAGCAACAAAACTACACACCGCAGGTGTCGGGTGAGGTACAAAAAAAGCTAAGTGTTTAAACCATGTGAGAATTAACTTCTCTGACTGTTTCTATGACTACACAGTAGAGAGCGATCTAAGTGTTTCAATGTTCTTGTTAATTCTGAAGAAGAGACCGAGAGTTCGACAATTTAACACCTCGGTTCTCCCTTCCTAATGGAAAACTTATCCCTACTCTATGAAAATTAAGGGTGGGCGGAAGCTAAAACTAAATCTAAGAAAACGGGCCCAGCAAATCGGAAGAGTCACGGGCGTTACAAAACGCATAGGCGCAACGGGCTAAAGGAGGGGGTGTTCCCGACGCGGCCAGGGTGTTCACACTCGCGCAGAGCGAAGCCTGGGGAATCCCAGGCATCTGGCAGCGATACCGCGCTAAGGCCCCGAGTGTCCAGCCGCGCCGATTCGAAGAAAACTAAAATACAAAAGAAGCAGATGTTTTATGGCGGGACTGCGCTCAAGATGTGCAAATACCATCTTGTGCTCTAGGTCGGAGCGGCAGTTGCACTAACAAAAGAAAACGGTGACAGGCCCATGTCGTAGCCAGATTGCAATGAGCCGCGTACCGACTCTAAGACACAATAGCGATGGTCCATCATAAAACATCGCCCGAAGCTGGCCGCTACAAGTTCTATTTCGTATTTTCTCAAATTACTCTTAGACCCCGCATTGCCAGTGCGCCAACACCGAGCATCATAGGCAATAATAATGTTATTCTATACCATTCACATCAATCGCAATACCAAAACATTTGTAGTACGCAATAAGTTACTGCGGGAGTGAAGTAATGGGGACCGAGCCATACACGAGTCATACCGAACTGCCACCTTGCGAGCGGGGTTGCCATGTGCGGGCCCCTAACCCTTCCGCTCCTCGCTTAGCTGCGCTGCTAAGCCAGCTTCGCTTCCTCCACTCTTCCCACGAACGCTCATGTGTACCACGTGGAGCACGCTAACGAGTTTCCCAACTTTACCCAAACCAAGCCGTTCGTGGCGTCGCGTAGTACGAAAGAAACAAAAGAGCACCCGTCATTTTCCCTACCCGGTCCCACAGGCGGAAGAGTGGGGGAAGCGAAGAGCGACTTAGCAGCGCAGCTTGGCGAGGGACGCGAGGGTAAGCGGCCTGGCAGGACGCACAGATAGCAACACTTCTTGCGAGCACTATCTCTAAGGCGCGACACAATGCTAATAAATTGGGTTCCCGAGTCTTAGTGCCGAGCGACATATTATAGGTTCTTGGTATTCGGCTTCGACGGGAGCTAGGGGCCTTTCCCCCCCAACCCATCGACCGCGAAGCAGAGATGAGCACAAACTGACTAATATCACTCTGTAACTACAGATTGAGGGTATCGTTAATCGGAAATACTTAGTTATTAGTTAGTACTGACATTGATTGGTCAGTCACTATTGAAAGTGATTCATTAGTTATTACTGAAACTGATTGATCAGATTGGTTCGTTTGGTTGTCTTGATTGGTTCATTAGACTGTGATTTGTTCCTGGTTAATTTTTCAATCTGTAGTTATTAACCCATTTGCATAAAATCTATTGCAATTGTTATTAGTGCATACGTATGTGTTGGCAAATGTGTACAGTGATAGTGAGTGGGGATGAATTTCACGACATTTGTAAGAAGTAAACATAAGCTTAATTTATAGATCAGGAGCAGGAAGGTCATGCATGCCTATGTGGGAAATAAATGGTGAGCAGCTGTTACAGTTGATAATAAATTAAATGAACTGCTTCCTACTGGCCCACAGTCCGAACAGATAAAGTAAATTCTTCTTACAAATGTCCAACGATCCAAAGGGGTAAATTCGCCCCTCGAAATCGTGTCAATTATGAGTGTACAATCCAGTCGCGGCCTGATAGGTGTTTTTCGTTAACAAAGCCGAGATGGACATTTATGCAAAGGAAAAAGTTACTTTAAATGACCTCAGGAACCGCCCATTTCAAGGCGATCCGAAATTTTTGGGACACCCTGTATATGAATGCAGCGTCCGAGTCCGTAATTCGGAATTATCACTGTTTGCGGCTCCGAGGAAGTCCATCTTCCAGAGAAATGGCAAGCCGCCAGTGATATTATAGATATATATAAATACTGTTAGTTAATATGTCTACTCATGGTTATTGCCCCTGCCATCAAACCTAACTCAACATTAAAGACTACGCGAAAACCATTGGAAACACAATTGGATCGAAAGCGATAAAATTCATTTCACGAATCTCGAATGGAAGAATATGCATGTACCTTGATAATAAGGAAACAGTCATTAAGTTGACAGAAAAATACAAGACGATAACAATTAACATCGTAATCCTAGACGTCCGACCAATGCTAATACTAATAATTTTAATTAAAAGCTGGCATTATAGACCCAACGTATTCACATATTTTAAGCTTCAGACGTCAAGTGTATGTAAACCCACACGATGCTAAAAAGATCCCAAGCTGATTTACAGTGATAATAGCCGACAACACACATAGAATATTTGATACCATAGATAAATTAGACTGTTTCTTATACAAACAACCAATGCCCATGTAACAGACCTGTTTTACGGTCTGTTACTAAGACGCCGAACTCCGCCGAATACCACCGAAAGATACCGAGCCGCGGTATCGTCTCGCCGCGCCGAAATCCTCCGACCGCACACCGCACCGCGCCGAGATCGCCATGAAACCGCGGCGATACGTTGCCATGGTAATCGGCAGCACACCGCGCCGCACCATTCCCCATACCACCAAACAGCGGCTATATAAGCCGTTGCAAACGCGAGCGGGGGATCAGTTTTCAGTACGACACCGAACCGTTTATCAGTATCACGCGAATCCGAATAGCTAGTCCCGTAGGCGCGAACGAAGAACCGCACCGAGCCGAAGCAGAAGCGCACCGTGAGTATCACCTCGAGCATTATACGCCCTAGTCCGCTCCCGCTCCCGATCCCGACGGTGGGCCGAGCCCCGCCGCATCCGACCACTACCCTGCTGGCAGAAACCAGTAGAAGACAGGCCGAAACCTGTTACCTTGCTGGCCGAAACCAGTAGAAGACAGGCCGAAACCTATTAACCCGCTGGCCGAAACCTGTTACCCTGCTGGCCGAAACTAGTAGAAGACAGGCAGAAACCTGTTACCCTGATGGCCGAAACCAGTAGAAGACAGGCCGAAACCTGTTACCCTGATGGCCGAAACCGGTAGACGACAGACCGGTAGAAGACGTGGCTTCGGCCATGATCAACCGCATGTCCCGAAACCGCCGAGCACCAGGTCCGTAAAACCAACCGCGTCGCGCACCAGCCCCGGTAAACGCGAGAAACCGCGAGCGGCAGTTATCCCGGTAAAAAGTAACCACTGAGCGTAATTTATTTCCGAAACCTAACGTCTCCGTTTCCCGACCGTCCTCCTCGCCGAACGAATCCTGGTTCGACGAGCTTATTCAGTACGAGGAGCACCGCCGCGAGTCACCGAGCACTCCGCGGAAAACAGGAACCGTTACACCCATACAATATAGACCCACATCAAACGTGCCCTGAAACCAACACTAATTCAAATCCCCTCGTACCTAATCTTCATCCAGTCTCCACAATAAACAAGGAAGGCGTAATAACAATAGGGACAGAAATACAAACAGACAAAGAAGAACCTAACACGATAAACAAGGAAGACGTAATAGCAATAGAGACATAAATAGAAACAAACAAAGAAGAACCTAACACGAACATAGCAACAAATAAAAGGCCATTTTCATTGTCATCAGACGACAACCAAACCTATCTGGTCAAACTAAGTGATCTTTTTAGAACTCCCCACCCAGCAGTAACTTCAAGAAAAAATAGAGAGAATAGCCCACGCATCCGAAAACAAAAACGTCCCACATCTCTCTCCGACAAATAAATCAATAGACGAATTACTCAAACCAGCTAAAGACAGCATTGATAATATAAACAATAATTGCATACTGGACTACCCACAATTCAAAAGTCTCTTAGAAAACATCATCGGATCACCAAATCCGCTATAAATTTCAAAAACATACACCAACAACACCGTAGCTCTGGTCGAAATGATAAACAAAATTTACCTGTTATTATCGGAACGGAGCATTAAAAACAGATTGCATAGACTCGTTAGGAAAATCACTCAGGAACTGTCTGGTAAGCTCACGAAAAACTGGGTTTCTGATATAGATAGCGATTCCACTGAGACGAACCCCAATACAGCAGAAGAAATGACTTAACACATCGACCACATACTGAAGATCTCACACATCATGGAACAAATCTACAAAACAACGATGATAAGAATTTTATTTTAGAACACAAGGAGTGTCACACAGTGGAAACAGGAGTTGCAGGTCATCATCCAAGACTTTGACATATGCACGTGCGTTGAATCGTGGCTCAAACCGAAAGACGAGTTCAACATTGGAGGCTTCCTAACTTTTAGGAAACATAGGGTACATTCCAAAAGGAGCGGCACACTGATACTTATCCATACGTATACATAAAAACCTCGCATACGTAGAATTAGGTAACGTCAAACTCCTGACCAGAGTGTTGAAATCAGCGGAATAAAATTGCCAATGTTTCGCCTTCGCTTGATTTAATAGCATGCATTCCTGGCCACATTCTTACACAAACGCAATAGGATACAATTGCAGAAGATGTATAACTATTACTACGTTAATCTCTAAGCTAAACATTACGGCATGCAAATTAGTTTATAACTTCCTGGAAAAATGTGAATTAAGAATTTAAAAATTATATAAAATTCTAAACCACATACAGCCAAATAAACCTTTGATGAGGATTTAAAGGTGTAAATAAATCAAGCCCATTCTAGCTGGGCGTAACATTCTAGCTTCCTAACATATACGAAAATTCTTCCAAAGAGGTAATTTTCAAATACAACCGTAAGTAACAATATACATATTATAGTAACGGTACTCTTAAACTCCAGCAAATATTCTATGTATTTCAAACTCGAGTAATCCAAATAATGTATAGCTGCATAAACCTGTAAAAGATTTGGGTGAGGTATAATAAACAAAAAATTCGCTTTGCAACAGCATTACCAATTAAAGGCAGTAGAAGCTTTCATAGCTTTAGCCCATTATCAAATAAAGAAGTACTATGTGAAACTTGCTCGTGCGATAATGATGGATCTGTTTTTAGTGCAATGAAATAGTTGTCATTATATTTCTTCCTACAATACTTAAGTCCACCCCACAGAATGGCTCTGACCATACTTCTGACAATAAACCCTCCTTATCCCTTCCCAATGGAAGCAAACCACCACCTTCTCGTGGCTTCCATTGAGCAAGGACACCTTTTTTGTAGAACATATTCAATTAATATAGAAAATAACATCTATAAATGAAGTAAACGTATACGAGGTCTGCTGGATTGAAATGTAATGGTATTGCAATAAAATTTTTAGTGACTTAGGTGAACTATTCATGCATCAATTATCTATTGCATGCGCCCCACGTTTTTCGTTTCAAATCTTACAAGTATTTTCATAGCTATTAAAAATTCACAATCACAAATTTTCAGGACTATATGTATGGCGCTAGGAATCTGTATGGGTCTAAGAAAAATTATTTTAAACTTTCTAGTCCGTCTTAATAATGTGCTATATTAAAAAAAATTTTATTTAAATAATTATTTTTTTAAATTTGAACTATACTTTTTAGTCCGTCTTAAAAACGTGGTATATTAATAATTTTTTTTTATTTAATAATTATTTTTTGCTTTTTAGTGTTGTGTGAAATTTTTCATTCGATTTTTACTTATTCTTTTCAATTAAAGCCCACTAAAAGATTATCGCAAAAAAATAATAAAAACAAATTTTTCAATGAGGCCTTTTCCACGCATTAGCAAATATTGTATTATTATTTCTTTAATTATGTCTTTATTATTTCTATCCAAATTTATAGTCCTGATTACTAACACAGATTCCTAATCCGGATTGAACCTTACGGTTCAAAAGATGCAATTTTTTAAAGATAGGACAGACAGACGAACAGACAGACAAGAATAAAAACGTGGTAAAATAAATAAGTTTCATTATTGTACTAGTATTGTCTCAACGATACGCTATTTTTTGTCGCGCCTTTGACCGCGCGGTCCGTGTTTATATGCTGTTCTTTTCTACGTTCGGCGCGGTCGACGTGGCCACAAAAGAATAGTTTCCCTTCGCGATATATGTCCCGTCAGAGAACCGAAAATCTGTATGGGGCTAGGAAAAATTATTTTATACTTTTTAGTCCGTCTTAAAAACGTAGTATAATATTTTTTTTTATTTACATAATTATCTTTTTTATTTAAATTATACTTTTTAGTCCGTCTTAAAAACGTGTTATATTGTGGGTATATATGATTTAAAATTGAATTTTAAATTATGCACGTCGTTTCTCTGCATATAGAAGTATTCAATATTGCATAATGTACCTACAGAAGAGAAAAGAAAAAATGATTTTTTATTTTATTAACTACGCTGAACTTTATAAAAAGACCTGATCAAACTAAGAACATTGCTTTCGACAATATCACACTTCTGAATTGTTGTATAATTGGTATTTTTCTTATGTTTTACGAGGAATATGCATTTATTGGATTATTTAAGTTTTTCCATTTTTTTAACATACTTACCCAATCTGAAAATTTGAAGAAAATACACATTATTACTCGTAATAAGGCGCAACTTCCATAACAATGTAAACGTGTTCATCTGATAACTGAGTTTCTGGAATTTTTTAAAACTCGACTTTGGAGTCTGTTCCGGAATAATTCTTAACTTATGGGTATTGTATGGGAATTTGTAATGACCCGCTGTGTAACTGTTTTTGCGTATGCTGTCTTGTCTCAACCGTTTCCATTATGTTACCCGCACAATTTGCATTGTTTGTGGAAACGACCCCGGAACGCACGAAAACCCCATATCGCTGCGATCTGTGAGCGTGTCAAGCGTGACAAGTATTATCCTTCCGAAATTATTAACATACGCGATTTCGATTGATTACCATCTTTCGTAAAATTTTTCAACATATAAACCTGATACCAAATAACAAGGTACCTGACAAATAACGAGTTTAAGGCTTTGTCTGCGCACATGACACAACAGAATTCGTTCATTGGCTCATCCTCTACTCGCGCTTAGACGATACAAGTTGTAACGGTTCCGGTTTTCCGCGGAGTGTACGGTGACTCGCGGCGGTTCTCCTCGTACTGAATGGCTCGTCGAACCAGGGTTCGTTCGGCGAAGAGGACGGTCGGGAAGCGGAGAGGTTAGGTTCTCGAAATAAACTAGGCGGTGTATTTACGTTATCGCCGGGATAGCTGCCGCTCGCGGTTGTTCGTGTTTACCGAAGTTTGGTGCGCGGCGTGGTCAGTTTCGCGGACCTGGTGCTCGGCGGTGTCAGGACGTGCGGTTGATCGTGGCCGAAGCCACGATCCCCTGCCGCGGGTCCCCGAGGTCGGCGAAGATGCCAACTGACCAGTGATGCAGTGATGCCAGAATCGTGGAACCGAGGAACTTGCCCCTCCGGTGGATCCTCCGGCTGGACCCCCCACTCTGACGTACCGTCGTCGCCTTACGTTGTTTCTTACTGCGCACGCGCTACATACAACCGTACCTCTAGTCCGTCCGTGTGAGCTGCCTATTCGACTCGACGCAACTCGACGGCGTCGAGGTACGCTTGTGTGTAGCGCGTGCGCAGTAAGAAACAACGTAAGGCGACGACGGTACGCCAGAGTGGGGGTCCAGCCGGAGGATCCACCGGAGGGGAAAGTTCCTCGGTTCTACGATTCTGGCATCACTGCAGTGATGGGAACTCCGTGGTCGCTGGGCGAAAATACTACCACCACTTTGACGTACCGTCTTCCCCCACTTTCCTTCCACCGCGCACGCGCTACACACAAGCGTACCTCTATTCTGTCCGTGTAGAGTAGAGCTCCGCTTGTGTGTAGCGCGTGCGCGATAGAAGCAAAGTAGGGGAAGACGGTACGTCAGAGTGGTGGTAGTATTTTCGTCAAGCGACCACGGAGTTCCCATCACTGCAACTGACTTTTCGGCCGCGTTTGCATCGGCTTATATAGCCGATGCTTGGAGGTACGGGGAGCGGTGCGACGCGGTGTTCCGCCGATCACCATGGCAACGTATCGCCGCGGTTTCGTGGCGATCGCGGTGCGGCGCGGCGGGTGATCGGCGGATTTCGGCGCGGCGAGCCGGTACCGCGGCTCGGATATTCCGGCGGTATTCGGCGGATTCGTAACAGACCGCGAAACAGGTCTGTTACAAAGTCACAAATCACTTGTCTCCCGGGACATGAAATTTCGTGACGTTTGAGCGATCGAGTGGGTGAGCAGAGACTTTACAACAAGGCAACCGCGCAATGAGATGCACGAAAAAGGGTCCTTCTTATTTGGTGTCAACTATAGTTCAATATATCGGTTTGTTGTGATCAACCTTCCAGATTTTCTCGCTGTCCTCTTTTCCCTCCTCTCGCACATAATACAAAATTTGGGAAAATTTCGCAATCGTGTGTGCTATTAGATAGAATGTTTATAAATTTTTTCGTAATTTTTTGTTATGCAGGACATGATTCGTTACACCGCGCTCACCCTATAACTTGCCACAGACCCAATCCTATGTAAAAAAAAACACGGCACGTATAACTAGGGCTTTATCCGGGTATACTCATTGTTCCTAATTCCGAATACGCTTACAATCGAACTATGGAAAATTGTCGAGTACTGCTCGACTCTATAGCAAACAAATATTGCCAGTGTCGCGCAAAAAGTACTACTACAGTATGCAAAATATTTATATCTCTCTCGGTGGATGTATTCTTTTATGTCATTCTTAATTGTGTGGTGAGAAATAATATTTGTAACTAAGGTATAACGTAATTATAGATTTTTGGTTTGCATCAATATTGTATAATATACAGTTGCGAGCTTTTGTTTTAAACTGCAATCAGGTGTGTAATAAATAACTCAAATCAAAATTTACAACGTGTAAGATTAATTTAATAAGTCAGAGGTGGATATGTTATATATTTATTAATTTATTCTAGTTCTTGCTCTGACTGACATAATAATTTTGCACACTGTGATAAGATTACTAATATTTCTCTGTGAATAGTTTCTGTTTGCCAGTAAGCTTTGCAAGCTATAAACTCACCACAAATTCTTGAAGAATGTAAACGACTGTTTCATCTCCATTTATCAAGTACTTCATATTTAGGTAGTGTACAAGATTCGGATGATGCAATTTATTCAAATGATTCATCTCTTGCTCAAGACTCCCTATTTGTTTGGTAATATGTTGTACATTGTTTTCATCAATATTATTGTTTCCTTTAAAGGTCCATTCACTAATTGCAAACAATTCACCAGTCGTCATATCCACACCCGCATATACAACAGATCCTTTGGTACTGTGGCCCATGCATTTTCCTCTATACACTTGTCGTTCATCTGTGAAAAGTATAATTGAAAATATAATATCATCTAAACGTTCAAGTTTAATTAATCGTTTTGGAGTTCAAAGTTGTACCAACAATTTTATTATCTGCAAAGAAATACTGTATGAATACATAACATGAAAAATATAAAAAAATATTACATAACATGAAAACAGTTTATCCATTTACCGTTAGAATTCCCACATATGTTCTTTTAATTTTGGTCGACATACTAATTAAATCGCTGACGTAATAGCAAAAATGATTGCTACTTCTAATAACTGAATCATTCGAAATACAGGGTGAGGCATTTAAAACAGCACACCTGAATAATTCCCTTGTTCTTGGAGATAGTAAAAAACGCCTCAGACCATACTTATTTGGTATCCAAGGACTCATAATCTGATGCTGCTAGATTTTTTTAATAGGTGGAGGCGTAAAGGAGATACGAAGATCAACTCTGTTTTTTCACTTACATTCTGATAGAGTATTTCAAGACGACTGCAATGATCTATTATTAAGGTCATTTAAGATCACTCAAGGTCAACTGCATGAGAAAATAAATTGTCTCAAAGCACTCTTCGAATACGTTTGTCTACTTTCTCGAAGTCCATGGGCTTCGCCCCTTCACTTGGTAGAAAAGAAAGACAATGGGTGGCGACCTTGCGGCGACTAGCGCGCTCTAAATGCACGTAAAATTCCGGACCGTTATCCATTACCCCACATAGAAGACTTTTCACAAGTTTTGCACGGGGAAACAATTTTTTCAAAGCTAGACTTAATAAAGGCTTATCATCAGATTCCAACAAAACCCTCGAACATACACAAAACAGCAGTTACGACTCCATTCGGTCTTTTTGAATATGTTAAGATGCCGTTTGGACTTCGAAATTCGGCACAAACATTTCAAAGATTTATTGACGAGGTTCTGCGCGATTTGAATTTCTGCTACGCATATTTAAACGATATATTAATAGCATCTAGAGACGAGACTGAACATTTAGAGCACATTAAACAGATTTTCACACGACTACAAGAATATAGCGCAATAATTAATTCGGCGAAATGCACTTTCGGTAAAAGTTCGATAGATTTATAGGGTTGCACAGTAGATAGTGAAGGCACAACTCCGAACCCCAATAAAGTAGAGGCAATTCGTAATTTTTCAAAGCCCACGAATATAAAAGAATTGCGACGATTCTTAGGAATGGCCAATTTCTATCGTCGATTCATTCAGCACGCAGCAATGATACAAATTCCATTGTCCGATTTATCGAAAGGTGCACCTGCGCGCGGAAACCCACAGGTAGAGTGGATGCAAGTCGCCGGTATTGCCTTTTCACAGGTAAAAGAGGCACCGGCGCAAGCTGCCCTCCAGGCGCATTCCGTACCCGGCGCTCAAATATCGTTGAACGTAGATGCGTCCAATTACACAATGGGTGCGCTTTTGCAACAATGGATTAGTAATACCTGGCAGCTTTCTACAGAAAAACAATTTCCTCTACTCAACGCAAATACAGCGCGTACAATAGAGAATTGCTAGCAATATATAGAGTGGCCCACATAACTCTGAACAGCTCAATATCTCGAAAACTATGCCATCGATTTTAATGTTCTTAGTCTTAAATTGCATGGAACTGAAGGGCCTTTCTGACTACATAAACGTGAAGTGGCCTCCCTTCCCCTTTAACGGGGGAGGGGAGGTACCTTTGTAATTTTAAATGGAACCCCCTATAAAATGTTACATATTTAGATTCTACAGGAAAAAACAAGTCAATTTTGTCCGAAACATTTTTTTGTCAGATACTTCCATGATGAGATATAACAGTTTGAAGTTTCGAGTCGTAGGTACTTGAAGCTCTCGGAAATAGCATTATGGAATTATACGCGCTTGAGTCCATTGCTTATTCATGAAGAAACACGAACAATAATATTTACAATTCTTGAGTTTGACTCACTTATCTATGAAAACGTTTTCAGTTTAGAGCTGTTATTCGAGCAGTAACATTGTGATTATGGCTACTTTTGACACAGAAGCGAATATGTTATTAACGTTAGGTGAATGCCAAAAAAATTATCGGCGTGCAGCAGTGACGTTTTTTGAACGTTATGGGATCAAAAAATGTCATTCAACATTTCATAATTTAGAAAAGCGGCTTCGCGAGCATGGTGAATTGTGTAAAAAAACTCGCAATAAACCTAAAGCTCTCACTAATGAAAATAATAGTGCCAGTATTCTTGCTGCAATTACATTAAATCCTCATATTAGTCAACGTACACTTGCACAAACATCACATATTAGTCGTTCATCGATTCAACGAATTTTGAAACGGCAAAAGTATCATCCATATCACATGGTTTTATCACAAGAGCTTTCGATAGCAGATTACGATCACCGCGTAAGATTTTGTGAGTGGCTGCAGGGTGTTGTGGAAAATGACTTTTTGTGCAAAATACCTTTTTCCGATGAGGCCACTTTTATGAATTCAGGGCATGTAAATAGACATAATCTGCATTATTGGGCCGTGGAAAACCCAAATTGGATGCGATGTGTTCCCTTTCAACATCGATGGTCTTTAAATGTTTGGTGTGGCCTAATAGGAGATTTTGTGATTGGACCTTATTTTTTTCAAGAAACTGTAACATCTGCAAGTTATTGTGATTTATTAAAAAATCATTTGCCTGCGCTTTTGGAAGATGTGCCACTGCACGTTAGAAGAGAAATGTGGTTCCATCAAGACGGCGCTCCTCCACATTTTGCAATCATCACCAGGCAATTTTTGAACGAAAAATTTGGGAACAAATGGATAGGTCGTGGGGTACCTCGTCAATGGCCTCCTCGATCCCCCGATCTAACACCATTAGATTTTTTCTTATGGGGATATGTAAAGGACAAAGTTATGTTTGAACCACCGACGACAAAAGAGGATATGAAACAAAGAATACGTGACGCTTGCGCTTCAGTGACTTCCGAAATGTTAAAAAATGTTAGAACAACTTTGATGTTTCGAGTAAATAAATGTTTACAAGCCCGTGGTGGACATTTTGAACATTTAATTTAAAGTACATTTTATTTCTTCACGAATAAGCAAAGGAGTCAAGCGCGTATAATTCCATAACGCTATTTCCAAGCATTTCAAGTACCTACAACTCGAAACTTCATACTGCTATATCTCATCATGGAAGTATCTGACAAAAAATGTTTCAGACAAAATTTACTTGTTTTTTCCTGTAGAATCTAAATATGTAACAGGGGGTTCCATTTAAAATTACAAAGGTACCTCCCCTCCCCCGTTAAAGGGGAAGGGAGGCCACTTCACGTTTATGTAGTCAGAAAGGCCCTTCAGTTCCATGCAATTTAAGACTAAGAACTTTAAAATCGATGGCATAGTTTTCGAGATATTGAGCTGTTCAGAGTTATGTGGGCCACCCTGTATACCGCCATGCGACGATTTCGATACCAAATTGAAGGACAAGCATTCATTGTATTTACCGACCATAAACCTCTGGTTTAAGCTTTTCAACAGCGGCCAGAAAAATGTACAGCGAGACAGTTTAAACACCTAGACCTCATAGGACAATTTACGACGGACATACGACACGTTAACGGAAAAGACAACATAGTCGCGAACGCTTTATCCCGGATAGAAGGCATACATATACCAGTGTGACATAGCTTTTTAAATAATACAACATATATTGCTCGCCGAGAATACTTGCCAGGGGCGACGCTAAGACCCGGAAGGTTCTACGACAGGCATTCCCTGGGGTGTAGAGGGGAGTGGAAAATTCTCTGGTTTCGGTAGCAAGCGACATGATTTCAGGAGACACCGGCCTCTCAAGTGGCCTTCTCGCGATGTGAATTGCAGAGCCGAAAACCGGACACGGGGACCCTGGTATCTCGCTTTTTCCTCTCAAGGACAACGACGGCGCCACCCTTCGAAGGTATCACAGACCAACGGCGTAGGGAGACCTCTGAGAGGACAGCGAGGGCAGAATGAGCACGAGCCAAACAACCCTTTGACGAGTTATCCCGGATAATTTACAGTTCTCTCAGGCTTCCTTAGCGTCCGATAATTTTGCGTGACATGTCCGCGTGTCTGGCGCCCGAACTAGAAAAATATTTCGACGTTCCGATCTTGCAAAAATCCGAAGAGAAGCCGATTTATCTCGGGTGGGTTGCGTGCCGCGCGACCAAACGTAGCCGGGCCTCTCGGCCTATAAATACCCGGTGCAGTTTCCGGTTTCGACCGTCCTCTGGGGGCTCGAAAAAGAAAGCGGCGTGACATTATGTACTCCAAATAACCACAAATACGTGAGCATAATTTCAATGCAAAAAGTTTAATGCTTTCCTGAAAAAAACTTCAACAATTTTTTGAAAAACGGCCTCGGAAACCCAAATACTCAACCCACATACAATCCTCGCGTACAGATTCACCCATTTTTTGTTTCAGACATTGTAAAATTTTGTATTTATACTCTATAGCTGTGTTGTAATGTAACGCATTTGTGTCAACTATTTTAAAAAGATTATGGATAAAACATAATTAGTCGAACTGAAGTATTAAAACAAAAATGTGAATATTAACACTTCCGGGACAATCTGGATCGTTTGTTTATGACAAGAGTAAAATTTCAGTTTTGAATTTTACAAAATGAAGGGTTGTAACCGTTGTTTTCTTGTCTCCTACTTTTCGGCTTACTCTTTCCCTTTGTTCTACCTATGGCTTTGTGACGTTAATTCTTTTGCTTTCGCTTAAACTTGCCGATCGGTTAATCACAAGACGGTTGTTTTATGATTCGCTGTCTGTATCACGTGGCGGAGATGCCACAAGTATCTCGTCAGTTCCTTCGCAAGGACAAACAGGAAACAACCGCAAGATCCGGCAGGTACGAGAGCTGAGCGTCACTTCGGTTGCCTGAATGAATCTACGAAGGGTGCCTTGATACTTGGAAGCAGAAATTCTCTCGTGAATACGCGCCCGAATCCACCTCTTACAAGGGCAAACAGGAAACAACCGCAAGATCCGGCAGGTACGAGAGCTGAGCGTCACTTCGGTTGCCTGAATGAGCCTGCAAGATGAGTCCCAGGAACGCGAACCGCGAGCAAATCTCAGTCACCGACGCCCGAGAGCGTAAACTCGCTACGTGCGATTTCAATACCGGAATTATGGATTTTATGCACCGATCTGCGGAGATGCCTCTCGTATCTCGTCAACTCCTTCGCGAAGACAAACAGGAAACAACCGCAAGATCCGGCAGGTACGAGAGCTGAGCGTCACTTCGGTTGCCTGAATGAGCCTGCAAGATGCGTCCCAGGAATACGAATCGCGATATGATTCATGTTACCGTTTACGTTACGACCAGGCCGCGATGCGCGATTCTAATTTATCCGACGGCAAACGGACTTGCGACTTGTACTCGGATAATTTCCGTCACGACGAAACCGATACACCGGACTTCCCGATATCTCGAGGCGACATGAAATCTCCAGTGTATTTAATATATATATGTATATATATAATTAACAATAGAAATTGTGTCAATTTAAATGACTCTACGCAGGTACGTTCGGCTTTGAAACCTCGATGGTTGTTGGCCGTGCCACAATGCGGTTTGCATATGCGACTCCTCGGTTTGAGGCGCGTACGCGTCAAGCGTAAATTAGACGGTTTGCTAAATTTACTGAGTCGGTTTGACTCCTTGTTCGCGTACCGGTTTTCGCCGTGAACCTTCTAAATTCCGTCCTAACTGAACCGCGCCCAGACGTAGAGTGATCTGCTTTCGACGCGCATCGAGCTCCTTCGATCCAGATCTAGTGGGGATCGATGCGCGCGCAAACCAATTAGTGGGGAGTCCTGCGATCCTTCATTAAGAAAAGGATCGCAGATCTCTTCGCGAGCCTCGTAGAGAGGGAGAATGTCCGCGACAAGTCGTTCCACGCTATTTACATATATCGATCAATACATATATATATATATATATATATATATATATATATATACATATCTATATATACATAGGTATATGGAACCGTGTGGTGACCGTGTGTAAGCCACACGGTTACAGGGTGGAGCGACCCTGACTTCGTCCCTGGAAAAATGTGGGTACTACAGGGTTTTAAGAGCCAATGGGATTTTAGCACTTTACCGACCAGCAGTCGATTAATCGACTTTTTGTTCCCAGCGCTTACCGACCGGTAGCCGATTAATCGACTTTTTTATTTTCCGTTAGATTCGATTAGGTTAGACTGGCAAGTAGCAAGCAGCGAGCATTTCTTATTTTGTATTCAGATACTCGTTGCTTTGCTCTGAAAGCACCCATATTTTTATACAGTTTTTAAAAATTTAGCCTTCACGATGAATGAAAAGGATAGTGTTGGTGAGTTTTATCTCGATGATCTGTCAGATTGTCAGTAATATAATGATTCGAAAGCGACGTTCTGTATTACCACTAATATACAGTGATTCAGAAGACGATGATATAAATAATAACGTTGAAGACAGCAGTGGTACATGGTCGACGAACGACAAGACGATAATTTTGGAACCTTTCGAAGGCAGCCCCGGCGTAAAAATTATGCCAAGTTCCCCTGAAAGTCTAATGGATATTGTAAATTTATTCATTGGAAATGACCTGATTGAGCACTTGGTGAGGGAATCTAATAGATATCATTATCAAGTCACAGAAAAATATAGAATTATATCAAAAACGAAAAAATAGACAGACATCACAGTATCTGAAATGAAGAAATTTTTGGGCCTAATAGTTCTAATGGGACAAGTAAAGAAGGACGTTCTCTACGACTATTGGTCCGCGGATCCAACTATAGAAACGCCATTCTTCTCGAAAGTAATGAGCAGAAACAGATTTTTACAAATAATGCAAAG
This sequence comes from Sphecodes monilicornis, assembly GCA_913789915.3. Taxonomy (NCBI): domain Eukaryota; kingdom Metazoa; phylum Arthropoda; class Insecta; order Hymenoptera; family Halictidae; genus Sphecodes; species Sphecodes monilicornis. The sequence continues at coordinate 2,946,950 of OU565299.1, read as the reverse complement.
CTGGCATTTTTGTAATAATGACAACATTTCTCCCAATTCGCATAGGCTTGCGAAAGTCCAGCCTGTCGTCGATTATTTAAAACAAAAATTTAACGATGTATATAAACCTGTAACAGACCTGTTCCTGCAGGTCTGTTCCGAACAGCGCGACCACCGATAATATCCGAACGCCGCCGAAACACGTCGAGCCGCGGTACCGACTCGCGGGAACCACCGTCTCCCCGTTACCGCTCGCCTAGAACCGATATTTGGCGGGATCCGGATCCCGAATTACCGCGTACCGGATGCGCAATTTTCCGCGACACGCCGTGCCGTGCTCCCTACCCTCACCATCGATCGCGAGCTACATAAGCCGGCGCGAATACGGCCGAGTCTCTTACGTCTCGGGCTGCCACCCAGGACGGACCGAAGGAACACGCACGACGTAAGTACTTCAAAACCTAACCTGACCATCCTGACCAGTCCGCTTACCGACTCCTGCATCCCGCCGACGAGACCGCCGCCTCGTCACTTCCCGGTGTACATACTGCCTCGTGTGCACACCAGGCTGCCCCCTCTACGTCGCCGTAAACTGCCACGGGAGGCCCCGTAACTGGCCTCTCCGCCGACCTCGGGGACCGAAAGACCCGACCTGTGGCAGGGAGGGACACCCCCGTTTGGACGCCATCCGATTGGACGCGTCCCGATTGGACGCGTTCCTTTTGGACTACGTGCCGAGTGGACTCGTGTCGTTTTAACGCCGTCCCGTTTGGACTTCATGCCGATTGGACTCCGTACCGGTTGGACATTACCCAGACCTAACCGTACATTTCACAATAAAGTATCAACATATTTAGAATTCGAAAAGCAATGATTATAAAATTTACGGCACCCAAATGTCACGAATCCAAACGGCACGGCGCCCAAATGTCAGAAATCCAACCGCAATGGCGTCCGAACGACGAGTCCAATCGGCACGGCGTCCAAAAGGAACGCGTCCAATCGGATAGCGTCCAAGTGGGTCATCCCCGGCAGGGATCACCGGCTTCGGCCACGATCACCAACTCGTTCCGACCCCGCCGAGCACAAGGTCCGCGATCACCCGCGCCGCGACCTCCGCGAACTCCGTCCGCGTCGCGAGCACTCTTCCCGAGCGGCAGTAACCGGTCACCAGTAAACCACGTTTATTATTTCACCCTGAGCTCCACCGCGTCCTTCCTGCACCGTCCGATCTCCTCGCCGCGTACCTAAACCTGGAACGGCGTGCTATCCAGCACGAGGAGAATCACCGCCGCGAGAAGATCGACCGCGGAACCGGAACCAAGAGAACCGTTACAAACCAGATCAACAATTGTCTCTGTTGAGGTGTGTAAATAAAGTAATGAGACTGGCAAAGTCGCTTTCGATCCGGCAACGCTGGAGACGAGAGGCTTTGAGCAGCGTCAGGTGCACATGTGATACGACTCCAGTATGAGTTTGAACTCGCTATAGTCATTTGTTTCTCCGTAGCATTAGTTTTCGTGAAACAGTTTTTTCTTGTCCGTTCTAAAAATGAGTGGCGTCAATTTTGAGCAACGGTGTGCTATCAAGTTTTGCTTCAAACTTGGACACAATGCAACAGAAACATTGGAAAAACTTCGGCAGGCCTATGGAGAAAGTGTTTTGTCAAGGGCCCAGGTTTTTCGGTGGTTTAAGGCATTTTCAGAAGGAAGAGAGTCGATTGAAGATGAACCACGAAGCGGAAGGCCTTCAAGTGCAAACACCGATGGAAATGTCAACAGAGTCCGGGATCTTGTGCGTTCAGATCGACGGTTGACAGTCAGAATGATCGCGGAACAGTTGAATTTGAATCACACCTCCGTTCATCAGATTTTGACCAATGAATTGGAGATGAGGAAAATTTGTGCAAAAATGGTTCCGAAAAACCTTTCCCAAGACCAAAAGGATCTCAGAAAGGAAAGGAGTCTTGACTTTCTGGGATCGATTGAAAATGATCTCCGTTTTCTGGAATGTAGGGAGTGTAGGAATGATACTGTACCAAATTACCCCGAATACCGCCGATTACTACGATGATAGTAACGGTAACGATGCGACGATCTGTTAAAAACAATATTATCGATTGCGGTTTTCTGAATAGATAAAAGTACGACGTGAATGATCCGAGACGAAAATTGTAAAATCTCAGACGGAGATTTAGACGTGATAAGTTGTTAAAAAGTTTGATTTATTGTATCAGTTGTGATTTTTTGTGTTAAATTATATATTTTTATATTTATCGTCTTTGATCCTACAGAAACGTGTCATTACTGGTGACGAGTCTTGGGTGTTTGAGTACGACCCAGAAACCAAACGCCAGAGCATGGAGTGGCACACTGCAACCTCACCAAGGCCCAAAAAAGCACGAATGAGCAAGTCAAAGATCAAATGAATGCTGATTTGTTTTTTGGATAGTCACGGAATCGTCCACAAAGAGTTTGTGCCTCAAGGCCAAACGGTTTATCAACACTTTTACCGAGAAGTCCTTGAAAGACTTCGAAAAAGAGTCTTTCGTGTGCGACCAAACATAAAAAACAACTGGGTGTTGCATCACGACAATGCGCCATGTCACACTACTATCTCAATAAACGAATTTTTGGCCAGTAAAAACATTCCTGTGGCTCCTCAGCCTCCTTATTCACCAGACTTGAGCCCTTGTGACTTTTTCCTCTTCCCGAGATTGAAAAATCACCTCAAGGGAACTCATTTTGGGACACTTGAAAACATCAAAACAGCTGTAACCGACCAGCTGAAGGCTATTCCACTATCCGAGTTCCAGCAATGCTATGATGATTGGAAGGACCGTCTCCAGCGCTGTGTGGCTTCCCAAGGGACCTATTTTGAAGGAGACAATATTGCATTGTAATTATATTTGAATAAAAACTTGAAAAAAAACAGTCTCATTACTTTATTTACGCACCTCGTATAATCCCGCAAAAATCACAAAATACGGAATACTGGTCAGAGTGCTGTCTGAAGCTCGTACAGGATACGTATCTAACTTTTGCGTGTATGCTGCTGATGGAAAAAAATTAGAAGACACTGTATTATCGGCCATTGAACCGTATAAGAACATGTGGCTCCATACATATGAAGACAATTATTACAATAGTGTCAACATGGCTAAAATTCTTTTAAAAAATAAAGTGCGAGTGTGCGGGACAATTCGAAAGAACAGAGGTCTTCGTCAACCACTTCAAACGGCCAAACTTTCAAGAGGTCAGCATGAATTTCGTAGAGATGACCATATTCTATTACAAATATGGAATAATGGCAAAAGGAACGTAAATATGATCTCGACAATACATTCTGCAGAAATGGCGGACCTGGAAGCAGAAGTAGGACATCAGATTGCCCCATACAGAAGCCTATTTCAATAATAGATTACAATAAATATATGAAGGGCTTAGATCGCGCAGATCAATATCTGTCCTATTACTCCATTTTTAGGAAGACAAAAAAATGGACGAAACGTGTCGTAATGTTCTTTATCAACTGTGCACTTTTTAATTCCTTTAAAGTATATACAGCTCTAAACGGAAAGAAGATTACATATAAAAATTTTCTGCACAAAGTGGCACTTTCATGGATAGAAGATTGCGAAGCTAAAGAACGAGATAAAGATCTACCTAATTCCGAATCCACAAGAAGCACATCCCGATTTGATCATCCCGGAAGACTGGCAAATTTCGGAAAGCATAAACTGGTCAATATAGTGACCAGCGGTCGATGTGAAAAACCCCTAAGACAACGCATAGTTTGTTCAATTAAAAAAAAAGAAGCACAACAGGTTTCATCCGTAAATTTTGCAACGTTCCACTACACAAAGGTGACTGTTTCGAGCGGTATCATACTTTAAAAAAATATTAAACAACTTTTTATTCGAAAAATATTATTATATGGATTATGGTATATTGTATGTAAATATTAAACTGAAAACGATTGTAATAGATAAAATAAATATTGTTTAGCACTAATATCATTAAAATAAAAGATTTTATTAAATTTGGTTATCCTATAATAACACAAAGCATACAATTTTACCAGAGCATAAGAAAAGCGCATATATTCCCGCGCGACAGTCTAAGCCGAAATCAGGGGGAGAAAACTCATATGTATGATCTTGGACACTCTAGAATTTTAGTTCCCTTCAGAGGGAATTAGACTAGATGGCACCACTATTTCATTCCATCACAGCACATCACGTGACTGGACGTGATTGGACGTGACTGATGTTCCAATCTGTCGCGCTATTGGTGCGCTACTATTAGCGCCAAATCACTGCTGTTTGAACATTCATTTGTTTCGGATCACATATTGTGTTTTGTGTTGCGGACACATATTTCAATACCCAGCGTTTTAAAAACCTACTTTTATATTGTTTAAATAATTCATTTATTTAATTTTGTTTAAAATTTGTTTAATAAGCTCACGCAGTATTGAAAAAAATAAAGTTTGCTCAGTGTCGTATCAATATTAGAAAGAATCTTTCAAAATTGAGCGACACTCACTGAACTTATTTTTGAGCTTATTTTTCAAATTTCACTGTGTGCATAAATTATAAAATTTTTTTAAGTTTCTTTTCAGGACAGTAGGACAGTGAGGTGCAGAGGAGCGGAGCAGCCAGCATAAAAAGTGTACAGAAAAAGTGATTAAAGACATATAAGTGCATAAGACACATAAGTGCGGACAGTTTATACAGACAATATAAACAATTAGCGTGCAAATATTGACATTACAATAAAATGGTGAGAGCTTGTGCAGTTCCACAGTGTTCATCAGGTGTGACTATCCCAGCATACTACTTTCCCAAAGACATCAAGCTATCAGAGTTTTGGGTTTATCAAATTCAGTGTCCAATAATAGTTAAACTAACAAGCACTGAAAGGCGCAAACACAGGGTGTGCTACAAACACTTCGAAGACACTTCATTTCTGTGTTCTATTCAACGAAGAAAATTGAGACACGATGCTATTCCAACTTTGCATTTGCCAATGCAGAGTGGCACCGAAGAATATGCATCACATAATATAGAAGCAGAAATATATCCAGCTTGTGCTACACCGCTGGAAAGTGAAGTTATTAACAATGTTGAAGAAATAAGGGAATTAATTTGTGAAGAAACACAGTGTGAGAGTAATGAACACAATGGAGCTAGTCCAAGTAGCTCAACAATATCAGGACAGCTAAAACAATGTTCAACTCCACAGAAGCGCCACAGAAATGTACTGCTGCAGGATAATATTAAAATATGCCAATTAACACCAAATGCAACAAGACTCTACAAAGTTGCTAAACAACTGATGAAGCGCAACCGTTATGCGCACACGAAGAGAGAAGATTTGAAGGCACGACTGGAACGAGCAAAGGCATTATCGGAATCTAATCTGATGCACAGATTTGAAAATCTGTCCACCACACAGAGGATGTTCATCGAAATGCAGCTACGTACATCCAAATTCATGCCACAGGTAAGTAAAATTCTAGATGTAGTTAATAACATACCAATAGTTATCCAGCACTTTCAGCCAATAAAATTTGCCAGAACAAATTGTACCAGACTAATAAATACTATTATTGTTCACATGGGTCATCATGATGTGATGCAGGCAGTAAGAAAGGTAATGTGTACAATTGTAACATTTTGTTTGCACGCTGTTTCACATGCTTGAACTTGCATGAAGTGCCTGAAGATGTGCTTCAATGATGATGGACTTGGTGGAGGATGCTGCTGTCTTCTGATTTTTACTTATTTATTTAAAACAATTGAAAAATAAAGTGTCCGATTTCGTGTGGTATGACCCTATAACTGGTTTTGGGTTTGGCTATGGCTATATGATTAAATTTGACTTCTAACTATTTATTGCTGTTGTGTAATATATGCTGTATTTTCATTGCATTATTTTATTGTAATTTGTTTATAACTTTATGAAATATGTTTTCAGGGAAGACGCTACACAATAGATGAGAAGATATTGGCCTTGGCACTTCTCAAGCAATCAACGAAGTCATACAAGTTCCTGAAGAAGTTATGCAGTTTACCGAGTGCGACCACACTGAAGATGTTGAGAAAAATTCCAGTCGAGACTGGAGTGTCACAAGTTGTGATGAAGCATCTACAGAGTCAAGCGGTTACCATGAACGCTCAAGAAAAACTTTGCATATTAATGTGGGACGAGATGTCACTGAAGCCTCATGTCGTCTACGATGTCATGAAAGACAAAATAATAGGCTTCGAAGACTGGGGCACAAGACGAACTTCAAGATTTGCTGATCACGCCCTTGTCTTCATGTTAAGAGGACTACACAGTGGATGGAAAATGCCTATTTCCTATAACTATTGCGACAGCCAAACAGAAGCACCACAGTTAATTCAGCGCATCAAGAATATATTGAAAGCACTGAAGGAAACTGGGCTAGAAGTTGTTGCCACTGTATGTGACCAAGGATCATCAAATGTTGCTGCCATCAACATATTACAGGCAGACACACTGGCGAGAAAATGGAAACAGGGAGAAGAGCACCGTATGTATACATTATTAGATTTTTCGTATAATTTAAAAAATATAATATTGTGTATTAATGCAATCATTTTGTGCTTATAGGTGACATAATTGAAATAAATGATGTTCGACCGATCCCGTTTTATGATCCACCACATTTGATAAAAGGAGTAAGAAACAACCTGTTAAATAAGGATTTGGAGATAAACGTGACACCTGGAAGAAAAGAATGTGAAAGGCAATTCGCATCATGGAGGACAATTGAACAGGCGTACAATATGGATATCTCTGGCTACGTGGTACGCCCCATGATGAAGAAACTCACGGACGAACATGTGCTACCACACAAAATTAAAAAAATGAAAGTAAAGTACGCATCGCAAGTGTTTAGCGAAACAGTGGCGTCACACATAGGATTCCTTAGCCGCCACCAATGTAAGTAAAAGTTACATTTCACTATATGAATAGTATGGACGTTCTGTTAATTATGCTTGAATAACTGATAAAATATTTCTTATTACAGGTGTTGTAGAAACAGTCCATGGCCCATTAACAATACCGAAGGAGGAAGGCCTCACGACAGCGGAAGTTCTCAACTTTTTCAATGAAGTATTCGACTCCGTTAACGGGCACACTGCAGCCTCGGAAGCTCCACTGAGGACAATCACAACAGAAACAAGTGCACACGAAGAATTTTGGGCTAATGCAACAAGAAAAATAGCATGTATGCGGTATGTCCATCCAACTACAAAAATGCCAGTGTCTGGATCACTGTGCTTGAAGAACTGGATGAAAACTATCCCTGCATTTCAAGTTCTATGGAGATTTTTGAAGACCCAGGGATTTGAAAATTTCAAGACGCGATTCATTAATCAAGATCCCTTGGAAAATTTTTTTGGATGTATACGCTCTGTTGGACATCAGAACATACATCCCACTCCGTACGGCTTCCAGATGGCATATAAAATTATGCTCATCAATAATATTACCTCCAGCCAAAGTGTTGGCTTCAATTGTGAAGATGCCTGCAGTGAACGCTTTCTGTTTACGTTGAAGGAGCTTTTAACAGAAGAAAAAGAGGACATCCAATCTGAAGTAGTAATGGAGGAAACTAGTGCTGCGTCTCAAAACTCTGAAGATATAGCACAGGAAGAATATGAAGAAATTAATAACTGTGCAATTCTGAAGAAAATAATTTGTGTTAGCCCACACAAAAAATGTCAGTTGTGCAAAGCATCTTTTTGCAGATTTAATGAAGATGCATCAATACAAAATGTATTGAAAAAAATTGATAGGATGCTGCATAAAACCATGCCTCATGTTTATTTCAAAAGTAAACTCCAAGAATACATGGAGAACATGTTGCATGGGGAAATAAACTTTTCATTTATACAATGTCAGCAGCATGCACAACAACTAAGAAAAAGAATACTGACTGTGAAGATTTCATATTTTATTGGCAAGTGGTGCACCACAGTCAATAACATTCTATGTGGTAAGGACGTCAGAAGACGACGGGACGCAGTACTTCAGCAAGCACTAATAAAACACATGAAGCATGTTAAACCTGTACGGAAGACTAAGTAAGTTTACGAAGAGGTAAATTTATAATTTCGATGTTAGACGACCGAACTGATTGACGGCGCATCACCGGATATACCGTAAACCGCCAATCCTGCGAGATCCTCAGGTGGATCGAGTAGCTTGAGCCTTGCGGGGGCCGCGGGGACGGGAAGCCGCGTGCGAGCGAACGTCTCTAAATATATTATTATTGTTACTATTATGTATTAATACAGTGTCATTATTATTTATTATTATATCATTATATTATATTATTATTATTATGTATTATTATGTATTATTATGTATTATGTATTATGTATTATGTATTATGTATTATGTATTATGTATTATGTATTATGTATTATGTATTATGTATTATGTATTATGTATTATGTATTATGTATTATGTATTATGTATTATGTATTATGTATTATGTATTATGTATTATGTATTATGTATTATGTATTATGTATTATGTATTATGTATTATGTATTATTTTGTATTAGTATGTATTAGTATATACTTACATTGCAATAAAATATTGTCAAAATAAACTATTGTTACAAAATATATTATATTCCTTAAGCATAAGTTTACTTCTAAGTTTAAATATCGTACTATACACTAGGTATATGAGTATGTGTATGCGTATAGAATCGTATAGCTATATATATGGGTTTTAGTTCAGGCATGAGGGAAGTAGACTAGATGGCACTGCCAAATGTCCACACATTATACATGGGAGATTGCCCTCCCTGGCCGAAATCGAGCCGGTGTCTCGGACGATCTGCGGCTGAGTGGCCGGTAAGAAGGGCATAGGATTCTCGAAACGCTACCGGTCGGTAAAGTGTTAGTACAAGAAAATGTCCCTGTTGGTATTTTCGGAAGTAAGGGTACGATTACAACGGACCTGCCATACTATAGTTGACACCAAACAAGAAGGAACCTGTTTCACGCATCTCACTGCACGGTTGCCTTGTTGTAAAGCAGGCCTGGCCAACCCAAATGGTTTCACGCGCCACTTTGATGACCGTAACGTTACAGCGGCTCGCACTTTAGGTAAACATGCTTTTCAAAAATGTAATACAAATACAAAAATGATTGAAACTTTATTGTTATACTATGATTCTATAGGAGCTTTATTTAATAGAAGCTTTCATATGACGGTTTGTTACAATCTGAATCTCGCTGACGAATTAATATTTACTAGAAGAACATCGGGTTGTTAATAGCAAATCGATCGTCGCCTCAGTATGACAGTCCCAGCTGATTGCCGACGATCGATCGTCAACAACACCAATGTTCTAACTTCTGACACCTACAGTTCGGCCAATCTTGACCAAAATGACCGTCCTCGGTCATCGTTTTGTCTTAACCAACTTTAAATAAGATAACAGAGCACACAAACATAAAATTAAAACTAGAATATAACGGAGTATAGTCATACATAAGGTAGAATAAAGCAGAGTAATAAAACCATAAAGTTAACGCAAAAAATACAATACAAACTTATATCCTACTCGCCATTGTATAATTAAACAATACAAAATTGACGGAAAAATACAATACAAACTTATTTTCTATTCGGCGTTTTTCTCATTTTCGGGTTCCGACTTGATCCAAAATTTCATCTGATCAGGGCCAACAACTCCTGTAAAAGGCACACGTGACACTTGATGGCCTTCTACATCTGTTACAACATACCTATCTCTGTCTAAAATTTTTTTAATCCTGTACGGACCCTTAAATTTAGATAACAATTTTTTATTAATACCTGGTGTAGTATCTGTGTTGCGAATTACCACGTAATCGCCAACACGATATACAGTTGTTTTTTTATGTTTTTTATTATATTCGCGTTCGTTAGTTTGTTGAACATTAACCATTTTTTCAGCTGCCTCCCTGCGTATTGTTGAAAAATCTCTATTATAATTATTTAAAATTCCTAACGCTTCTCGTACTTTGTCCGATACAATACCCTTTTGGTTCATGCCGAATAATAACTGAGATGGGCTCTTACCTGTTGACCGACAAACTTATTTATCCCATATTCTACTTTGTCGACAATCTTGTCCCATTTTCCCGGGGTCTCTGTCAATTTTGCCATCATTGGCGCTATTACTCTATTAAATCGCTCAACCTGGCCGTTCGCACGTGGGGTTCCTACCGCTATCAGTACTTGCTCTATCGCGTTGTTTGCTAAAAATTCTTTAAACAAATTTGAGGTAACTGACGTACCTCGGTCACTAATTAACCGTCTTGGTTTACTATACGCTCTAAAATATTCCGCTAAGTTTTTCACTACTTCTTCCGATTTCGTTGTTTTACAAGGATACAATCTTATAAATATAGTAAAACCATCTACTACCACCAAAATAAATTTATAACCGTTGCTACACTTTTCTAGAGGGCCGTAATGATCCACATGTATTGTTTGAAATGGTAAGTCACCTTTGTCTAAACTATGCAAAAATCCCTCCTGTTTACAAATCGGATGATCGGTTTTTAACAAAATTTGTTTGGGGTCTGTTCACTTTCGCCAACCTGAATATCGTCACAAAAATAAATTTCTTTAAGTTTCCTCTCTATGGAAATATCCAATTCTGGATTAACATTTAATTCGTGGCTCACAGAAGTCGGGTTTTCAACCTAATCTATTTTTAAAATTTGTTGTAAAAAATTTCCCGTCTCCGAAACTTCCAACTCACTTTTCTTAACTTCCGCTGAATTTCCCAATTTAATTTCAATTGCTGGTGACCGAATAAAATCTCTACCTAAAAGTGCAAAATGTGACATCGTCGTATACGGAACAACAAAAAATGTAATAGGAACGCTCGCACCGTTTATACAAATTTCTGTTCCACAAGCGCCAACAACATTGCCTGGTGAATAATTAACACCGTAAAATGTACTATTCTCCGGTTGTTCAAAATAAAAACTAGACGGTAACGAGTCTCTTCGAATTAAGCTAACGGGCGAACCTGAATCAATAATCGCAATGGTAGAAACGTTGGTTCTCGCTCCGTGGCTGTCCTAGACTGTGCAGGTAATTGGTACGCTGAACGGGGCTTCCCGGACCTGGAGTCGAGGCCGTCTTCAAGGTAGGGCCTGCAGGGGCTTGTTGCTGGCGTCGAAACTGCGCTGAAGATGTCTGCTCCGGGCAATCCTTCGCCCGGTGTGATTTTTCCCCGCAACTGAAACAAGAACCCCATTCCCGCCTGGGTTTCGTGCAATCTTTCTTCCAATGGCCCGTTCCATTGCAATTGTAACACCGCGCGAGCTTTTCCTGCGCGGAGTCCTTAGAGATGCGGTCGCGACTGCTAATGTCCCTCGTCGACACCAACCTCCCTGGTACCGGCCGTTTCGAATCCTAGGACTCCCGATCGCTTCTTAACGGCAACTTCCGAGACGTATGCAAAAGGTCATCTGCCGTCTCCAAACGCTGCGTACGTGCCTGATCTCTAAGATGTGGTTCTGGAACACCGTCGATCACCAGATCCACCAACTCTTCCGAATCCACCAAAATTTTGTTCGCCAATGTGCTTTTATCATGGAAGTAGTCTGGAAACGACTCATTCCTTTGCCACGTACGACTTTCAAACTCTCTTCTCAGAGCCAATTTATCTACCCGATAGTCAAACATTTTCCGTATCTCTAGCCAGCAGGAGTGACGCGGACAATTCTAAAAGACTAGATTTTGAGTGAAATCATTTCAAAGCCTTACCTCGTAGGCGCAACGTAATTATGGTGACCGTGGCACAATCGCCCAAGCTATACATCGTCCTCGGTCGCTCTACTTGCTGTCTCCATATTTTAAATGTATTTTCCTCACTCGAAAATTCAGAGAGCAAATCAGCGATTGTTCTGACGCTAGCAGTAGACCTGGCGGTAACACCACTCCCCGTAGACCGCGACGGCGTCACAAATTCTCTCTCTCGTCTCAACAAGTACAATTCTCGTTGTAAAAGATCGCGTTCTTGGCGAAGAATTTCCATCTCTCTTTCCGCGAGAGACGTCCCCGTCCCTATTTCCTGGTTGAACTGTAACTTTGCTATTCCTGTTGCGTGTTGCTCCTGAATGGTGTCTTCAATGTTCGGGTCAGCGCCGATCAAGCGGGCAACTAATTCGGCTTTTGAGCCTGAGACAATCGTGTCCCTGGATCTGAGCAATTCTTTGAGCTCAACGATGGTTAAGTTGGCTAAATTTCTTTTACTTTCTGCCATCGTCACCAATATTCAAACGCGCACGAAAATATTTAAACGAAAGTCCAAAATCACCCAAGAATTTCTCACACCACGGATACGATACCAAAGATATTTACTAAAGTTCCTTCTAATATTTTCCCTAACTTCCCGAAACTCGATAGCCGTGAACAAAAAATACTAAATTTCACGCACTACCACAAAATCTTTCGTACCCCACTTCTGAAATTTATAGGAGCTTTATTTAATAGAAGTTTTTCATATGACGGTTTGTTACAATCTGAATCTCGCTGACGAATTAATATTTACTAAAAGAACATCGGGTTGTTAATGGCAAATCGATCGTCGACTCAGTATGACAGTCCCAGCTGATTGCCGACGATCGATCGTCACCAACGCCAATGTTCTAACTTATGACACCTACAATTCAATATAATTAACTCTCGAGTCTTAATGAATGAGATATTTGTCAATGCTTTTTTTCACTTAATTTTTGTAAATCTATATTTACACTACCAGACAAAAAGATAGCACGCGTGTGCTATCTTTAATTTCTCGTGTTAAAATTATGGGTGCGTGAAAACTCTGTGTGGTATGTAAAACATACCTTTTGCGAATGTGTAAACAGAAAATAGATTGGCTTCAGTTCAATGACTTCTCTTAGTTGAAACGGAAACACACAATCCGACGCAGACAAAATGATAGCACACTTGAAAAATGAAGATATATATTTCATACAACACAACTATATGTTTCATGAAACAAAAGTATACATATTTCTTATAACAATATATACACCAAACTACATTTCTTTAATAATGTGTGGAACCTCCTTTGTTTTCTATGACTTCCCCCATCCTTTTAGGTAAAGAATTACATAGTTCTTTAATTTTTGCCTGAGCTAAATTTTCCCATTCAGTTGTAATGTAAGTTTTTAATTCATTTACATCTGAAAATTGTCGGCCTTCAGCATACACTGCTTGCGAAAGCATTGCCCAGCAATTTTCAATGATATTAAGGTCGGATGAGCACGCCGGCCATTGAAGAGTGGAAATATTTTCGTTTAAAAAATATTGCTTAACAATTTTAGCAGTATGTACCGAAGCATTATCTTGTTGGAATATATATGGTGTATTAGCAACGCGTTCTCTATATGTAGAAATTTGATTTTTTACTAGTTCGACATAACGGACGCTATTCATTGTGCCTTGAATTGTGAAAATATCTAGTGTATATTTTTCATGTTGGTACCGTGGAAACATTTCACTGTCACTGAGTTGGTATGAACGTAAGAAAGAAAATATCGAAAAATGTAACACGAGGTATGGAAAGATGTAGAAAGTATAAGAACAGTTTACAATACGAAAAAGTTGGTTTATTTATGTTAAACGGAAAGATAAAATGTTTACGTTGAAGTGTTTTGATAGCAGAAGCAATTAATGAATAAAGTATAAATAACTCAAAATGAAATCTGTGTAAATTGTGCACTCTGAATACCCAACATGAATACGGGTATTTGACGCGCTCCATCTACCGAGTGTGGGTCTGGTGCGCCCCCTGTCCTTGTTGTTCGTACTTATTCTAAAGCCACGTGTATATTGTTCCTTGTGTGATATATAAAATTATAATTATTAAAAGTAAAACGTGAGTTGTTTAGTTTATTCCAGAAACTGTGTGGTCAGTTTTTCTTCTACCTTTAATAGGTTATGGGCCCAGAGCCACAAAGATTGGAATAAAAAGTAAAATTGTAGAATAAACGTTTTGAGGTTAGGACACCACGTGTTAAGCACAACCATGAGTAACATTTTCTGTTTTTCCTTTATATCCGACACCAGTCCAGACCATTACTCCACCCCCATGCATTTAACGTCGAATTTTTGTTAGTGGTTGCTTACGAACATCACGATAATAATATGTACATCCGTCTGGTCCATCAAAATTGAACCCCTTTTCATCCGTAAAAATTACTTTTCTACAAATCTTCTTCTAAAATACATGTTCTCTTGCAAATAACGAACGTGCCTCTTTATGTCTTGCGTTTAATGATGGTTTTGCTATTATTCTAGACCGCTTTATAATGTTACTAGTCTAAAGTACACGACGAATATTTTGTATATTTGTTTCGACTCTAGCTTTCTTAGCGATCTCCATCGTAGTAGCACAAGAATTGGAAGCAGCATGTATTATTGCTCGCGTATCACGTTCAAATAATGCTGCTGGCCTTCCTGTACTTTTCTTTTTTCCATATGCGCTTGTATCTTTCAACAAATTATATATATATATATATATATATATATATATATATATATATACAGGGTGGCCCACATAACTCTGAACAGCTCAATATCTCGAAAACTATGCCATCGATTTTAAAGTTCTTAGTCTTAAATTGCATGGAACTGAAGGGCCTTTCTGACTACATAACCGTGAAGTGGCCTCCCTTCCCCTTTAGCGGGGGAGGGGAGGTACCTTTGTAATTTTAAATGGAACCCCCTATAAAATGTTACATATTTAGATTCTACAGGAAAAAACAAGTCAATTTTGTCTGAAACATTTTTTTGTCAGATACTTCCATGATGAGATATAACAGTTTGAAGTTTCGAGTTGTAGGTACTTGAAGCTCTCGGAAATAGCGTTATGGAATTATACGCGCTTGAGTCCATTGCTTATTCATGAAGAAACACAAACAATAATATTTACAATTCTTCAGTGTGACTCACTTATCTATGAAATCGTTTTCAGTTTAGAGCTGTTATTCAAGCAGTAACATTGTGATTATGGCTACTTTTGACACAGAATTGAATATGTTATTAACGTTAGGTGAATGCCAAAAAAATTATCGGCATGCAGCAGTGATGTTTTTTGAACGTTATGGGATCAAAAAATGTCATGCAACATTTCATAATTTAGAAAAGCGGCTTCGCGAGCACGGTGAATTGTGTAAAAAAACTCGCAATAAACCTAAAGCTGTCACTAACGAAAATAATAGTGCCAGTATTCTTGCTGCAATTACATTAAATCCTCATATTAGTCAACGTACACTTGCACAAACATCACATATTAGTCGTTCATCGATTCAACGAATTTTGAAACGGCAAAAGTATCATCCATATCACATGGTTTTATCACAAGAGCTTTCGACAGCAGATTACGATCACCGCGTAAGATTTTGTGAGTGGCTGCAGGGTGTTGTCGAAAATGACTTTTTGTGCAAAATACTTTTTTCCGATGAGTCCAATTTTATGAATTCAGGGCATATAAATATACATAATCTGCATTATTGGGCCGTGGTAAACCCAAATTGCATGCGACGTGTTCCCTTTCAACATCGATGGTCTTTAAATGTTTGGTGTGGCCTAATAGGAGATTTTGTGATTGGACCTTATTTTTTTCAAGAAACTGTAACATCTGCAAGTTATTGTGATTTATTAAAAAATCATTTGCCTGTGGTTTTGGAAGATGTGCCACTGCACGTTAGAAGAGAAATGTGGGGGACCTCGTCAATGGCCTCCTCGATCCCCCGATCTAACACCATTTGATTTTTTCTTATGGGGATATGTAAAGGACAAAGTTATGTTTGAACCACCGACGATAAAAGAGGATATGAAACAAAGAATACGTGACGCTTGCGCTTCAGTGACTAACGAAATGTTAAAAAATGTTAGAACAACTTTGATGTTTCGAGTAAATAAACGTTTACAAGCCCATGGTGGACATTTTGAACATTTAATTTAAAGTACATTTTATTTCTTCACGAATAAGCAAAGGACTCAAGCGCGTATAATTCCATAACGCTATTTCCGAGAGCTTCAAGTACCTACAACTCGAAACTTCAAACTGTTATATCTCATCATGGAAGTATCTGACAAAAAAATGTTTCAGACAAAATTGACTTGTTTTTTCCGGTAGAATCTAAATATGTAACATTTTATAGGGGGTTCCATTTAAAATTACAAAGGTACCTCCCCTCCACCGTTAAAGGGGAAGGGAGGCCACTTCACGTTTATGTAGTCAGAAAGGCCCTTCAGTTCCATGCAATTTAAGGCTAAGAACTTTAAAATCGATGTTATATAGTTTTCGAGATATTGAGCTGTTCAGAGTTATGTGGGCCACCCTGTATATATAACCTTCCAACTGCGACTAATTTCTTTTGCAATTTGAGTAATCGACAATTTTTGCTTTCTTAGAGCTAAAATTGTGCTAATTTCGCTTTCACTAATTTTTTTGCCACGACCCATTACGAAAATAAGAGTGTGGGAAAGCTCTAGACAGAAATTGAACACTGTAACTCCGTAAAAGCTCACGAAACACTGAAGAATATGTAAACATAGTTCCAGTGTGCTATAATTTTGTCTGCGTCAGATTATGTGTTTCTCTTCCAACTAAGAAAACTCATTGAAGCAAAGCCAACCTATGTTATGTTTACATGTTCATAGCAGGTACGTTTTCCATATATTTTAGAGTTTCCACGCTGGCATAATCTTAACGCGAGAAATTAAAGATAGCACACGCGTGCTATCTTTTTGTCTGGGAGCGTATGTTCGACATCTTAGCTAGCCCAGCTAAGGGCTAGCTCGACCAGCACATCTTAGCCGGTTTTCTAAATTGGCATCAGTTAACGAAGCACGTGATGAACTCTTTGTAAATTTCATCTTCGAAAAAAATGTTTCACAAACATATGTGGAGCCACAAGCACTTATAACTCGTTTCTTACAAACAATGTTACTCGATTTCAGTAACATTTGGCATTCGTGGATATCAAATACAGAAATGGAGTTCGTAGTCGCACTTGCGCATTATAACAATGACACATGCAAATTTGAATTTATCTAATATTTTCTGTATACGTACAACGAGAAACAAAAGTTTCAATAGAAATATAAAATCGCCCAGCGGGCCGCACAATTTAACGTGGCGGGCTGCGTGTTGGCCAGACCTGTTGTAAAGTAACGAAAAGTCTCTGCTCACTCACTCGATCACTCAAACGTCACGAATTTTCATATACCGGGAGACAAGTGATTTGTGATTCGGGTAAACCTTTACTTTTAGGGGAGGATGCTCCGATGACCTTGACCTTGACATATGTTGTTGAGGACAGCATTCTGAACAACTTTTGTCATTACAACTACCCGGTGCTCGGTCTCAGTTTTCGAGATATTTGCGAAAAACTATTGCTAATAGTGTATTAAATTTTCCGTATTCTTCCACGGTCCGTGGCAACGTAAACCTGTTCCGGGGCCGCATCTGTTTATTTCTTGTTTGTAAACACGTTGTGGGGATGAGAAGCGACAATACCACACACACCCACCCAGTGTTTCTAAAAAGAAGGCTCTCACATTATACAATATAAAATCAACTGAGACGAATACAGCATACATGTATTATATTATCGCATTTGATAGTAAAACAAATTGCAAAACCTAACCCAGACCAATACAGCATATCATGTATTATATTATCGCATTTTATAGTAAAACAAATTGGTATTGGTTTCAGTTGATTTTACATTGTTTAATGTGAGAACCTTCGTCTCAGAAACACTGGGTGGGTGGGTGTGTGTGGTGTCCTGTGTTGGTTAGGACTACGTGGCGGGGAGCGGAGAACACGCAGACGAAATTATGAGTATCTCGAATAGTATCTATATCGAACTGAGAATTTTATTCTGTATTTAAATGGTCTAATGGATACATAGAATTCATTATTTCGAAAAAAGCATCAATGCGTTTATCAAAATTGTACGTAGCCACGAAGAATACAGAAAATTCAATACAGTACTAGCAATTTTTTCGCAAATATCTCGAAAACTAAGACCGAGCACCGGGTAGTTGTAATGACGAAAGTTGTTCAGAATGTTGTACTCAACAACATATGTCAAGGTCAAGGTCATCGGAGCATCCTTCCCTAAACGTAAGTTTTACCGTGATTCGTATCGTCTTAAGCGCGAGTAGGGGGATTAGCCAATGTTTCCGTTGTGTAATGTTCGCAGACAAAGTCTTGAATTCGTTATTTGAAACGTACCTTCTTATTTGGTTTCAGGTTGACCGCAGAATCGACTGCTAAGCTCTTCGCTAGTATCGTGGCTACGTTGTACTCGTACCCTAAGTCAATCTCTAATTTCTTTTTATATTCTCCTAATATCTGAAAAGCTTAATCAATTTGCCTTGTGTAATTGTTGTAGTACAAATAAAATCCTAAATCATATTTATAAATTACTCAAACGAAAACAATGGTTCTTACGGCTAGCAAAAGTTATTAAAAAGAGAAAGAAATTATTGTTGTACGTTGCAAATAAATTTTTGTAATAATTTTTCATTGGAAAAACCGTTTTTGTAACCTTTGGCGGTACTCCCTTTGAAGCGATTTCGATGACGTGCAGATTTTGTTCTTAAACAATTTTGGCATTCATTACAATGTTCTTTCTCATGGCAATTAGAAAAGTTACAAGTTCTGATGATTCACTCCCGTTCATACAGCAAATAGTATAAATAGAAATGTATACACCTGTATAGTATATACATGTATGCACACTATTTGTCGAATCGATCACTTTAAATATTTACCTTTTCGGTACGATAGATTCGCCGCGCAGAATAGTCCATATCACGGATATGCGACCGCGGCCAGAGCAAACATTTTTCGGGCGTTGTTTATTCTCGCTCTTCGACCGGAGCGTGCGGTTTCTGTACGACATCTACGTATAGTCGCCGTCCGTACCAAAAAGGTTAACTGAATTTTACATGGAACTGTACATTTGCAAATTAAACATAAATCAAAGTTTATTTTTGATAAACGCAGTTTTACAAACTACAGTCTACATACACATAAACAAACTTCATTAAAAATACTTATTATTACACATATACTTTGTAAAATATTTATAATAGCTGAATACTTTTGTGATCAAGTGAATACACAGGATGATCGCTAACTGGTGGTACTGGAAAGGGTGTCATTCTACATTAAGAAATAAGTAAGAAGCGTAGAATAAAATTTTTTCATGTGAGGTTTTGCTTTCGAGAAAATCGACTTTAATATTCGCTTTTAATACTCTCCCGTTTCAGATTTGTGTTTATTGTTGGATCGGGTATCCAAGAATACACAAGAAAACAGAATATTAACTTATGAGAAATTTCATTATTGCAGAAATTTTTTTCTGAGAATAAAAACAGTTTTCTTCGAGCGTTTCTTCTTGGGCCTGCTAGAGCACGCGTCAGTAAGGTTATTTAGCAAGGCCCTGTCTTACTCCCCGCGAAAAAAATTAAAGACATTACAAGGAAATTAATAAGAAGTCTTAACTCTACTAAGAATTCTTCTGTTCGTTTATTTATAATGTTATTAATTTAAAAAAAATACGCTTTTGCAGCTGCGACAAAACGATAAGACATGTGACGATTATTAGAAAGAATAGAATCATAAATTTTAATTTACCACATATTAACAATGTGTACTGCTATCTTTATTTTATAAGATCTCTGTTTAAATATCGCGTTAGTTTGGAACATTTGCTCGAATTTCGCGAATATCGCGATCTATATTCTGTAAGCGTTAGCCGGTTCGGACGATGCTGCGTGCCACATTGTATATTTATATAAGAAGGCGCCGCGCCGCAGAGGCGCCGAGGGCTGAACTCACTACCGAGCTCGCTACAGGAAATTCGGACAGCGATGTACCGGGAATAGAGACCTCGATCAAGCACCGGTATTAACCGCGTCTTGATCACATAAATAGTGCATGGTTTCGATAGCTGCTTAGATCTATCTAACGTGGCTATTGTTTCATCGCACCGCAAAGTGTATTTCGGAGTGATTGACGCGTGTTCCGTGTTCATTCACGGAATTCATTGTTCGCCAATCAAGAGATACTCTTGAAAGGAATCGTGATTTCGATTCTTTACGGCAATCCGTGTTTCATGGGGATAATCTTTCCGAGAACCTTCTCTGCCATAAGCCCTGGTGACGTTTCGTCGTCCCAGCGCAGCAGAAGAACCTATGGCGGCTGTCAAATTATGAAAAGATGGAAAAAGGGGAAGGAAGCGTTTCGTCCTAGGCCCGCTAGAGGACACTTCACTAAGGCTATCTAGCGGACCCGTGCCTTAGCCGCGGGATGTCGTAAGGACAGTTTAGAACAGTATATATACAAACAGAGGAAGATTCAGGTAGTAGCGGGAAATGTGTTGTAGTAATGTCCCTCTGTCGACGAGCATAGGAAGTAGCCGCCACATTACCCCCTTGCCAGTGATCAACGATATCTGGACAAATTTCGATCTAATTACACCGATCTCCGCCGGAATCCAAGGAGGTCGCTGGAATGTGTGCTGTCAGTGTGCCTGCCAGTGATGCTGCCGAATCAACGAAGTTGAGTAGCTCCCTAAGCCGCTTGTAGGACTCATATACCCTAGTAGCATTTATGGTTAGCATTTCGTTGGGCCTACGTTGCAGTATTCGTTGGCCAACCGTTAGAAATGTCGCTATTTTTTTCGTTGGGCCAACGATCATACCCAACGTGGAGGCTACGTCACTATAATACGTTTGTTCTGATCTTCTGTTTTACGGTTGTTTTCACAGAATATAATAAATAATACTTAAACAATGTATCTCCACGGTAAAAATTGGAACAAAGAAAAAAAATTTCGTATCCTCGTCGGACTTGAACCTGGATCCTCTGCGTAGTAAGTTGATACGCTACCGCCGTAACTATAGACATTTCGTGGTTGCATATGCTATGATTTGGGTTACTAGATACGTCAACAAATGTAAATTATAATACATAAAGGGTTTCGTTACGGTATACGAGCACTAAGACCTCCGCATACTGTCGTTCTAAAAGCGAATGCGACACCCGTACCTTCCCCTTGTCAAATGGAGAAACTTAAAGAAATAAATAAACTCCAAGGCTGCACACAATAAAACTTTGGTGCATCGACTATCGCGCAAAAATAACAAATTGTGAGTATATTTAGAAATATGAAAAAAAATGAATTTGGAATATAACATGTTTTTGGTTGCAGCAACATTACATTTCTGGTGTCTGTTAGACGACATATTTCAATGTTGGCAGATTTTCGTTGGGCCAATGTAGTATCACCGTCGTAAATTTCACGTTATTTAACCGACCATAATATCTGTAGGCCCAACGTTGGATATTCGTTGGCAAATTCACATCATTTTTCGTCGTCGGCCCTGCGTTGGGGATCTGTAGGCAAAACCACTAACCATATCCCAACTAACTCCCAACCGTTGGCCACCGTTGGCCAACCATAAATGCTACTAGGATAGTCGCACAAACAATGGATGAACGTCGCACAAATGTAGATACGAAAACGTCGCACCAATTGAGGTGCGGAAACGTTAAACCATATAATGCTGCGAAGGTGACATCAGAAGCGCATAGTAGTTCTCGCTGTTGGTCGGCAGTAGTTTGGCAAGGCAGTGACAGAGTAGTCACCTTCCAGTCCTCCTGATGTTATCCGTGGTTTGTTGATGTTGTCGTCTCCTCTGCTCAGAAGGTAGCGTTGTTGTTTGTTTGTCGGGGCCACCAATTATGGCGGCTGAAAAGTGTGTGAGAGGAGGACAAAGGAGAAGGAAGCGTTTCGTCCTAGACCCGCTAGAGGACTCGTCAGTAAGGCTATCTAGCGGATCCGTGCCTTAGACGCGGGATGTCGTAAGGACAGTGTAGGACGGTGTATATACAAACAGAGGAAGATTCAGGTAGTAGCGGGAAAGGTGTTGTCGTAATGCCCCTCTGTTGACGAGCATAGGAAGTAGCCGCCACAAACCATTTCTCGGACTGTGATATGGTCAATTCACTATACGCCTTTGCTAGTCCCACGTAGCTAGTATTCTGTGCGGGAATTGATCGGCCCAACCTGGTCTTGAATCGTAATCCAGACTACATAGTCACCCTCCACTGAGTGAGATCGTAACGACGAGCTCGGCAGACTTGACTAGTTCAACCACCATAGTCGCACCCACATACGCCTTTGTTATTCTCACTGAGGTAGTATTTTGTGACTGGTTGAACAACACATACGCTATACGCCCTTGTTATTGTGCGCCGATAGCAATTTGTGCGTGTATGTGGTGAGTTGGACCACGTCCTCCATCTAGATTTTTCGGCTTTGTGACGTATTGAGTCACTTTCGAGTTGGAAATTGAGGTTGCTGCAGCACTGTGCAATTCGGCTGGATCATCGCACTTGGAGCCTTACAACCTCCTTGTGAGACTAACCGCCACTCCTACGCACACGCAGTAGAATCGGTATAATCGTTAACTACGCCGGTGCGAATTGACGAACTCTTGATTCTCGAGATTCGTTACAAAATATACAGTCCCCTAAGTCTGATTTGAGCAGATTGACTGTATTCCCTCTCCACGATCGCGATTGTCGCTGTCAGGAGAATACGGGAAACAGCATCACGAACGAGTACGGTTACGTCTCAAACAGGTGTTTAATATCTACGTTCGTTAATTTTATTTTCCAGACGCCAACGTTGCTAAACGAAGGGAAAGACCCACAGGAGACAAAGCAATGCGGACCGCCTGCTTCACGGTTTTTTTTATTTAATAAACGGCCCACCAGCAGGTGCGTCACTATCAATATTAAACCGCCGTACGGTTTCTCATATTCGAGCCACCATTAAGAAGCTTTGGATTGTATTATACGGTCCACCCTTTTTAACAATCTCCACATTCCCATTCAGGAGCGATTTGTACAGGCCACTTTTGACGTCTGTACTCTAGAATTATCCTGTTGATGGGTGTATTTCTGTTTCGCTATACGATATGCATGTTTTGTTAATTGCTCGTTCATTATGTTAAGATACATATCGCCATTCATTTTGCATGGAATAAACCTAACATCAGTCTTCCCCTGATATCCCATTACCACCCAAATCATTATGATACCTACACCCATCTGTTGCTACAGCAAAGTGATTTCTTTCTTCCGTAAATTATGAAAGTATTATAATACTTTAGATAGTCTGAACCATCCAAATTATAGCGTTTTTCACCGGAAAAGATTATCTTTCTCCATTTTTTACGCAATGTATTCGATCTTTTGCTAACTCTAACCGGGCCTATTTATGGCGACATGTTAGTGATGGTTTCACATTTTACTAGAGCGTGTTTTACAGTTGTGTCTCAGCTATTCCGTAAGCAAATACCCCGAAATTTCGGGTACCCGAGCCTCGGGTCCAGTCGGACAATGGAATCCTTGAATCCTGAAAGTTTACAAACTTCGGTACTCGCGATTTCGGGTACCCGAAATAGTAGACGGGTCGGTTCTGGTCGGGTTCCCGAAAGTTTGCAATATTCGGGTACTCGAAGTTAAAGTTGTCTTTATATAAGTATAATGCTGTTTTATGATTTTTCAGTTCAATCTTTTATTTTCACTGGCAGGTTCAGAATGATTTTTGTATTTCTAGTGTAATCGGTTATCAAACTTCGAGAGGAAAAAAATATTTTAGAATACATTATGTGAAATAAAGTACGTAAAGGACGTTTCTGTTTCTAGTAAACACTGTTCTTACAAGACAGAGACTCTTCGTCCGCACACTGTCCGTTGTGACGTTGCAGATTTTGCGACATCACTTTTCCATTATTCTTTGCGGCCGAAACGGCATTTCGAATGGACCGGACCGTCATCTAGCGTACCGAATCGACAGTCACGAATTTCGAGAGCGCTCCCCGAGGAATTTCCGCGGTAATCACCGATCGGCGGCTAATTCAAACCGCGCGCGCCGAGTACGGCAAGTTTCAGGACGTGCACCGTGCACCACCAGCCCTCTCAGGAAGCCTAAGGCAGCTCCCTTCGTGGGATCGCTTTTCGTGAACTACCGAAAACGTCCAGTGCACTGGTGAAGAAAAGGATCGCCAACACACACGGGCCGAACAATCCAGAGGCGACTCAAGCATAGAACCCCTCGAAAGAAAGGCCTTGACGTCGTCTCATCCCGCAAGAAGGGGTTCCATAAGCGTGGGTGGTGTGGACGCGCCCTGGGACGGTCTTGGATGTCCCGGTCGACACTCGGCGATCGTTATGGAAAATCCGGATGTTGCCTAGGGCCAGGCGCCATCCGTGGGAGACCCACAAATTAAATATTTCGAGTGCAAGACCGACCAATTAGGTATTCCGAATAATGAGCAACGCGAGGTACGCGTTCGCGATCTACAAAACGAGCACGATGTGGCGCGAAGAACTACACTCACTCCTCTCGACGCGGTTTCTCCGAGGAAAACTCCCTTTTTACAACGAACGCGAAACACTATTCTTCCTCAAAACGCCGGCAATTGGCGTGAGGCGCGAACACGAGGCGAGAAGCGCCTCGGCACGTATGAAATCGAGGACGAGACGAGAAGCGTTTCGTCCTCACGCGAAATATATAACGGGAAGGATCACTGAGTCGACTTACCGTCTCTCGTGGACACTCTTTTGTTCTCCGAATAGCCTCGATATTTGGGCACTGGGTAGTCACGCAACAAAATGTATTACTTTAACTTTCGGCACGGGAGTCAGCACGACAGAGATCCTTCGCGGTAATCCTGACGACGATCTACCCGGCAATCCCCACCCTACCTATTATTGGGTTTCCCTAATTGGCGGATCTCGCACGCGAAATATTTAATTGGTGGGTTCCCACGGATGTTCCCTGGCTCTGGACGACATCCGAATTCCTCGTTAACGATCGCCTCGCAGCGAACGAGGCGTCCAAGACGATCCCAGGACGCGACCGCACCACCCTCGCATTTGGAACCCCTTCCCGCGGGGTGAGACGGCAGCAGAGCCTCCATGGTGGAGTTCTTCCATGAAGAAAGTCCGGTGTTGAGGGGGTTCGAGGCCTGTGTCGTCTCCGGGTCTTTCAACCCGTGTGCGTCGGTAGCCCTTTTATTAACCCGTCGACGGGCCGTTTTGGTGAGCCAGCAGGTCGCGACGATAGAATCCCACGAGCGAGCCGCCGTTGGTACCTCTAAGGGGGCTAGTGGTGAACGGAGCACGTACTGAAACTTGGCCGTACTCGGCACACGCAATTCAAATTAACCGCCGCTCTTTCGTTTGACGTGGAATTTCCTCGGGGAACGCTCTCGAGATTCGTGAGTGTCGGTTCGATGCGCTAGATGGCGGTCCGGTCCATTCGAATGTAGGGATATTGGCGCCACCGGCGCAATTCCCCTAGCGGCGATACCACACTGCCCCGATGAGGTTGGCAGCGCAGACCTCAGGCACGCAAAGCAGAGAGACGCGTTCCCGCTCTCGCTCACCAACAGCTGTACCGACAACACGTGTCCTTAACCGCTTGTACAGCCGATCAGTGATCTTGAAATATATACACAGTTTTAATATACCATACTTGCTTCTTCCTACTGCGACTTCCTTCGGATATATCGATAAAGCAGAGTAGGCTGCACGAGTTCCGTACGAGCGTACGCGATACACCTAATCCTACACGAATGTGGGGATACCCCCACCTAGTCGCGTCAATGCGAACGTCCTCCGCCCGGCGCGCTGCTCTCGCTGAGCAAGCGCTCGCCCCAGTCACGCACAGTCGCTCGTCGAGCACATTTCGAATCTCGCTCTATACAGTCATTAAAGTAATTGTTGAACACATCAGTCTAAGTTCTTTCACGGCGATCCCTCTGTTCCTTTGGTGCAGTCAACGCAGGAATGGAGCCTGCTAGCAGTGTACCGCACATACACTAGCCTGATCTCCATACGAACTGCCTTTCTGGCCGCGATATTTAACGGAGACATGCAACGTCACAACATATACGAATCGGTGACGGGTCAGGTTCTAGCGGGAAGGTTATTGTCTAATTGTCTGTCTGCTGGCGAGCGTAGGAAGTAGCCGCACAGGTTTCTAACGTGTTTTGCTATTTTAATTTATTGACCCTTTTGATTTTTTATAGAATGAATTGTTCGTATTATTAGAACAAATGTTCTTTACTATTCAGTTTTAAAATAGTCAGATATTTCGTCGCGAAGCATAGGCAATCGGAGATCCAGTACCTTTAATTGTCTCATGAATAAACCCATAAGCCATATTATTTTATTACACCGAATATCAAGTCGCACTCTGATCTCAAGGTAGTAACCTCATACCCCGACGTAAGCATGCCGTAAAATCCCGATTTTTACACTTTTCCGACGTTATGTTGATCCCGTCCTGCTGATTGGTGAACTGCTGGTCCACCAAATACCAATATAAGGCATCCCCTAATTTTATACCTGTCTTGTACATAGAACCACCTAGAACCAAACCTTTGTCGATCGAGGCTCCGTAGTATTCGTGCTCCTTTAAATTCACAAAGACGATCAACATACAGTCCACTTCGTTATATTGCTTGTATGAATTATTAAACATATTCATACATCAAACACTGGGAGTTCGAATCTTTTAGGAACCAACACCTTCACGATCAAGAAATCCGCTGCAATAACGTTCACGGTCTTGACGGAACACTTACAATAAGAAACAAGTTAATTTATCAATAAGATGAAGCACCGGCGCATTTTTATAGTCAAGTAAGAAGACTTTTGCTTGAAGAATATCAAGTTTGGATTGACTGTTGTTCGCGATCACGCTCGCTCAGGATGAGCATTTTGAATTCCCTCGTCCGGTCGCCCCGCGCTCTCACGAACCGTCGTGAGCCCGTTACGCGGATCCCCGTTACACCCCGTCTACCTTGCGATCACGCAACTCCGGAACTCCAATCCGCGGGCGCTAATTAACGGGTGATCCTGCGTAACCAATCCGCGGCGTTCTCGGAATTTCGGAATCTCTTCCGTTCCTAGAATTTCGAACACTTCCGAAAATCTCGTCGCGACAATCAGATCTCTCGCTGTCTCTTTCTCGCTCATCTGATTGTCTGCCGCTGCAAAGTCGCGAGTGTGAACTCACACTAAATTCAATTGTACAGTTTCTTTATTAATTTTGTTACGTTTTGTACAGTAATTCTGAGATAAAATACAGTCCACTTGTTCTCGTGCACGTGCTCGCATAAAGACTCTCGTGGTTTTTTCAACTTCACGCACAGCGCTGTGCGTTTCCAGCTCCTTGCTCCTTCGGATCTCGCGGTCATCGGTCGTGTCCGAAACAACTGTGAATTAATAGCTTGACCACCACGCTCCCTTGATCTCACATTATTCGAATTTTATTTACGGAGTCAAATCAAATCAATTGCCAGTTACCAAATAATTACGAGTTTCACTTAATTACAAGAAAAAACCATTAATAGAAAGGTTCGTAGAGCACACTTATGTGTCAGTAGAATAGTTAAAATTTTCAACAAGTGCTATAATAATAAAATGCATCGTAAGTTAATATTCTGTTCTGTCGAGTATTCTGGATTAACCAGTCCTGCGGTAAACACAAATCTGAAAAGATATAATAAACTAACCGGCGAATATTAAAAGTCGATTTTCTCGAAAACAAAGCCTCGTATGAAAAAATTGTATTCTACATATTTTTACCTAATTATTGTATGTAGAATCACTCCCTTTCCGGTTACACCAGCAGTTACCGATCACCCTGTGGAGAGTGAACTATGGAGCGTGATCAGCTTACAAATACACGGTTTTACAAAAGGGACTTAAGGTTTTTGAATCATGATAACTATAAAGTACTATTGTGGGATTAGGACCCCCCAGACCACAAATACCGTAGGAAATTAGGAAGAAGGCCGGGGAGGGTTCCGTGGGTGAGCGCGTTAGTCGATCGGCTACCACCGCGAGGGCCCGGGTTCGATTCCCGGCGCCTTCCTTTTTCATGAGATCCTGCACTTGGGGGCTCGTCCGGGATAGGGGGAGCACCGATCACCGCACAACGGCGACGATAACGGACTAAGACGAAAACAAAGCGAGCGTAGCGAAGAGGTCGCACGTAAGCGAAGCGGGAAAAAGTGCGAATTGCGAAATACGAGTTATGAGACGAGTGCGAGAAGTTGTGTTGATGGCGCTGAGGCCAAACATACACAAAAAGACGATGACGCTGTAATGAACATTCGAGGGCGAATGTCTTTGCAGGACGGCCGAGCGTGGGATTAGGACCCCCCAGACCACAAATACCGTAGGAAATTAGGAAGAAGGTGGGAGGGTTCCGTGGGTGAGCGCGTTAGTCGATCGGCTACCACCGCGAAGGCCCTGGTTCGATTCCCGGCGCCTTCCTTTTTCCTGAGATCCTGCACTTGGGGGCTCGTCCGGGATGGGGGGAGCCACCGATCACCGCACAACGGCGACGATAACGGACTAAGACGAAAACAAAGCGAGCGTAGCGAAGAGGTCACACGTAAGCGAAGCGGGAAAAAGTGCGAATTGCGAAATACGAGTTATGAGACGAGTGCGAGAAGTTGTGTTGATGGCGCTGAGGCCAAACATACACAAAAAGACGATGACGCTGTAATGAACATTCGAGGGCGAATGTCTTTGCAGGACGGCCGAGCGTGGGATTAGGACCCCCCAGACCACAAATACCGTAGGAAATTAGGAAGAAGGCCGGGAGGGTTCCGTGGGTGAGCGCGTTAGTCGATCGGCTACCAATACGAGGGTCCGGGTTCGATTCCCGGCGCGGTGCTTTCCTTTTTCCTGAGATCCTACACTATTTTCTTGTCAAGTAGAACTTCATATAATTTGCATTGAAACATATACAAATCTATACATGGCACCGCGTTCACAAGACCAACTTTTTTTAATCGTTGAAACTTATTGTGAAAATGAGCGTTCGATAAAAGAATCGTCCTACTGAACAAGCAATTCGCGTTATAATGCAATGATTACCGATTTCTCACGGCCTCAACTCATCGTTAATGAAATTGACATTTCTGATGTTTATCTTCAATAAGGTGGCGCTACAAGCCACAAAACGCGGGCAACCGAAGCGTTATTACGTGCGAAGTTTCCCAACGTGTAATTTCCCGAAATGTTGATGTGAATTGGCCACCGGATTATCCCAGCTGAACACTGCTGTACGGGTATATAAAAATTATATGTCACGTCTACCATAGCGGAATTTTATAACTCCTGGATCGGTGGAGATCCGTTTAAGAAATGGGCCGCAAAATTGTTCTTGACCCCATTTTCAAGGTCAATATTTTTTAAGTTACATCTTGTAGTACTCGTCACGAGGAACAAAAGTCTTGCAGAAATCATGGGTCTCAAGTCAACCATTCTCTTAAGAACGACTTTAAAATTTCGTAAACTATTTCATTTCATTTGTCTACAGAGTGTTCCAAGATGGTAAAAATGATGGTACAAATGGTGGAGTAGGTGATTCTACAAGAGAAATTAAGTCTAAAATATACAATACTTTTTTTCATTTGACACCCCGTTTTCGAGAAATTCGGGTTTGAAAATCCGTCAAGTTCGTGTCCCTAGCGTTTGTAAGAAATAGATCAGGTAGTTTATGAAGAGATGCATCAGACAAATTTTCAAACCCTAATTTTTCGAAAACTAAACGTCACGCGAAAAAATGTTATTGACTTATTTTCTCATGTGGATTCACCCTCTCTACGTTTATATCATACTGGGATACCCAGTAGACACGTGGAATAAAATAGTTTACAAAACTTTAAAGTCGTCTTTTAAGAGAATGGTTGACTCGAGACCCATGGGTTCTTTAAGACTTTCTATTCCTTGCGACGAGTACTATACGATGTAATACAAAAAATGTTGACCTTGAAAAAGTGGTCAAGGATAATCCACCAATCCAGAGGTATAGAAGGCCGCTATGTTAGTCGTGACATACAATTTTTATACACCCTGTAAATTTTCCTACGGGGTTATTTCATAAATCAGGTTCACACCAATAAACCAGATAGCATTTCAGATTTAAAAGATAACATCAGAGCTGTTATAAGAGAAATTAGTGCCGGAATGTATGAAAACACCATATAAAATTATGATGTTTGTAAACAGGACCATGGCAGACATTTAAATGACATTATCTTTCACACTTAATCGTAATCGATCACACTTACATTTCAAATAAAGAAATCAGATATATTTCATGTATATGCGTATTTATTAAAAAAAGAACCACCCTAAGGTTTCCTTTGGAAGATATTGTAGATAATTTTGCTATTACGATATTGATGTAAAAGTATAGCTGGATAAGAGTGTTCTTCACACGAAGGCGTTATCGAATGATGTGAATAGGGCTTGCAATCCCGCAGAGTGGAATCCCGCAATCCTGCAGGATCCCGCGTCGTTTTTTGGTCCCGCATTTCTTACATAGGTGATACGAGATCCCACTTTGCGGGATTGCAAGCCCTAGATGTGAAGATAGATCAATCTGATCTGTAGGCACATCATACCCCTTTATCCAAATATTCCCTTTGTTCATCTAGTACAACATGGTTCAAAGAGATCTTGAAGATGATTATAGTAAATTTTTGTATCTAGTTTTTCCCCCAGAGTTTCAAGGTCACTTTAAATTTTTTTGTAGCTAAACCTATACATTTTCTACACCTGTGTTTTAGCGGGTATAGAGACGAATTCGGCAAGTATCAAATATCCGCTAAAAGGTAAGTATAACAAAATGATGGGTTCATCTATGAAAAACTTAAGGTGATAGATAAAAGTTTTAGACTAACAGCATTATAATTTAAGCCGATCGGGCATTGTGGAATACTTTATAAATGTCTAATAAATATAGAGACTGCGGATTTATGCATTTACCGGTAACAGAAAAACACAAAACCCACAAAACAGTGAAAACACCAAAACATTTTAAACCCTTTGCAGTCCTACACGTTTGTTCTCGTATATTTCAAAACATACTATAATATTGTATAATTCAATTCTATTACTGTATTTAACTTTAATAACCTACTTACAAGAGAACATACCAAAGTGATATATAACGATTTTGATGAAACTTTTGGGGAAAGTTAGTTCTTAGAAAACTATTGGACACATATTCCTCTTAGCGGTCATTGTCCACATTGAACGGATGAAATAGTCCTAAAAGTTGGGAGTTACGGGTGCGGAATCCTGCGCGCAGCGCTCCAAGCGGCCGCTAGGGGAAGCTCGAATGAGAATGTGTGGCACACAGAACTCCGCTAGATTAGCCTATACGTATACCAGCAGAGAGGAAACTCGTACGAGATTTCAAGCTATTTCAAGGTTCCGCGGGGCCCGATTTTACGGCGAAAAAACGCAAAAGTAGGAGTTTTGAGTATACGCGTCCACTAAATGAAAGATAAATCTAGTGCGCTTGACTATAGAAACAGCCTACTTTCGCGATATTGAGGCGTACTTTGGGATATTCGGCAGCATGTTGCCCATCAGAAATCGTTGTAGGCCGCGTGACGTCACGACATGTTGAATCTTTAAGTATCTGGAGATTTAGGGTTCTTATAGAGACACCTGGATGCACGCCCGCTAGCGAGGGCACATACAATGTTGACGAAACGTCTATTATGTTATTTATTTACGTATTATAGGCGTAAAAAGTAGACTTCTAATACAGATATCAGCGCTCATAGCGACAAATGCCGGTACTATGTCTTTCTCGAAGTCTTCTTTTTACGCCAAAAATACGTAAATAAATAACATACAGTCGTGGACAAAATTAAGTGGACAGGTCTAATGATCAACAAAAAATCAACGCAATATAAAACATAATTTTAATAAACTAGAATTGTACGGTACATTTAAGTTAACAAAGTGTACTTTAATGAAATAAACAACAATATCAATAATAAAAGTTCATATAATAGAATATATTATCATTAATCAAAATTGTATACAATTTTTGGTGGTCAAAATTAAGTGGACACATTATAAATATTTAGAAAATAAGCAGTTAGTATTTGGTATTGTAACCTCTTGCTTTAATTACTGCTTCTAATCGTCGTGGGATGATTTCCACAAGTTTTTGGAGGTAACTTCGATCAATTTGTTGAAATTTTATTTGCAATTCGTTTAAAAATACTGTTTTATTATGACGTCTTCCTAATGGTATTTCCGAATCTAATAAGCTCCATAAATTTTCTATAGGATTAAGATCTGCACTTTGTGGAGGCCAATAGAGAACATCTATCCCACAATCTTATAAAAATTTGTTCGTTTTCTTCGCCGTATGCTTATGATCATTATCCCGTTGTAGCATCCATCCCTCATCGAAATCCATTTTTAGGGTTGACTATTCTATATTTTCATTTAAAATTTCAACGAACATATCTGGATTCATGATGCCATGGATGGGTGATAAATTTCCAACCCATACCAAGAAAAACATCCCCATACCATTATGGATCCCCCTCCACGTTTGATGGTAGGCAACGCATACTGCTTCTTGAGAGCTTCATTCGGTTTTCTCCATACGCGTGTTCTCTTTTTTTTTTTAATTTAATGACTCAAATTTGCTCTCGTCACTCCATATAATTTTTTTCCAAAATAATAATGGCTTATTCACATATTTTTTTGCGAAAGCTAAACGTCTCTTTTTATGAAGTTTACTAATGCGTGGCTTGCGTCTAGTTAAACAACTCTTCAGATTAACTTCTTTTAATCTTTGTTTCACAGTTCTTGAAGACATATTTAATTGTACAGTTTCAACAATACTTCGTGATGTTATCGATGGAATACGTTGAGTTTCTCTTACAATTTGTCTATCATCGTATGAATTTGTGCTACGTTCTCGTCCTCGACCGATTAAATTTTCAACAGTATCATACTGTAAATACTTGTGATAAATTGTAAGCACTCTACTCTTAGAAACTTTGTATTTTTCAGCCATTTTACGATAACTTAGCTTATTTTTGCACTCTGAAACAATTAACTTTCGCAGGTGCAAGGGGAAATTCTTCTCGTCTCTTAGACATGCTCGGTTTATATTTCGAATCTTGTTTAAACAAAAGTTCAATGTCTACCGAGGACGAATGACACCGCACAATGCGAGAGTCAAACGTTTGTTTACATTTTTTCCGTCCCAACACAGAATGTCCTCTGCGTCCACTTAATTTTGTCCACGGTCTCAAAGACACCCATACAAACAAATATGCATAAAAATTAACAGAAATATTATATTTATGCTTTTACATACTAAATAAATTCTTTCATTGTGTATAAACATTTTTCATGTTAAACATCTGCAATAAATTTATAACACAATAAATGCAAATAGAGATTATTCAGAATTTATGTTCTGTCCACTTAATTTTGTCCACGACTGTAATAGACGTTTCGTCAACATTGTATGTGCCCTCGCTAGCGGGCGTGCATCCAGCTGTCTCTATAAGAACCCTAAATCTCCAGATACTTAAAGATTCAACATGTCGTGACGTGACGCGGCCTACAACGATTTCCGATGGGCAACATGCTGCCGAATATCCCAAAGTACGCCTCAATATCGCGAAAGTAGGCTGTCTCTATAGTCAAGCGCACTAGATTTATCTTTCATTTAGTGGACGCGTATACTCAAAACTCCTACTTTTGCGTTTTTTCGCCGTAAAAACGGGCCCTGCGGAACCTTGAAATAGCTTGAAATCTCGTACGATTTTCCTCTCTGCTCGTATACGTATAGGCTAATCTAGCGGAGTGTGTGTGTGCCACACATTCTCATTTGAGCTTCCCCTAGCGGCCGCCTTGGAGCACTGCGCGCAGGAGTCCGCACCCTTAAAACCATACCTACATAGCTAAATCTGACATGGCAGAAAACTAGCAGCTCTGGCGTCAACATGCAGGCAGTTTGCTTACTGAGATAGTCAGCAATACATGTACATATTGCTTGTATAATATACAGCGGGCGCACGGCTCGCCTACCTGAAACGAGGGTACACCGCGCCCTTTTCCAGCGCATTCTAGCGCCAATTTTTAAATCTCCATCTTCTTTAGCAGAGGCTCTTTTTGAAGGGGAAATCTCATGGAACATGACAATATTTTTTTCAAAATTTCAAAAACCTATGCTCTTCAACGAAAAAAAATGCAAAAGAAAAATTTGTTTATATTTTTCGACATTAACAAGTTAATTATGCATGTTGAAAAAATTATTTGATAATAGCCTAATCCTTTATGCATAAAACTAAGAAAAATTTAACTCAATCGAACAAACAGTTCCTGAGGTAAAAATTCGAAAGTGAAGCCTATTTTCGTCAAAATGGGCATAATTACAAACTCCGATGGCCCGAAATTTCTAAACAAATTCTCAACCGTCAAAATTATGACTTAAAGTCCCCTCGTTTCAGGCTACAACATATTTCACTTAGAACAAAATAGCCGGTGGTGACGTCAAAAAGTGATCGATTTGGCATGGAATGGCCCATGTATTATGATTTACTTTCTCAAGTATATTCTTTTATTGCAGTATTATTGTAGTAGATTTACGATTTATTGATCTCATGTACTGTTAAAAAACGTAGGCCACTCTCACAATAACTTGTACTTTTGAAGCCGCTATACATGTGCATGCGGTTTTCCAAAAAATCATAACGAGCAGTGCAAATCCTGTAATAAACATTCTTTTAACATTAATATGATGCATAAGTATTAATTTTTAAATAAATCCCGGTGTTTTCTAACATTTTTGTAGTCTTTAATTTTTAGTAATTAATCCTTGGAAAAGTTGACTGATTGACTGAAGAAAAGATTGTATATCGAAATACACATTGTAATAATAACAGCAACAAGAATTAGTTCTAGAGATAAAGAACCCAATTGTACATGAAAAGAGAAAAAA
The DNA here is from genome assembly GCA_913789915.3 of Sphecodes monilicornis. Classification (NCBI taxonomy): domain Eukaryota; kingdom Metazoa; phylum Arthropoda; class Insecta; order Hymenoptera; family Halictidae; genus Sphecodes; species Sphecodes monilicornis. Next base: position 2,911,993 of record OU565299.1, on the reverse strand, counting down.
ATACGTATGGTCATGGTGGGTTAACCGAAAATCTTTTGTGCAACTGTTTTTAAGTAGCGTATGGGAATTAATTCAATTTTAACCGTAATTTATTACTTTCAGATTAAGTGGAATAAATAATCGTTATAAATTGTGCACCTTTGTTATGATCGAAGTGCAGCGATTGTGTACCTCTATGCTCGCATAAAAAACCATCGGTACTTTCGGAACTACTAGCGCATCTTCTTCGAGAATAAATCCGTGATCTCTCTTGTGGAGATGACGACATCGTTTGCGACGGATTGTCTGAACGATCGCTATTCAAGCGAATCGACTCTTTTCGATTACGAATCTCAGCTTTTAAAGCTTCTTGTCGTTTTTGAATTTCATCCTGCAATACCTGCAATTTTTTTCTCGTATTATTCTCAAAATATTTCAATCCAGAAACAGATGTTTTTTATAAATACAGTATTGTCTCAATGAATGTGGTGACCTCGGGTCACAGACGTGATTTCTCGAGATTCATTTATCTTTTGCCGCCAGCGTCAGCCGAGCGACCAAACCAGTCGGTACCAGCGTGTCGGTGAGACAAACTTTTCTGATTTTAATTATTTTTTCGTGAAACTTTTGCCAACGCATTTGTGACTTTTACCTGATTAAATATTTACTTGTTTAATTGACGACAATAAGTGTTTCAAGTACACATGTACATAGATAAATATGCACCGGATAACGTCATATTTGGTCTCATTTCAATCAGAAAAATGGCACGAATGTGTTGATAGAAGTTTCATGAAAAGAATTTAAAAAAAAAAGTTTTTTCATTGAATTAGTATTGGCTCACCGATATACAGTATTTCATCGATAATTGTTCACAACACGGGTCTGCGGAGGGACAATTATGCCGCAGGGATATCATTGTTTGAGGTTTGCCGAACGTAGAGAAGGACAGCCGAGCTCGTGAGGCCTCGGTCACCGAGAAATGTAAACATACCTAATCCGAATTTCCAACTTCTTTATTAATCATTATTTTTTTTATGGGACTTCGATATATTTGTGGCAGTTTTCTAATAAAAAGAATACCAAATATGATATAATTCCGATGATATTTACTTGTGTAATCGACGATTAAAGTTTCGGGCGCGAGGAAGGATAGCGTATGGGAAAGAAAGAGACGCGGAGAGTCCCAGTCGGCAGCACAGTTCAAAGGCTCGCGCGTCCTCACAATTTATTACCACGGAATAACTTTTTTATTATTACTTATTTTTTTACGAGACTTTTGCTAATAGATTTGTGACATTGTTCTGATTAAAATGATGCCAAACACGATATAATTCGGATCATATACAGGTGTATGGTCATTATGTATAGGTCATGTACATAACATCGGTGAGGCAACAGTAATGCAATGACAACACTTTTTCATTTATAATTAATCTTTTAGGAGACTTTTACCATCATATTTGTAATATTTCTCTGATCAAAATTCTACTGATTATACATACATATCTATTTTTTTAATTGACGATGGAGTAAGTTTTGGTAACAGACAAAGAGAGTAGATAGTAAAGAAAGGGACACTGCAAGTCGCAAAATTTACTCCATCGTCAATTAAAAAAATAGGTGTATGTATAATCAGAAAAATTTTGATCAGAGAAATATTACAAATACGACGGTAAAAGTCTCCTAAATGATTAATTAAAAATGAAAAAGTGTCGTCATTGCATTACTGTTGCCTCACCGATGTTATGTACCTGACATATACATAATGACCATACACCTGTATATGATCCGAATTATTTCGTGTTTGGCATCATTTTAATCAGAACAATGTCACAAATCTATTAGAAAAGTCTCATAAAAAAATAAGTAATAATAAAAAGTTATTCCATGGTAATACATTGTGAGGACGCGCGAGCCCTTGAACTGTGCCGCCGACTGCGACTCTCCGCGTCTCTTTCTTTCCCATACGCTATCCTTCCTCGCGCCCGAAAGTTTAATCGTCGATTACACAAGTAAATATCATCGGAATTATATCATATTTGGTATGATTTTTATTAGAAAAATGACACAAATATGGTCATCGAAGTCCCATAAAAAAATAATGAATAATAAAGAAGTTGGAAATTCGGATTAGTGTGGTCTCACCGATATACCCGAGCCGCATGGTGTCATATTTCTCGGCGACCGAGGCCTCTCGAACTTCGTGGCCCCTCATTTTATGGCATACGCAAAAATTTAGAAATCGACTTATTTCGCGTTTTTCGGCCAAATACCCCACTGTGCGACATGTTGGTGACGATTGTTGTGTTCGCTCGACTCGACGCTGCCAGAAAGAGATAAAGGAATCTCGAGGAATCGTTTCTGTACACGATGAATGTGAAGTTTCGGACCCGAGATCTTCACTTTCATCGCGACAACACTGCATATCTTTTAAATAATGTTATAGCAATTTAAACAATTGGTAATTTGCTGGTACCATGTCAGGTAAAGAAGCAAACACTCACAATTCATTGACAATAGATTCTGTTATCTATTTTCATTCAGTCTTGGAAAAACTCTGACTGAAACCCCCAGATGATTAATACAAATCTCGAATTTTCCAAGATTCAAGGCAAATAGTATTCAGCGTTGAATGCACAGTTTACTAACAATGAGTCCCACTATACATACAGCTCTTGACGTTTGAACGAGAACCACATGAATGTCATAAATGGCACTTTCTTATTGGTTGCCCATATTAGTATGAAACACGTCGATGAATAAGTATACGCCAGGCTTAGACATTATTTAAATAACAGATTGGAGAAATGGTTATTTGATTAGTATGTTGTCTTATTTGGCTAAATGATATTTTAAAAGTATCACATTTTTACACATTTACAGGGTCTCCCACATAACGCGACTCACTATTCCTCGAGCATTTGCGACCATGTAACAGAAAATATTTTGAACCGTAGTTTGATGGTATCAAGTGCTCTAAAAATGAGGATAAAAACTCCGAAAATACTTTGTTTACTAGTCTAGGATAAAATATTCCAGCAACTGACGACCGAACGAAACGGGTCGCTCCTAAAACACCTCTTTATGGTTTGCTATCACGTAGCCAGCGTTCAGAGTATAGATTGTGTACACAGGTTACACTGGTTCAAAATGAAATGTATCAATGTGTGAAATATTATTATTTCTACAACTGTAAACCTGATACTGGTTTAAAACATACAGTCACTCCCATTAATATTCGTACACACTTAAAAAGACGATAACTTGTTTAATATTGGACCATACGACTTGGACTTTTTTGAGATGTTAGAATAATTAGTTTACTACATGACGTGAGAAAGAAATTATAAAACAATTGCAATTGGTCGGTATTGTAGAGAAAATAGTAAAAGTTGTGTTTTACAATTTTTTTATGTGGCATATGTTGAAAATGTAAAACATCCATTTTGTAGATCTGTATCAATTGTATACATTTTCAAATTTTCATCCAATTTGGATTACGTGGAAAACAGCGACAGGCATCGAATGACGTAAGAATCCTTCGATTTATTACAGTTTAAGGCCGAAAATTGTGAAAAGCTGCAATTTTTGCAATCTTCAAACAGTTGTAGCTCATTGCAACGTTTGCCGATTTTGGTGAAATATTCAGAGTGTATACTGTTAGAATATGCGGTAAATTCATACGCACACAGAGAAGAGAAGGCCGCGCCATCTGGCGCAAGAGAGAGCACGGCAGCTCACGGTGTAAGGCAGTTCCCCGAGAGACTCGAGAATGAAAGCGTAGAGTTAGAGTATATAATAATATATAATTATATGTAGTAGTATGAATAAATATATTTGATGTTGCCTCAAGTGGGGTGTTTTGTTGTGATCCACGATATATTAACATGGTAGCAGAGCGTGGTTTCTATTCCGAAAGTGACTACTGATATACTTTGTGAGGTTATGAGAAAACGTGGCTCGGAAGAAGAGAATCGTTGAAAAAATCTATTCGTCGAGGAAGTTCCAAGAAAAAGAAAGAAGAGGAAAAATGGCGGACAAAATAGAAATTCCAGTTTTCAATGGAAGAGATTATAGTATCTGGAAGAAGAGAATGTTGATGCTGTTGAAATGGAAAAAATGTGACGCAGTTGCAACGAGGGAAAGAGTAGAGTCTGATGTTAAAAACACATGGGACGAGGACAACCTAAAAGCAATGAATTATATATATATATATATATATATATATATATATATATATATATATAGTGGGATATCGAATGAACAGATGGAATTTGTCTGCGACGAAGAGACAGCGTGGGGAATAATGAAGAAATTTGATCAAATCTACTTAAAAGAATCAGCTCTTCAAATATGCGTAAGAAACAGACTGGACAAGATGAAGTTAAGGGACTACGAGGATTCCAGTACCTTCTTCAACGAGTTTGAAAAATTGATAAACGATTTGAAAAATTCAGGGGCAACTGTAAACGAGAAGGAAAAGTTGAACTACATGTTAAGGACATTACCAGATTCTTTAAGCTATATAGGAGACTTAATAGATGTCATGCAGGAGTCTGAGAAAAATTGCGAATTTATCAAAAACAAGATATACATGTGGGAAATAAAAGAAAAAGGTGAAAGCCAAAACCGGTGTAGACCCAGTGTGTTTAAAACCGAAAGGAGAAATCAAGAGAAAATCTGCTTTGGATGTGGAAAACCGGGACATCTAAAATTTAATTGCAAGAACACGTGGTCGAGAGGAAATCCTGGAACAAGTGGCGCTAGTAGTGGGGCATATTGGCAGGAAAGTGTCCATCAGACCCAAGAGCAGCAGCAGTTTCGCGGCGACGGCACCAGAGGCCGCGGCGGACGAGGCTATGTTCAACGAGGTTATGGACAGCGAGGTTATGTTCCACGAGGCTGCAGTCAACGAGGCTATGGGCAGCGAGGAAGCGGTTGGCAACAACGCAACGACGGATATCGACAACTTGATGGGAGTCAGAGGAATAGTGAGACTAATCGTACAAGTAATGCGGCGTTATTTTATACAGAAACAGAGAATAAGTCGGAAAATGAAAATATGAATGTAGAAGTAAATAGCTGCGATAACAATAGAATTGATTGGGTATTAGACAGTGGGTGTACTGACCATATCACGAATAGTGGTCTCTATTTTACTGATTATGTAAATTTAAAAACGCCCATTAACGTAAAAATAGGAGATGGCAGATGTTTGACAGCTATAAAAATTGGCAATATTCAGAATCATTTCATTGTTTATGGAAATAAAATGGAAATTAAAATGTCAAATGTATTCTATGTAAAAGAAATGGATCGAAATTTAATTAGCTTCGCAAAAGTTACAGATAGAAATAAAGTAGTTTCAGTAGGTGATACTTCAAAAATTTATAATGAACAAAACGAGTTGGTCGCAGTTGCACGGAAAGAAAATGGTTTATATAAAATGAGCAGCTATATAGATAATGTAGAATCTAATGTAACTATGAGAGGAAATAGGAATATGACATTAAAGGAAAAATATCATAGGATTCTAGGACATGTCAACTTTAATTATTTAGATATTATGTGCAAAAATAAATTAGTCGATGGCATACCAAATGATCTAGAGTCTGAATTTTTGAGATGTGGTACGTGTATAAAAAATAAGATGCACAATTTACCGTTCGAAAACAAAAGAAAGAGAGCCAAAAATCTTTTGGAAATAGTTCACACCGATTTAAATGGCCCTCACAGTACCACTGGTAATAATGGAGAAAAATACTTTTTATCATTCATTGACGATTACAGTAAAGCCGCAAGAGTATATACCATTAGATCAAAAGTTGAAGTTTATGAATGTTTCATGGATTACATAAATATTGTTGAAAATTTAACTGGTAATAAAATCAAAAGGTTGAGATGTGATAACGGTAAAGAGTACCTAAACAAAGATATTTATAGGTTAGCTAGAGAGAAGGGCATTTCTGTGGAGCCTTGTCCACCGTATGTACATCAATTAAATGGTACAGCTGAGAGATATAATAGGGCAATAATGGACACGGCAAGATGTTTGCTCTCTGAGGCTAAAGTAAATGTTAGGTTTTGGCCTGAAATAATTAAAACAGCATCATACTTAAAGAATAGAACATTAGCAAATACTTTAGAAAATAATACTCCATATGAAATCTTAACTGGAAAGAAGCCAGATATAAGTAATTTGCGTTTGTATGGAAGTAGAGTTTTTGTACGGGTACCAGAAGAAAAAAGGAGGTCAAAGTGGGACAGAAAAGCTGATTTAGGGATACTGTTAGGATATGATAGCGTTGGATATAGAATTTTGATAAATAGTAAAGTTATTGTAGCAAGACATGTCGATGTCATTGAAGAAAATGTAAATCTAATAGGATTTAGAGGGGATGAGGATGAAAACAAGGATATGAGTGATTCGAAGGATAACGATGATGAGAATGAAAATGAAAGGGTAATTCAAGTTACAAAAAAAGAAAATCAGTTAGATGAGGAAAATGATATAACCTCAAAAGTTGTTTATAATCAAACTAATAGACAAGAATGTGAATTGCGGAAGTCAGAAAGAGCTAAGAAAAGGCCTGAAAGGTATGGTGAAAGCTCGATGTATTCTAGTTGTATTTATGTAAATTTTGTAAGCGCAGATAGCCCAATAAGTTTCGAAGATGCGTTGAAAAGCAATGAGTCAGAGTTATGGAAACAAGCGATGGATAGGGAGATTAATAGTTTAAAGAAAAATAAAACTTGGAAGCTAGTTCAAAAGCCAAGAGATAAGAAAGTTTTAGACTTAAAATGGATATTCACAAATAAAGCTGACAATAGAAAAAAAGCAAGACTTGTAGTTAGAGGTTTTCAACAAAATGAAGTGTTAGAAGACTTGTATTCACCGGTGGCTAGGATGCAAACGTTAAAGTTGCTATTGTCATATTGTTGTCAAAACGGTCTATTTATAAAGCAAATGGATGTAGAAACAGCTTTTTTAAATGGAACAGTCAAATCTGAAGTGTATGTTAAACAACCGATGGGGTATGATGATTGTACGGATAGAGTGTGCAAATTACAAAAAGCGTTGTATGGTTTGCGAGAAAGCCCAAGAGCTTGGTACGAGTGCTTTGATAGATATGTAAGAAATTTAGGTTTTAAGAAAAGTGAAAATGACTATTGTTTGTATGTGAAAGACGATCAAAACGATATTATATATCTGATAATATTTGTGGATGACTTACTGATTTGTGGTAAAGATGAGAAGAAACTTAATATTATTAAACGTAAACTCTCAGAAAAATTTGTAATGAAAGATTTAGGAGAAGTGAAAACGTACTTGGGTATAAATGTCGGATATGACCACAAGAAACATGAAATGACTTTAGACCAAAAGAATTATATTGAGTCACTAGCTAGACAATATAATATAGAGGATGCGAAACTGTATTGTACTCCGATGGAACAGAATTTGAAATTGAAACCAACACAGTCAGCATGTAGTGATGACAAATTTAGAAATTTAATAGGAGTCTTATTATACATAAGTACAGGGACTAGATTAGATGTGAGTCACAGTGTTAACTACTTGAGTAGGTATCAAAATTGCTATAATGAAACTCACTATAAGTATGCACTAAGAATTCTAAAATATTTATATTTGACTAAAGATCTCAAACTGAACTATAAAAAGGATGAAAATGCTGATATAATAGATTGCTTTGTAGATGCTGACTGGGCTGGCGATGAGTTAGATAGGAAATCAACAACAGGGTATATTATTAGAATGTATGGGAACGTAGTATACTGGAAGTCAAGAAAACAGGGTAGTGTGACTAAGTCATCAACAGCAGCTGAATATGTTGCTTTGTCAGAATCGGTTAGTGAATTAAAAGTAATGATAAATTTGATGAAAGATTTCAAGGTTCAAATTGTAAAACGAATCAATGTTTATGAAGACAATTCAGGAGCAGTTGCTATTGCTAAATTTGGAAATTTTACAAAGAATTCAAAGTATATAGAAGTACATTACCATTTTGTTCACGAATCCTATGCGAAAGGAATAATTGATATTGTTAAAATCGATTCAGAAAATAATATTGCGGATATTTTGACAAAATCTCTAGGAAGAAACAAATTCGAAAAATTTAGAACAATGTTGAAATTACAATAAGTTTATAGTATGAATTTAAGGAGGTGTGTTAGAATATGCGGTAAATTCATACGCACACAGAGAAGAGAAGGCCGCGCCATCTGGCGCAAGAGAGAGCACGGCAGCTCACGGTGTAAGGCAGTTCCCTATTAGTAGTATGAATAAATATATTTGATGTTGCCTCAAGTGGGGTGTTTTGTTGTGATCCACGATATATTAACATATACAGTTGACACAGATCTACAAAACGTATTTGTTGAATTTTCAATATGGAAACACATAAAACAGTTATAAATAACAACTTTTAGTATTTTCTTTGTAATCCCGACCAATTAAATTTTTCAAAATTTCTTTTTTTCAACGTGTAGTAAACTAATTGTTCTAACTTCTAAAAAAAAATCCAAGTCACATGATCCAATATTAAAAACGTGATCGTCTTTTAAAGTGTACGAATATTAATGGGAGTGACTGTATGTCAAGTAATATCCGTTTTGAATTTGTCATAATGTCCCCTACAATTCCTAGAGAAAAAATATATGAGGTCCTATTTATGTTAACAAAGGTGACTGGTTTCGCTATATAAACAAAGTACTTTCGGAATTTTTTATCGTTATTTGTACAGCACATGATACCATTAAGAATAGTGAGTCGCGTTATGTGGGAGACCCTGTAGATGTGTAAACATGTGATACCAACGGCCAAACATTTTAAAATATCATTTAGCCAAACAACACAACATGCTACATAATGTCTAAGCCTGGCGTATACTTGTTCATCGACATGTTTCATACCAATACTTTACATTATTTCATTCGTTGACCAAAAAAAAAAAAATTTTATTTTATATTTTACTTGTAACTATAACGTTTAGGGAACCCACCTCCAATGATCTGGACCTTAACCTTGACGAAAATGTGTTAAACAATGTGTTAAAAAGGTGGACTGTATAATACAATCCAACGACTTTTCAACGGTGGCTCGAATATGAGGAGACAGGAGTTTTGAGGGAAAGTAAATTGTTGTACATCGAGGTTATATTGATAGTGATCCACCTAATGGTGGGCCGTTTATCGAATCAAAATATTCACCGTGGATGCAGGCGATCCGCGTGCTCGTCAGTCTCCTCTGGGGTCGTCCCTTGGACGTCTAGCGACGTTGGCGTCTGAAAATTAAATAACGAACGAAGATGTGAAAACACCTATTCGATACGATACGTATCCGTTCGAGACGCTGTTTCCCGTACACTCCTGACTGCGATAATCGCTATCGAAGGAGGGGGACTACAGCCAAACTGCTCAGAACGCAGAGTTAGTGAACTGTATATTCGTGACGTATCTCGATAATCGAGAATCCGTCCGCTCGCACTGGCGTAGTCACGGTTAAACCGATTCTACTGCGTGAGGGTCAGCGTAAGGGTGGCGGTTAATCTTACAAGGAGGTTGTAAGGCTCCAAGTTCGATAATCCAGCCTAATTAACCCGTGCTTCAACAACCTGGATTTCCAGCACACGCGTGACTCAATACGTCACGCAGCTGTAAAAATCTCGGTGGAGGACGTGGTCCAACTCACCACTTACTTGCACAAAAGCGACTATATATAGAGATATAGAGGAGGCGTATTGTAAGTGTGTTCAACCTGTCACTACCCCACTCGGAATACTATCTCCGTCGTATTGACGACGGCGTACACGGCAGGTGCGACTATATCGGTTGAACAGGTCAAGCCTGCCTAGATCTGTGCCGCGCTCTCTTTCTCAGAGGAGGGGGACGTGCTAGGCCTTACCTGTCAAGACCTGTGGCTGGACCAGTCAATTCCGACACCGAATAATATGCTAGTTCCATAGAAAAGGCGAGTCTCGGTATCTGCTACGCTGGGACGTCAAAGCTTATGCCAGGGCTTATAGCAAGAACAGGACTCGAAAAGAGTGTCCTCCGTATTACACGGGTGGCCGTACGAAATCGGAAACACGATACCGTCCAAGAGTTTCTCTTGAACGCTTACACGCACAAGATCGACTATCTGCGCACATTAGAAGCGGCGTATAACGTAAGCGTGTTAATAAAGAGTTTCTCTTGAATGGCGGGCAGTGAATTCGGGGAACGAACACGAATCTCGCGTCAACCACACCGAAATACACTTGTTATGCGGTAAACAATAACCATGCACTTTTTATGTGATCGAAGCGCGGTCAATACCGGTGCTCGATCGTGGTCACTATTGCCTGTACGTCTCTATTCGAATATCCTGTCGCGAGCTCGTAAAGGGAGCGTCGCTCGGTCCGAAAGGTCGTACGGCAGTGAATGTATCACGTTCGATTATCGAGAACTCGGAAAACCCGGAGTTCGATATCTCGCTCGTGTTCGCCAATTCTCTTACAACGGGTGGAACGATCTCGAACGCGAGACCAGTTCCGTTCGTACAGTCGTTGCCAATAGCGTCGCCGTCAAGGACTTGTAACAAGTATCCGACAGCGCGATTGGAGAGTACGTGACAGGTTATGGTGATCAAAACTCGGAAAATCCAGAGTTTGATCAATCTCGCTAGGGCTTGTCGGCTCTCTTATAGCGGGAGGAACGATCTCGTAAACGAGACCAGTTCCGGTCCCATAGTCGTGCCAAAGCTCGCCGCCAAATACTTGGTACGAGTATCCAACGGCTCGACTGGAGAACAATGACAGCTGCGAAGACTCGCAAGCGAGTGTTCGCTAGCACGCCTCATTTGCAAGAGCTCGCCAGCACGATTCGTGAGCGAGTTACTCCTTGCACGTCTCGTGAGCAACTGTCTACGCGAACTGTTCGGCGGCGACGAACGTCGCGAGACTGTCAGCTGATCCGCTACGCGGCGCTGTCTCTCGTTTATCCGCCTGTCTCTGTTCAGCGTATGTTTGTATGTTGTTCTCTTTGTCTCTCTATACCTTCGCGTCGCGAGTTTGATTTGAACGTTTTTCACGGTGATCAACCGATCGCCGTGTTTATCAGCTGACATTAGCTGGTAGCCAGAAAGTCACGCCGTTTTTACTTGAACTATTGTGGGTCGTTGGCCCCTCGGACGAATAACATCGGGGGAATCCCCAACGAATATAGAACGCGATAATCGCGAAATTCAAGCACGTTTCAAACTAACGCAATATTTAAACACAATGTGTTATACACGGTAAAATTGTCGAAAAGCTACGACCTCACCGATTTGAAGTTGTTTGACAACATATGTCAAGGTCAAGGTCATGATCATTGGAAGCGGATCCCCTCATATTCGGTTCGGTCATAATTACCATCTCATTTTGTATTTAACTTTCGTATGAAATACTTTTTCAAATACTCCTTAATAAATATTCATCTTAAATATAACAATGTACTGGCGTTATCAGCTCATGTGAAGCTGTTAGTTTTTACAATAGTAGATTCACCACGATATGAATGACTCTCTGAAATGTTCCAAACAAGAATAATTTCAAGACCGCATATGGTGGCATTAAAGAAATTTACGGACTCTAAGAATAAGTTCAAGTATTTCTTGTGAACAGATAAAAGGAAATTTATTAAAATCATGTAACAGTAAGGGAAATCTTATTGTTACCTTTCGCGTCAGATCATTTGTTATTTTATTTGAACAATTTGATTCTCTCAAATACAGAATTATTTGACAATTACTTATTTAAATTTCTTTCACAATACGGATAAATTTCACCTTAGATAACCAAAATTTTTTAACTTTTCAGCATGTAATATTATACAATTGCACCCGAAAATGATCTCTAAGTTCTGATGTGCGGAATCGAAATTTGTGATCGCGGAGTTCACTCGTTCAAAAGTTACACACGAGTAAAGTTGCTCAATTTTAAGCGCGTTTGACAGGTTAGTACACTGCCATATTGGTTTTCGAACATAGGAACAGTTAATGAATAAACGTACTCATCTGACGGGTGTACAAACATCGGTAGAACTTGAAGGAATGGACCTACACTGCGGTTTAGTGTACAGTCGTAAAAAGGTATTGTCGCAAAATTGTTCGGCCCAGGCTCATAACAGTACACTAAACCGAAGTACAGGTTCACTCCTTCAAGTTAATACCACAGATGTTTGTACAGTAGGGAGTCATCACGTGGCATATTATACATCGTTAAATTTGTCTTTTTTTTCTAAATACGAATATGGAAAAAATACATGACTCCCTCTAAATAAAAATATCGATGACCCAAAAATTTCGAAAATACAATTTTCAAAACTTTTTTATTTTGCCATTATATTTGACTTAGTAAACAATGCAATTTTCTCTTCTGGCATTTTTTCGTATAACCGCAAATAACTGAGATATTTAAACATTTCCATTTACTACAAAAATGTAGAACAAGACTTTAAGAAGCCTAAAGTGACAGTCACGCCTGTTTCAGGTATAGAGTCTGTACCCCTCAGAAACCTCTAATCATCCGAAAATATTTAGAAAATAGTTTAGCCACATAAGCATTGAACAATAAATAAACCAACTTGTACTTTGCATTACAAAGTGCCTGCTAGTATGCTCTGAGCAGTGATCGTAGAAACATCAGAAAACCGTGAGAATCAAAAGCCCAATGAAAAGTAGACGTCGCGAAAAACTGTCTTTATTAGGACATGATGAAAATCAGATTATTGACGTAAGATGCCATTCTGGAGTTTATGTATACATTCTTATTATTGTAATAAAGTCTTCTATTAACAAAGTCAGAATAACGATTACATTTGAACCAGCAATGATATTATCAAAGTTTGAAAATGGAGTGTTTTATCAATTGTTACTACAGTATTTTATCGATAACTGTCCAAAATATCTGACCGATAACTGTCCCAAAACAATCCCCACTTCCGCGGAGTATACCCCGAGAGGGGTCATGAAGCTCGAAAGGCTCCGGTCGCCGAGAAGCGTGACATGGTATGGGTCGAATATCGGTGCGAGATCACGACTAATCCAATGACAAAACTACTTTATTTCTTATTATTTTTTTTATAGAACTTTTATCAACATATTCGTGTCATTTTTCTAATGAATGTGATACCAAATAAGATATAATTGCGATGATATTTACTTGTGTAATGGACCATGAAAGTTTCGGGCGCAAGGAAGGGAAAGAAAGAGCCGCGGAGAGTCGCGGTCGCCAGCCTAGTTCAAAGGCCCGCGTGTCTTTACAGCATAATGCCAATAAAAAAACTATTTTATTATTACTTATTTTTTACGAGACTTTCACCAATATATTTGTGGCATTTTTCTGATTAAAATAATACCAAAATATTTGCAATAATTTTCCGAAACTTTCATCATCCATTACGCAAATAAATATCCTTGCAACTATATCTTATTTGGTATAATTTTTATTAGAAAAATTTCACGAATATATTGGTGAAAGTTTCATAAATAAATAATAAAAAATAAAGAAGTTTTGTCATTGGATTACTAATGGTCTCGCACCGACATACTTGACCCGTATTATGTTACACTTCTCGGCGACGAAAAGTCAAAGAATAGTATACCTGGCCGATAACTGTCCCTGACCGGACCTGTGATGTAGACAGTTATAGATAAAATACTGTATGACGTTTTAATCGCAAAGAGCTTATTTCTACACCTAATAACACACGTAATTTTAACCTGTCTCTCTTGGTCTTCCTTCAGCTGTTTTTCCACCATTTCAAGCTCAATCTTTTCTTGTCGCCTCGAAACCATTTCTTCGTAGAAGCTACGGTAGCTCGGTTTTTGGTTGTCGTGTAGGTATTTTTGAACATGTTGGGCCAGCTCAAAGATCATTACTTCTCCCTGCAGCCGTGATGTCAAATCCACTAATTCCGAGTATAATGTATCAACTTGTTGATGAGATAAGCCTTTACTGTTTTGAAGTTCAATATGCGGCGATCTGCAATTTATTAAACGAGAATTATAAGTCAGGTTTCTAATACAGTTACACGTATGAGAGTATATTAATGTTTCTCCATTATTTCTGAAGAAACACTTAAACTAGACTGATACGATGAATATTGAGAATATAATCTCCGAGAGACAGTCAATACATACAGTGATTCACATAATTGATCACACATACTTTAAATTAGAATAACATTTTTATACACGAATCAAACGACTTAAATTTTTCTGTAAAGCCAGAAGGATTAGTTTATTAGTTTATCAGTTTATTAGTCTCCTTTTATGACTTTTTTATCTGGTGTGTAATGAAAATATACAAAAACGTGTTTTTGTAAACATTTTCGTAACAAATTCGTAAACATTTAATTGAAATTGGTTAATTTGCTTAGGAGTTACATAGTTTTCGCATAATTTAAAATAATTATGTATACACGTTGTGGATTTACTAATTTTGGCACAAAATAAAAAATAATAAAAATATTTTTATTTAAAGGAGGTCATATATTTTTTCCATATTCTTATTTAGAAAAAAGAGACAAATCCAACGATATATAATATGCTATATTTATGATGAGTTACAAAATTTTCAAAATTTTCGATTTGAATGCGCCACGTGATCTTTTTATCCGATCAATCTCAAACTTTGCACAATTTTTTTCTCACCTAGAGGAACGATTTTGAAGGGTGGCGTAAAAAATTCGCGTGTCAAGAAATAAGGTCCACCCTACTCTATATACAGTGACGAGCAAAAGTGTATCAACACCATTTGAAACAATGTAACGTTTCCGGTTTTTCCGGTGGAGTTTGCGGGGACTCGCGGCGGTTCTCCCCGTGCTGAAACGCTCGTCGGACCAGGGTTCGTCCGGCGAGGAGAATGGTCGGGAATCGGAGAGGTTAGTGAAATAACGAGGCGGTGTTTTAACGGTTATCGCCGAGATAGCTGCCGCTCGCGGTTGTTCGCGATTCTCGATGTCTGGTGCGCGGCGCGGTCGGTTTCGCGGACCTGGTGCTCGGCGGTGTCAGGACGTGCGGTTGATCGTGGCCGAGGCCACGATCCCCTGCCGCGGGTCGGGTCTTGCGGTCCCCGAGGTCGGCGAAGATGCCAGTTACGGGGCCTCCCACGGCAGTTGACGGTATTCCACGTAGCTCCGCTACATGGATCCGGGTACAGGCTCCGCCTGTCTTCTTACTGGCTCCGCCAGCAGGGCGACGTACGCTCCGCGTACCTTCTTACTAGCTCCGCTAGCAGGGCGGTATACGCTCCGCGTATCTTTCTTCTAGTTCCGCTAGCAGGGTGGTGCACGCTCCGCGTGCGTCCTTACCAGCTCCGCTAGCAGGACGGATCGGAAGGAGACGGGGCAGCTCAGCTACGCCGTCGGGAGCGGAGGTGGACTAGGAGGAAATATTCGTGTTGAAATTACTTACGGCTCCTTGGCTGCTGCGGTGAATCCCTGGGTAAACGGCCTACTGGACTATCTATTCGCGGTGCTTCTAGATTTAGGTACATGTGTCGGTGTCCTGGAGCTAACTAACTCTTCGGCCGCGCTTGCATCGGCTTATATAGCCGATGCTTGGCGGTACGGGGAGCGGTGCGACGCGGTGTTCCACCGATCACCATGGCAACGCGTCGCCGCGGTTTCGTGGCGAACGCGGTGCGGTGCGGTGGGTGATCGGCGGATTTCGGCGCGGCGAGCCGGTACCGCGGCTCGGTTTATTTCGTCGGGGTTCGGTGGACTTCGGCGCGGCGAGCCGGTACCGCGGCTCGGATATTCCGGCGACGTTCGGCGGATTCGTAACAGACCGCGAAACAGGTCTGTTACACCAGCTAGCGGAGCTAGAAGAAAGATACGCGGAGCGTGCACCACCCTGCTAGCGGAGCTAGAAGAAAGATACGCGGAGCGTATACCGCCCTGCTAGCGGAGCTAGTAAGAAGGTACGCGGAGCGTACGTCGCCCTGCTGGCGGAGCCAGTAAGAAGACAGGCGGAGCCTGTACCCGGATCCATGTAGCGGAGCGACGTGGAATACCGTCAACTGCCGTGGGAGGCCCCGTAACTGGCATCTTCGCCGACCTCGGGGACCGCAAGACCCGACCCGCGGCAGGGGATCGTGGCCTCGGCCACGATCAACCGCACGTCCTGACACCGCCGAGCACCAGGTCCGCGAAACCGACCGCGCCGCGCACCAGACATCGATAACCGCGAACAACCGCGAGCGGCAGCTATCCCGGCGATAACCGTTAAAACACCGCCTCGTTATTTCACTAACCTCTCCGATTCCCGACCATTCTCCTCGCCGGACGAACCCTGGTCCGACGAGCGTTTTCAGCACGGGGAGAACCGCCGCGAGTCACCGCAAACTCCGCCGGAAAAACCGGAAACGTTACATGGCACCGGAAACGTTGCCAGACCACATCCTGAGCAAAGAGCGTATGTTGACGGATTTATGGATTGGACAGCTCGCCCATTAATATCAGAGGTTATAGCAAGAGAATGGGCAAATAGGAATGGCGTGCGTGATCCAGACCACATCCTTGCAAGACTGTATGGAGAAATGGCAGGAATCGCTGTTGTTAAGGATCAAGACACCTTACAACATCGGGATAATGCCAGGCGAAAAGTCCTTCAGATTCTCAAGAGAAACCCTCCACCTGCTAATGAGATGATCTCGTTAATAGAAGATATTCTTGCCGCTTGCCGGGAAGCGAATGGTGATTTAGCACCTGCTCAAGATTGTGCAGATTACATTCCTGGAGGTGTGCAGGTTTCTAACCAGACTGTCGAATTCTTTCGGCGTCGAGGACACTTGATACCAAGATTTATGTTCACCTCTCAGGCACTTCAAGAAGTATGGGTGAATTTAAGTACTGTAGCAGAAGGTATAGTTGCTCTTGATGATTACGAAGTAGAGTTGGCTGCTGATTACACTGCACAATGGCATGTGGCCACTAATGACGTAGTGTTGGGATATTATGAGGG